>VZSF01003759.1:77183-318033 GCA_013398295.1 Chionis minor
GGGCTCGGGGGCGGCTGGGCCCTGGGCAGCGGCGGCGGCGGCCCCGCCGGGCTGGGCTCGGCCTGGTGCCATAATAAACCCGACCTCAGCTCCGTGCCTGTCTGTGTCTTGCTAAAGTCGGTGCTCCGCGGGGAGGGCTGGGCGCCAAGGGCAGGGGAGCCGCTTCCCATCTTGCTGTTATCGTCATTGTTTCGCCTGTGTTATTTTTCTTTTGCAAAATGGGTTGCTGCGAGGGGAATTTTTGTTCTCCTCCCCCTGTAAACCCGACTCTGCTAATCCGTGCCGAGAGTCTGTGTGTGTCCGGGTGTGCTCAAGGTTTTCCCTTAGTGCTGCTGTAGTGCTGGGAGCCGCTTGGGATTATAACTGGGGCAATCTCTCATTTGTGTAATGCCTTTTTAATTTGATCTCCTTTTAATGGGAGCTCTGGGAGAACGGTTGAAGTGGGCAAGCAGTGAGGGAGAATATGATGATTTCCTGGGAGTTTGGGATTTTTCATGACTTTGCTTTGCTGGGTGATCTTTAGCATCTTCCTTTCTGTTTTCATCATCTGCAAGGCATCACACAGTCATTCCCTCGGTCTAAGTGGGCTGGATAGAAAGGAGGCTGAGGGTGGGGGTAGGTGAGAGCTCTTCCAAAATCTGGAGGGACCACCTTTCTCTGCTTCTACATAACCTCTAAGGAATGTAAAAATCCCAATTGTAGTCTCTCCTAAATCTGTAAAGGGGAGAGAATACCATCTGGTAAAGGATACCTACCACCAGTGCACAAAATCTTGCTCGCTTCCAGGCAGCTTTGGCCAACTGGTCTTCTGGGAATATGAAGAAAGGTGGAGCAGGCAGGGTGGCTAATTCCGTATGAATTGGGCTTCCACTGCTTGTCAATACTCATAAGTTTGCAGTACTATTAAAGCCCAGCTACTTTGCTGTGACTTGCATTATTTTTTACAAAACATGATGCACCACCATTCAGTTTGTATATGCCTTCATTTCTCAGATAATCTTGTCATCTTGGGTAAATTAGTAAAGTACAACTTTTTTTCTAGAGGATGAGTTATAGCAGCCGCTGCAAGTTTTAAGTTCTCTCAAGCAGTCCTGGAGGTGTTTTTTTTTTTGATTCCTGGACTGGATTTTAAAAAGGAAATATATTCTTGTCTGTGTGCCAGTGGAGTGCACTGTGGAAGCATGTATGAAGGCAGGGATTTTTCAAAAGGCGCTGTCAAGAGTTAGATATATGAAATTAACTGAATTTCCTTATGAGGTTGGAGCATAACTCCTTCAAGTTTGTTGGTGTGAAGCTCCAATACTCTTCTTTTCAAAGAAAACAATGTCTGTATCAGCATGTTCCTTTGGTCAGTGGCTCTTCTCAGAGTAGCAGAGAAAGGTATACTTAAATCAGGGGAGAGTATAGCATGGATTAGAGCAGAAACTTTTGTTGTGACTTTTTGTGACTATGCATAAACCAAACCAGAAGGTATTTTCCTTAAATAACATTTGTACAAAAGTTGAAGAGAGTCTTCTAAAAATAATTCAGTGAACAGTTTAGTAGTAAGTACTAAATACACTTAGGGGAAAAAAATAAAGCTTCCAAAGTTCTTGTGCCTTATTGAAACCACTTGCTCTTTAAGATAAATAAATACATAAAATTTAAAAAAAACCCAAACAAACAGATAATTATCCCTAAGTGAATTTTATGTGCTTTTACTTGGCAAATTGTAACAAATGGGGCTCACAAGGAATTCCTGTGGCAGAGATTGCAGGGTAAATTGTTATTTTAATCAGATTTTGCTTAGCACTGTGGGATGCTGTGGATTCTGGGTCATGGTGCAAAACTCACTGAAGTCATTGGAAGGAATATCCCAAGCTTGACTGGGTTTGGGATGAGCTTGAAGGTGAGCTTTAAGAAATTATGTTTGAGATTCATTGCCATAAGTTGCGTAAACCAGCTGCTGTAATGGTTCTTGACAAGTTTATAAGGGTTATCTGTAGTTTGCTATTAAACTTTTTCTTGGACTACTTTTTTGTGTTGGAGAGAGGTGTCAATAGCTCAGATGTTCTGTGGTGCCAAACGGGCATGAAATTAGCGCAGGTAATAGAATTGCATTCCATAGGATATCCTGCGAATAGCAGAGAGCTTTAACTGCTGCATTTTACACATGGGGTTACACTAATATTTCATTTTAATTTGTTTTCTGATTGAATTGTTTAATTAGATGCCATCTGGGAATTCCTTTGGCATATAAATTGCAGTCTTGTAATATTTCACCAAGTGTCCTGGAAATGAAGAGTAAGAGATGTCTTTACATAAAACACGTTTTAAAGTATGTATTTTTAAAAGGACATTTCCATGGCAAGAAAAGTATCAGACCTAAAAGAAATTTCCAGAGAGGAAAAGTTCGGGGAGAATGAAAGTATTCATGCCTCATGTTCGGAAAGAACAGTACTGGAAAGGGAGATACTGGTACTGGCCAAATATGGAAAAGTTTGAATGCACAAGTACGTACCTGCTACATGGCACGTCTTGCACCACTGTGTATCCATGCTTCTGCAAATGTTGAAGGATAATAATTTCTCTGCACACGTTTTCTGGGTGCTGGAGATGAAATAAGAGCATGTGTGCCTGCTCTGCCTGTATGGTACCTCTCAGCTTCCTTCTTTCCTTATCGTGTGTCAATTTATGTCAAGTAGCTTACGGGCGTGCTGTGCAAGTCGTGCATCTGTATCCTGACTTCTGTCGTAGCGGTTTGGGGCAGGATTTGCAGCGCTGAAGTCTAGCTGGGCAATAGGGACCACAGGAGTATTTTGTGGAGTGGAAGCGTGATGCTGGAACTTGAACTTAAGCCTGGGAATCATGAATTCTTGTCTTGTGGTTTGCCACAGTTTATGAGATGGTTTTGGTCAAATCACTTCGCCTTTTTACAATGATGGTGACCCACGTGCTTTTCTATGGCAGTGTGTTGTGGTGATTCTGGTGTTAATTACATCTGAATGCTGCCCGGATTCTTCTCCCCACTCCCCACCCGACCACCCCAGTCTTTAGCAGGAGGCACACCTTTTATGCTAGCAGGCAACCCACTGAGAGAAACTTTTAGTTTCCACATCCTTTTGAGTTTGCAAACAAGATCGTGTTTGGTTGGTTTGTTGGTTTTGTTTTTTTTTTTTTGATTAATTATGCGTGTGTGTTTATGTTTGTGAACGAAATCAAGGAAAAGACCAGATAGTTTTATGCAAAATGCAGTCCTTTTTTATGTCTGACAAAGGCGTGTGGTACATGTATAATCTAGTACTATTGAGCTTCATTATCAGAAAGTATACTTAAAAGGGCTAAGGTTAATGAATATTATGTTAAATAAATTATCTGTGGTTCCAACCTAGAGTTTGAAATCGGTCTCAATTTTATTTAAAAACGGTATGCTCTGGTGAGTTCACAAGGAACATACTGGCTCAAAAAACCCCCAAACACTCTCATTTTATTAAAATTAATACAAGAGTGCTTCGGGCAGATCACAACACATCATTCATCTTAATGATGCATCCTGCAATGGCTCTGTCACTAGAAAACTGCCCTACCTTTCATGTGCAGTTGGAAGTTCATGTGAGCAGGCAGCCAGCTCTTAAACAGCTACTTAGTTTGTAACAATGACAAGAGGAAAAACACTAGCAAGAAGGGAGCAATTTATTGTTTTCTTCAACCTAGCTTTAGGCTGTTCTAGGTGATGAGTTGAACCTTTTTCTTGAAAAGCTATCCTGTAGTTAAGCTGCTGGCACACCTCATGCATGGCATCCTGTTTGTCTTATTATGCAATGTTATTTTAATATTTTTCAGCCTTCCTAGTTTTACTCAGATGATGTTTGCATTCAAGCATTATTTTAAAAAATTATGGACGATGAAATCTATGAAATGAACTTGATTCCTCACCCTCCCCACCTCCTCCCCGCCCCATACCTTGGGACCTAAGCAGAATTAATAAATTACATGCAGTTAATACATAGAGTAGATCTAAGTTAAAGTTGTAAACACACAGTTCATTTCTGGACTGATTGAATTCTTAGTTAAGGTCAATGGATGATTACTAAGATGTCTGTGTTGTACTAGGACTTTGGTCCCTCATCTTTGCAAGCTGCTGCATCTGTTGTCACAAATGGAATGCCAAGCACTGTGTAGACTTATTTGGGAAAGTTTGTAGGAGAGGAGATGTATGTCTCAACCTGCTGCTTAGAACGATTTGCTCTGTGGATTTAATTCAGCTAATGTTAGCTATCCCATAGTTGGATACCTAATCACCCTCTGTGGTCAGCTGGGGGAGGAAGAGATGTCCAGTGTGGGATTCATTCCCTGTTTCTTGGACAGGTGTTAGGATGGAATGCTTTGCTTTCAGAAATTGTGTATTTTCAGTCTGGGAACTCGGTCAACCCAGATTCTTAATTTTAGCCATCTAAAAGTTCGGATAAGTAAATCCCATATTTGATATCCACCCTTTATTTATTTCTTGATTTCAAACATGAGGAAGAACGTTGTTTATAAACCTCTGGTTTGCGATAGCTATTGTTTGCAGCCTGGATTCCATAGTCAGACTCACTAGGCTCCGCATGGCCATTCCACCATGTCTCTTACTCTTGTGTGCTTTCCTTTTGGGAATAATTAATTGTTAAATCACCCCCAGCTTATTTCCCTCAAGCTCAAAAGCAATTAGGCTATGTTTATCACTCACTGCAGTGCATTTATTCTGCTGAGAAACGTATCGGCAGTAGACAGTAGCCCTGGGAACACAGCTCTTGCTCCACTGCAGAGGGCTCTATATTCACAGTCTCTTTACCCGCAGAGAGACCTGCTGTCCCAATGTAACTAATTGCAAAAGGAGGAACTACTTGGATATGTAAGACATGTAGCATTAATCCCATTATTTTTTCTCTCTAGGCTGTGACTTCTCAAATCATTCCAGATTGCTGCATGTCAGTGCAGATTAATTTGAATTTAACTTCAGTGTTCTTCCATGCTTAGGAATGGGTGGACTAAAGAAAACCCTAATGTAGTGATTTCAGGGAGAAGACTCTGACTCTTTAAATTGCAGTAAATTTTCAAGCATTGCTGGAGGTTCAGGTATTTCAAGGACCGTCTAGTGTAGACTTAATGATCTTGGTTATGTTGACAATGACTTGATAATTTATTATTACTGTTATTAAAGTTAACTTTTTTGTGCTTCTAATATTTTTAATTCTCTTTTAATTATATTCTTTCTTGATGGTTCTTCTACAAAGGATTTATTTTGCCATAGTTAGGACGCAGTGGCCAAAACTGAGAAGAGGTAGTCTGGTCTTATTAGGGTAACTGTATTTTACTGCTGGAGATTGAATGATTCCTTTTCATGACTAAAGTTGTTTGTAATTCTCCAGGTTTATACAATGTTAATAGCATGCCAGTTGCCTTTTTTTTTTTTTTTTTTTTTTGAGATTGTCTCTTTTGAGTCAGAAACAAGAAAAGTTTTATTGGGCTACAAAGTGAGAGTGAATGGTAGCTTTGTAGTTGGGAAGGGAATTCACCTGGATTCTGTTTTCTTCAATCTAGACAATTTCTGTAGTTCACATGAAAGTCTTCAACAAAAGGTTAAAAAATGAATCAGGAGCAGAGGCTGGAAACTGTGACTTCTGTGCCCTCCACAAGCTCCTTTATTGCTAAGCTGGAGAATTTTGCCTTTTCTCTCTGAAAAAGTTCATTTTTGTTGACGTTTGTTATCTGTGCATAATGGCACAGCTTCAGTGGAAAGAGCGGTTTGTGTACTACAATCTTTGAGCAGATGATTTATGGGCTGTGCAGAGATGGAGATAGCTATTCTGCTTAAGGTCCTGGACTCAGCTCAGTGCTTCATTTACGCTAGCTAGGTGTCACTTTGGAAAATGTTGCTCAGGTTGACACAAGCAGCCTGCAGCTGTGCAGAGATTCAAACTTAGGCCTTTTGACTTTCTGCTAGACTGTTGTGCCCATGTACTGCTAAGAGATTTTTATCTACATGACCAAAATATAGATAAATACATATGAAAATAAACATAAAGCAAGACTTACACGTAGCTGCTGGGAATTGTGTACTATGTATGGCATCAGCTTGATCCCAGTCATGCTCTCTCATGGCAGTATCTGCCTTAGCAGTCCAATGTAGACAGCATTCTTCTACTTGGGCATACTGAGGCCTGGGGTTGATTGTGACCTGCCAATTAACTGTTGTGCATACAAGGGCAGGCAAAGGGAGCAGAGGGAGGTCTGACTTCACTAGGGGCCTGAAACTCAAAAGAGTCTTTGCTTGGAGGAACCTGGTGCCGAGGCTGCCGTATGATGTGATACGTCTGCTCTTGTTTACTGGGGCAGAAAAAGATGGCTATGTCTGTACACAAGGTACACTCTGTATTTCTGAAACCAATGCAAGAGTGTTGTTGTACATTGAGCTCAAGACTGTGTTTTGAGAGATGGCTGCTACATGCTAATGACACTGTGTTTAAGGAACATGACAAAACTCTAGAATCACATCCAGGTGTATTGTCTGCTTGTGGCTGATGGGGTTCTATTTTTTCTCGTGCATGAGCTGTGTGCTTATGAAGGAGTCTAGTCTTGTGCCTCCAGTAGTACAGGATCTGGACCTGCAAGTGCATGTGTACAAAATATGAGGCTTTCCATTATGTTGTAAAAACAGAGACTACAAACACTTGTTTATCACTGAGCCTGGTGTGGGCTATGTGGTTTCTCCATCATCTCGAGGGCCAAAACATTGAAGTTGTTGCTTGCCTCTTCTAACGTTGCTCCCTTGCCTGTGACAAGCCACAGAAGCAGTTTAATTTAATTCTGTGTTCAACAGAAAGGTCTTGTCATCACCATTATACTATGAAACCATACATAAGCTGCAGTGTGATGTGATAAGCTAATATTACCCATCTGAATGTTAGAGACATGATACTTAAAGACAATCTATGGTGATTTTAAAAAAGTGAATGTCGGGCTCAGGTCTTGAGGCAGTGGTGGCAGTTGTGAAGATGGCTTCGCTGCCTTCCTGAGGATGACGGGGAGTCCTTGGTTGCCATTAGAACAGCCCAGGAGCTTGACCATCAGCTGTTAATGTGTGGAGTGTGGCAAGGGACGTAACAGGACATGAATTATCTTTAGCTGGTTAATGGCTATTCTCATTTATTGCAGACATAATATTGTATTGCTAGCTACGCTTGGCGCAAAGATTGGAAACTGGACTTTGTATAGCGTGCTGTGGTGTCCTGGGACTGCTCCTGAGTCCAGAGCAGATATTGCATGACTGCTTACAATAAGTGAAGTAATTTACTGGTCCACAACTAGCAAAACTACTTCTTTAATGAAATTAATTTTATGTCTCTTGCAAAAGTGAAAACTGACTTCGTATCTTGTCACACCTCCTCTGAGATGAATTCTTTTTCATGTTTGCTGTGTTATTTTCCTTTTAATTTCCCTTTTTTTTTTCTTTTTGTATTTAAAAATGTCTTCTAGTCTTCCTTCTTTTTGTTCACCAAGCCGTATTATGATCAGAGGCCAATGTCATTTCCATCATCTGCGGAGGAATCTTTCTGTGCTGTCCTTGGCCTTCCAGTGCTACCTCTCCTGCATCTTTAGAAACTTCTGGGCTCCTTTATTTTAGGGACTTGAGAAATAGCTCAGTAACAGGTTGTTTGGTGGGATGGTGTGGGCAGATATGCTGAGTAGACTCTGAAATTGCCAGGTATCTGAAACTTAATGCGCTGTCTTCATGCTGCTGTTACCATTAATTCTATTCTGACTACAGTTGTGCAGTGTAGATGTGTTCTCCGTTTAACAACATTTTCTCCATTTTCTCCATAAATTTTCTCTGCTCACCTGGTGTTTTGTAACAAAGGTGCTATTTTTAATGTGATATCCTGAGTTTCCTGAGGCAAAGGAAGAGATTTTTAGGAGCCAAAACCAATTATTACAGTTCTCCAGCACCTCCTCTACTTGGCTTTGAAAATGAACAAATGAGAATATTTGTATTTCTTTTTTTTTAAAATATGGAGATCACAGAGTCATGGAATGTTAAGGGTTGGAAGATGGAAGGTCCAAGTTGTTAACTTGAAATTCTCTGCTTTTAAAATGCCAGAATGTGTCTTCTCAAGTCCATAATGAACTCTTACTGTATTCTCTACTTAAATTATATGACTTTTTAATTTATTATTTCTATGACAATAACACTGTGGCAGCTAGCTGAAATGCTACAGCTGTCTTGTGATCAGCGCTGTACAAATACGTAGTGGAACCCTTGACTCGGAGATCTTCATCTCCATGGATAAGATCTGCAGAGGTTGGGTAGAGGAGAGGAATATAGAGAATCGAAATGGCCAAATTTATACAAACTATTGATGGCAGGTTTGTCTCACTGCTGGAATGGCTCAGATGAAGGAGACAGAAGATCTTCCCTTCTCCCATTAGAAACAGCCCAGAGAGTGTGTGAATCCTGCAGTAGGCAAACGTTGCAGTGCCATGTAGTGGACACATCTGCTCTCCCACCGTAGAACTTGGCCTCACTGATATGAATCTGAGGCTGACATGAGCTCTGAAGTGCGAGATTAGCTATCTCTCCCAACATGCATGTTATAATTAGCTCATCTTAAATACCACATAATTGCTGAATTCCCTACTTATGTCTTGAAAATTGATGATCTCAGTGACTTTGTGTCAGTAATGTTGGTGGGAGTGTGGCAATCCTATTGTAGTTTTGGTTTTGCTGTTTCTTGCTTCCTAAATCAAACCCCTTATTTTAACTGTGACTGTTTGAATTTTCCTTTTATTAGAGCTGTCACAGGTGATCTCTGAGAAAAGAGGATTTCTCTAAGCAGCTTTCTGAAGAATGTAAGAAAGAGAGATAGTATTTCTGTTTTTTTCTTCATAGATAAATGGTCATTCTAGTATGCTTTTTAGGGAGATGATACAGATTTTTAGACTGTGTTATTTGCCTGTATGTAATCTGGATCTAGTTTGAGATCTATTTCATGAATCATCCAACTAATACAATTAATCACCTGTCCCTGCTTTCATGGTGGATTGAAATTCCTTTGAAGCTTTTCTTTCTGCATTGAGTCATGACTTGCCAAAGGCTTTGCAAGGCTTGGCATGCTGTAGGTAAAAGAAAAACTGTCAGATAAACTTTTCCAGCACAACAGATTCAGTGAGTCTGTACCCATCCATTACAGGATTATCATTGCAATAAAGTTATGGTTAGACAAAACACCTTGTGGGATTTCTCTGTGCACAGAATAAATATGGCTTGCAGAAGGCAGCACAGCAGAGTTTTTAAAATTGCTTTGTTCTATTTGTTTGTTTTTCTCTGAGGTAGTTATAATTTTACCAGCTGTATATTGCATGATCACACGAGGCCAGCATTTCCCTCTTCTGCTTGTGCTAACAGGAATATTTTAAGTTGCTCAAGTGAAGGGTGGGGGAGTAGCATGTTGTAATTGCTATGTTATTTTTCTGATTAGAAGATGTATTCAATTCATGTGGAACAGTTTGGAGGATGAGGAGGGGCAGGGAGAAGTATAGAAAAAGCTAAAGGCTGCATAAGAGTACCTGAATGGCTTATCCCTTTTTAGTTAACGTGAAACTACAGTTATTGAATGGAAACTGTTGAGTTTACACTAGTGTTATTGAAACTGGTGAAACTAGTGCTGCTGAGTTTCCATGGAGTGGAAAGACGCGATGTACCATTTCTGATTCTATTCTGAAAGCCTTTTGCTTTCTTGTCATTCTCAAAACCAGTTCATACCTGGAGCATTAGAAATGTTTGCCTGTGTTAATTAAAACCAAATCTAGCATTAAAAAATGCAAGACTTAAATTTATTTGATATAATTTACCTTTTAAAATGTGTAGTGTCTTTAATGAAGCAAGAAATACTTGGCTTGCACACAGTCAGAATATCATAAGCAAGATGCTGGTCTTGGCACCAAAATTGTATTGCTATTGGTCTCCAATATCGCGACCATGTGTTGTTGTTTTGATCCTGGTTTTTCAAGAGGCAGTAGAGTTAGTACTCTGTGGCTTTACAACATGATGTCAGCCATAAAGAATTATGACATCATTAAACTTAGATGTAATTGAATGAGATATTTTAAGCTTGTGATTAGCTAATATTTTCACATGGTTGTTTATAACTTTAAAATTAATTTCAAACTGTTAGACATAAACTAAGCAAACCAACAATAAAAAGCCCCAGCAAGTTCCAAAGGGTATAAAGCCATACATAATGCCAGCAAGACTAGTGAATTTATACGCTAGAAGAAGCAAGGCCAGAAAAAGCAGTAGCAAAATGATGACAGAAGACTTATGTTTGGATAGATCATTCCCACTTGCAGCTTTCATTTTTCTAAATGCAGGCATTGTAACAGGAATGCTTTTGGTATAGAAACATTTTCATGTCATTGATTTATTGTTATACTTCATATAAATGCAATTCTATCAACATCCATGAGTTTTTCAGCACAGCCTATGTCATTCTTACATTAAAACAGTTTAAAAGCACCTTTGTAGTGCTAATTGTCCTATATTTTAAATACTGAGAAAAACTTTTCATGCAAGTGAATATGGAAAAATACATACAAATGTGTAATATATTAAAAATATTCTCTATAGAAGTATAATAATATCTCTCTAAATGTATATATGTGTTTTTAATGGTTACACTAAGGACCCGTATGTCTTGTCTTGAAGGCAGGAAGGGTCTTCCCCATTGGCTGGTATGGGCTGACATGGAGGAGCTTGTAAATGGCAATACGTGCAGAGGAGCAAGAACTTGATTAGAGCAAGTGGGAACATGTTTGCATAGTATCTCCGTATGGTGGCAACAGGAACAGACTGCTGCAGTCTGGAAATGCAAAGGACAGAAGTATTGCCTGAAGTGCTTTAGAATCAGGTTTTCAGACAGTTGTTAGTGTTCTCTGCAGTAATTAATAGTTGGTGGCTAGAGTGAACCCTGCACATTTCATCACTTACTAGTGGAGGCTGTTTTCAGGATGATTGACTGCTCTAGGAGCAGGTATAGTACTGTGTCATACAATGAATGAGGAGCCACGCTATTGATTTCTCATTTGAACAAGTAAGCAGATGTAAAGCTTTTTATGTTGCAACTTCTAGCTCTTTAGAGTGGATTTTTAATTGTTCAGCCCTGGATTCTTTTTTTATAATTATGAAACAAGCTACTGTTGGAGAATTTTTAGATTTATGAAAGAGTAAAATTCCTTGTCGTGAGGAAGCCAGGAGATTTGAAACCACGTGAAAGGAAATTTAATGTCATAATGTGTGAAACACTCCTTGGCTCCTTGCAATAACAACATGTCAATATGGTTTTGTCTGTGTGACAATATGCAGGAAATGCCTTTGATTTTGTAAAATTGCATGTGATTTCTCAACGTTTCTTTTTGATTCTATTGATTAGAGCTTTTCTGCCTTGCCTAAAGACATTAAATAGCAAACCATCTGCTAAAAATGGATTGTCAACATTCTGGAAATTAACATTTAAAAAAAAAAAAAAGTTTAGTCTAAATATATTTAAAAGAATGTTCCTATATGTGTTCTGAGACAAACAGGAGAACAAAAGCTTCTGCTACAATATGGCAAAAGGTTGCAGTACCTGGTCAAATACTGGCATTGTCTTCGTACCGTGGAGAAGGAGATGCTGACCATAGCAAAAAGGCACACAGGTACCAGATGATGAAGTGTACAAGTCTCATTACAAACTCTGTCCCACGTGGTATGGTGGTGTGTTTACCACCTGTGTCAGTTGTACAGGAGCTGATGGACAATCAGCCCTTCACCCCAAAGTACTTTTTGTGTGGTTGCCAGCAGTGAAAACTTGCTGATCACAGTTGCTAGTTCTATGGATATAAGTGTAGGCTGTGGAGTAATCCTCATCTTCCCAAGTTTTTTTAATATAATAAAGTGGTAAATATAAAACGGGCATGATCCTGGAGTGTGATTTTCCCCCCCCTCCCCTCCCAGTTACACTTTGTTATACTCACCAATGATTTTCTGGTTATGCTTTGTTATTATCTTTGTGTGAGCAGCTTTTAGTCTGTGAGTGGCTGTGCTGAAGTTGAGAACATGCTCGTCCTGGTTTGAATAAGAAAAAAAGTTTGCAGTGTTGGGACAAAAAGAGGGAATGTTTCTTGAGAGGTTAAAACTAAGAGCTTGTGCATTTAAACTAGCTTTTGTGGCTGGTTTTGCCAGGTAAGAATGCCATGTAACTTCCATAAAAAGTCAATTAGCTGCCCTAGGGAAAGAAGGTAGAGGGAGGAAGGATTACTCAGTACTGTGTGGGTCGGCACAGATTCAATGGAATATAATTCTGGATATTCTGATCTCATTGATGCTTAAAAATATCTAAAGAGCAGGTGTCAAGGGGATGGGGCCAGACTCTTTTCATTGGTGCTCAGCAACAGGACAAGAGGCAGTGGGCACAAGCTGTAACACAAGAAATTCCATCTCAACATGAGGAGGAACTTAGAATCATAGAATCTTAGGGGTTGGAAGGGACCTCTGGAGATCATCTGGTCCAACTCCCCTGCCAGAGCAGCTCCCCCTACAGCAGGTTGCACAGGATGGCGTCCCGGCGGGTTTGGAATGTCTCCAGAGTCGGAGACTCCACCACCTCTCTGGGCAGCCTGTTCCAGTGCTCTGCTGCCCTCAAAGTAGAGAAGTTCCTACTCTTATTCAGATGGAACTTCCTATATTCAAGTTTGTGCCCATTACCTCTTGTCCTATCACTGGGCACCACTGAAAGAAAACTGGCCCCCTCATCCCGGCACCCTCCCTTTAAGTATTTATAAGCGTTGATAAGATCCCCCCTCAGTCTTCTTTTCTCCAGACTGAAAAGACCCAACTCCCTCAGCCTTTCCTCATAAGAAAGATGTTCCAGTCCCATAATCATCTTTGTATCTCTAAACTTCTTTACTTTGAGGGTGACAGAACACTGCAACAGGCTTCCCAGAGACGTGGTGGAGTCTCCTTCTCTGGAGATATTAAAAGCCTGCCTGGATGTGTTCCTGTTCAACCTGCTCTAGGTGAAGCTGTGTTGGCAGGGGCTTGGACTAGATGATCTCTGAAGGTCCCTTCTGACCCCTACCACTCCGTGATTCTGTGACATTTGCTTCTTCAGCAATTGGATTATCATTTTAACTGTCCAGTTAAGACAGACTTTAGTAAAGCCATCTATGCAGGTATTGTGCATTTGCAGTCTTTCTGCTCCTAAAAAGTTACGATGTCTTTATGTGAAAGTGAGAACAAGCACGTCCTGGTAGGGGGCTGTTCTGTCTTAAGATTTTCCCTTACATAAAACCCCTTAAGATATCGATGGATATTAAATTTTTTTTTTTTTAATGTTATTACTCTCTTTCCACATAACAGAGGGTCCCTGGACTGAGATTTCAGTCACTGGGAATGTACCTGAAACTCTTGCTCTGAGTTCTTTCCTCTGCTGGACTCACATAAATTACTGTCACTGCCATGCTGCAGTAATTCATATATCTGAGGTATCGTGGGGCTTGGAAGTGAGTGGGATGATGTGTGCAGAACAGTATAAAAGGCAATAACTCATTTCCTCTGTCCCCTCTCTCTGCTGCCTCAGAGTTCTTCTGCCCTGGGTACCCAGGGGCCAGGTTGGGATCAAGAAGGGTGGCTCTTAATTCCCTTGCATCTGTGGGGTCACTTTTCTCATATCACCGTGTAAGCAACTGGGTCTGAAGCATAAAGAAGGGGATGGGAAAGAAGAGTCAGTGTGTCCACAAGTCTAAAAGACAATGTAATTATTAAAGGGCTTATGTAAAATACTATGTCAAATTACAGGCAATGGCGAATACTTAGCAGTGTGCTCTCTGCTGCCTGTCTGTTTTTAAAACTTGGGCCTAGGCAGCTAGCTAGCCTGGCTGTTCTTGCATGTCAGTGCGTAGCCATATAATTGTCTGCTTGTTTTTACAGTGAATGTAAGAATTTTAGCCACAATGACAGATTGTGACAGTGCAAGGTATGACAGAAAAAAATGGTAAAATAACAATGTAGGATGTAGCAGGTTAGCTTTATTACGTTAAGCTAATAAAAAGTGCCCACATTTTTACTTTTAAAAAATAATTTTTAATGTAACTCTCTTACTCTCTATTTAATGTTCATGCTCCAAATTTATTACGAGTGACTTTGAACGTGCCTTTCTGCTATTTGTTGAGAACAGATGTTATTTTCTCCCAACTCCTCGACACCTGGAACTGGCAAAATTCCCCAAGCTCATTCAATTATCATCCAACAAGCAGGGCTTATTCAAGCAATTTACCTACAGGGGCCAATTCAGCACAAGGTGGAAGAAAAAACCCCTTTTCATTGAATTTAAAATAAACTCAAGAGAAATCCTACTCCTTTCATCAGAATGAGTAGCTTTTTTTTTTTTTAAAATAAAAAAGAAATAAAAGGCAAGTTTATGAAGTCATACTCATGCCCTTCTTCAGTACATGAGGTGTATAGAGCTCAGTAATTTTCTCCAGACTCAAATTAAAACACGATAAAGCCATAAGTTTTTGTTGCTTCTTAGGAAGGTGTTTCTTCTCACTGAACTGCACACCTGTATAAATACAGTACTTGAATCATTCCTGGTTTACACCAGAGAACAGTGAGAGTGGCAAGATGGGAATTAGCCCTTTTGAGGTAAACCGATGAGGTATTCAACAACTCTGGCATAGCTTTAACACTACCGGCACAACCCTTCCTTTCCTGCTGTGACTGGAACCTGCAGTCACCTCAAACTGTGCGAGTAATGCTGGGGGTAGACGGCCCTGACTGAAGAAACATACACATTTAAATGTCCCACCTTTCAGTTCAGACTTCATAAGGGGAAGTTGTATATTCTCCTCAAGGGGAAAAATGAAAGTATCAATCGCAATATTTACCTTCAGGAAATTGGAGACCTGACCACAGTGTTTTGGCCCACATAACTTTTCCCAGCACTGTGTGGGATACGTTTTCAAGATATCTCCTGTCTAGCAGCATTTTTGTTACAACTTGCCTTAGCAGATCCAAAACCAAAATATAAACCAAAATGGGTTAACTAGAGATACAAACCAGGTTGCAGTCAAGCAATTAGAATTTGGCTGAAAGTGTGGCAGGATGTGCTTGTTGCTTAGTGAAGAGCATGATGACTACTTTTTTTTTTTTTTTGCATTTAGCCAAACTCTACTAACATCTGTCTTTGTTTTCTAGGAGTGCTATTTTTACCTCCATATTAACTCTACTCTTTAAACATTGTGGACCTATGTCATAGTCAGGAGTTTTCAGCTAGTGGACTTTGGGAACCTATGGGTAAAAGTGGTTAGGAAAAGGTAAGTTCAGTCATGGGATCTCTCTTTCTAATGTGTAGGAGTTCTCATGCTGCCTGTCTCTTTGAAAAAAATATTAAAGAGGTTTTTGAAAAAAGACTAAGTGGCTGCTAAAAGGTATGTTAAACTATGTAATCAGCCAAATTTCAATGAGCACTTATAATGTCAGATAGCATAAGTGGGAATGAAAATTTGTTTTTCCCCATCAACTTGATCCACTTTACTAAGTGTCATGGTTTAACCCCAGCTGGCAACTAAGTACTACACAGCCGCTTGCTCTCCAGCTGCGCCCCCCCTCCCCGGATAGGATGGGGGAGAGAATCAGAAGAGTGGAAGTGAGAAAACTCATGGGTTGAGATAAAGGCAGTGTAATAAGTAAAGCAAAAGCCACACAGGCAAGCAAACCAAAGCAAGGAATTCAGTCACTGCTTCCCACCGGCAGGCAGGTGTTCATCCATCTCCAGGATATGCAGGGCTCCATCAGGTGTCACGGTTACTTGGGAAGACAAAACACCGTAACTCTGAACATCTCCCACTTCCTTCTTCCCCCAGGTTTATATACTGAGCATGACGTTATATGGTATGGCATATCCTTTTGGTCAGTTGGGGTCAGCTGTCCCAGCTGTGTGTCCCCCCCAAATTTTTGTGCTCTCCCAGCCTATTCGCTGGCTGGGTGGTGTGAGGAGCAGAAAAGGCCCTAACTGCTTAGCAACAACTAAAATCAGCAGTGCGCTACCAACACCATTCTCACCCCAAATCCAAAAGGTAGCACTATACCAGCTGCTAGTAAGAAACTCAACTCTATCCCAGCTGAAACCATGACATTGGGGGAAAAAAACAGAATCCAGAAATAACAGTTAAGCCTTGCATGGGGTGGCAGACATCCTCCGTGGTGCTGGAGGCTCCTGTTGAAGAATCATATCAAAGGGACAATGATCTTGCTATAGTGTTGACTTCTAATAGAATGTTTTTCTGTGAAATTCGTGTTCAAGTTAGTTCTACTTCTTCAACATATTTTCTTTATTAGGATTACCTTAACATGTTTTGAGTTTTCCTTCTTCTGAGATCACTTAGTCCCTGTTCAGTTCACAGCTGTTACGTATCGAACAAACAGGCTGTATGTATAGATAGGGTTTTTTCTCTCATAGACAAAAAGTCTAAATACTCTAAAGCTTTTGTAACATAAATGTCTAGTCCCTCTTAGTTAATCTGCTGCACTTTGCCAGGCAGACTAACTGTGTGCTGCTTAACCAGGAGACTCGCTTGTATTCTAAAAAGGGAGAAAAGGACAGGATGGACGTAGACTCATTTGGAGTCTTGCCCTGTGTGCCAGTTGGTGAAGTTGCCCCTCACCCCTACGTAACTTTACAGAGGGTGGACTCATGCACACATCAACAAAATAGTTGACTTTATTGCGATACTGCCAAATTATTCTGGCTTGTGTGTGTGTTTCTTTCCATTTGTGCAAATTAAAGTCAGAATTTGCATTATTTGTGGTTTTAATTAAAAGTTTAAACTCCCATTTCTTGTGTGTTTGAAGGTAAGGTTAGTCTCCATATGTTCTTGTTATAATTCATTTTCCAGAAGTTTGGAAGCAGCCTCTTTGTCCAACACACTTCTTTTTTGTTTTCTGAAGAATGCAATTCTTTGAATGCCTCAGTCTTGGAGCCCCATATAGACTTCTTGCAACAAATACTCCAAGGTCTGAATGGAAGTTGTTTTCCCAGTAGTTTGGTGTATGCAACTTCTTGAATGAGTTTGTTTAGGTGTACATTTTAAATTGGCTCGATTGTCTTGACATGTTTTAGCACTGCATTTTGCCTGACACAAAAAGTGCAGTCAAATCAGTAGACAGTGTGAGTGAAAACCTTCGAATTAGAAATGATGACAAAACTCATGGCCGTCAGAGGAGCAGCCATTCAGTATGATGTTTTTTTTAAAACTTGTAAACCCCATTTCTATAGGTATTTCAGATATGTTTTGCTTTTTTTTTTCATAAGTGACTTTGAAGCTTCAAGTGCTTAACTTTCTTTAATGCATGTTACCTTTCCAAGAAAAAAAATAAATTAATCTCTTAAATTGCTTAAGACGTGTCAGAATTTTCCCACATGCATTACTGGTGTTACATTTTGGATGAGAGAGACCCTAGTAGTTATACCATTTGCAGTACTTTTCTTCCCTATCTTAGGTGCATGTATGTGTATATAAATATATTTGTATATAGTTCATAGTATTTTTTAAAAATAAACAGAAAATTTAAGAATTACTGTAAGGATGTTGATGCTTCCTTGGACAACTGTGATACAATGGAATATTAGATTCCACTGCTGTCCTACTATTTAGTAACACAATGATGAAACAAATACCTGTTTGCAGACAGGTGTTTGGTTTGCCTCGGACTAAAGGCAAAGGCAACTACTACTAAGGAGTAGAGGTGTCACTCCAACAGGAGAGGAGTGGTTTCCCTGTCACAGAAGGTGGGCTTTTTGCCTCTGAAGTTGGTGGGTGGCTATCGGTAGTCTAGTTATCACGCAGTTAGCCGGACTCTGTACTTCTTCTGCCTCAGCAGCTGCCTGAACTGTGACTCAGTAGTGATTAAATCTACACAGTTGTGTTTCTCTAGGGCACAAGGGCTGACAGTTGTACTAAATATTGTTGCTTTCTAGGACAAATTCAGAGCTTGTGTTGGCAGTATGTTATAATTCCATTGTGTCCGTGGAGGTGTGTCTGCCCATGGCCAGTTCACATTCACTGCTTATTTCCTGACTTCAGCTACAATCTTTTTATCTCAGATTTGAAAGTTGTCAATGTACTATATTGCCATGCTATGTAGATATTCCTTTTAAGAGAACTGGAGGTAAAAGGCGAACTCATACAAATTCTGAGGAAGTCACACAATAAAATTTGATTATTATGCAATTGGTTAAAATCATTACTAGTAATATTGGCATTAAAAGGAGGAATCAAATACCTACTCGGTTATCTTGTAACCTTTCCATCTTTTACTTTTGAATCTGAATTAGTAAGAAAACGATGTTTCATTCATCAGTCTACCTTTCTAGCAACTTTGGAATCTAGTAGTCAAATTGATGGGAATCAGAGTTTAAAAATCTTGAAAATAATTATACCTGCGTGAGTCTTCCACAAGTGATAGAGGGAGACTCTGTAGATACTCTCCTTTGTGCCAACTGAAAACCTCCGTGTATTAATATTTGCTGACAGAGAACGTGCATGGGAAAGGAACGCCTACCTGCCGTCAATAATTTCCTAAACATTGGAAAATTTTCAAAAGAGCTCACATAACCCTAGAAGTCCAAAGGAAAAATTATGTTATTAGTTCTTGTGCTTGGTGATCTGATTTATTTAATGGTGTCCTAGGTCCTTTCTAAACTTCTTGAAGAGAATTCCTGTGCAGAAAAGGGACTATTTATTCTCCTAGTATGACCACAACTTCCTGATTGTACTGCAGCACATTTGCTTTTTTATCAGCTAAACGGAATTGTGATTGCAGATGGCCGAAAAACTGGGACACAGCAAAATTAGCAGCAGTATTAAGTGGGACAGCATACTTGACTATCTTCATATATTGTGCAGGATATCTGCTGAGCTGATAGTCCATTTTCTTCAGCTTCAGGATTTCCTTTGATAATGAAGGGATCATACAGTCTTTTAGAGGTCATGACTGGGAAGTACAGTGGTTGTTTGGACCCAGCTCTCTGGGACAGTGAACATAAACTGGTTCTTCACCACCCCAGTCTTCGTTTCAGGAGCCTGCTGCCCAATTTGTAAGGATGAGAATGTAAAAACGGGTGAAATCTAGATGGGAAATTGCCAGGCTGCATGTGCATGTTTGCAGAGCTTGGGAGTATCCAGTCAGTGGAAAGGCGTTTGCCTTTGATAGGTTTGGGGCTTAATTATTAGAAGATTGGAAATGTCAAAACACATATTGTCCCTGTGGACTGATTACCTTCAAATTACTTGATTCTCTGTATGGCCATGCTGGCCTTAGGCTGGCTTTAGGCTGAGACACACCTATTGCTGCAGAATCTCACTGGTATTTGATAATCACACTAGAGATCTTTAGTGTACTTGTTGGTACGTACACATACAGTCTGGGAGGGAAGTAGGTTTTCTGAGCAGTAGGTAAGGTGTAGAAAATGAAAAGAATCATTCTATGCAGAAACTGTTGTGAAGCCCTCATGAGTATTTCTGTGTGTAAGTATATGTATATATGTAACAGCTATGTAAAAACATACACTTAACAGATGTGAAACTTCAGAAGACCTAGTTGGGGAAAAAAATCTTCAGATATGTTGGTTAGCAATCTGCAGAATACTTCATAAAGGATTTGCTTAGCTGTAGGAATGTTTAGATGTATCCCTTTAGAAGGCAGAATAGCTACTATCAAAATTAATTACTTTGTGGCTTGCAAAGCCTCGTATTGTGGACCTAGGTGGGTATGACAGGTAAAAGTTTCAATGTTTGAATCCGTGGAGCACAATTTCTTTCACCATCTGAAGATTTTTTTCTGTTCTCTCAGCATGCATGATACCCTCCTATAATAAATTAGCATTTTAGATCCGAGAATGGCATTTTGACATACTTCAGAGCAGTGCTTCACCACTGAAGTTTGCCAGTTGTTTTTTACGCAATCATTTGCTATTCTACAGGAACCTGACCTTGAGAACATCTCTCCAGTAATATTCTTACCTGCCACTGGGCAGAGGAAGGTAAGAATGTCAATGAGACCTGCTTATGGCCAAGCTGCAGTTAAAAAATTTGATGTATTATTCCCTGACATCAATGTTTTCTAATTATTCTTAAATTACGATACTATTCCCTGACATCAATGTTTTCTAATTATTCTTAAATTACGATACTATTCCCTGACATCAATGTTTTCTAATTATTCTTAAATGAAGGTCAGCTTTATAGGGCATAATGATATTTTCAGTGTAGTCAACACTGTCTTCACTCTGTATTAAGGTGCAAATGGACTAGTCTGGAGGGAAATTCTAACATTTGTCTGGATTTGCAGTTCTTGGTTCGAAGAAAGCTATTCTAGCTTTCAGTTTGGATCTCCTCAGCCATTAGAGCAGGATCATTATTGCTAATAGAGTGATCAGTTACAGGAAAGATAAGTGTCTGGTGAAAGCCTGCCACTTTGAATAGCTGGGATCTGGATTAATTCTTTCAATTAATGGTCCTGCCTCCTTTTGATATTGCTGATGGTTGTTCTGCCAGCAGGTGGGGATGATTTTTCTTTCATTCTGGCACAGGTGACACGTTTGGCTTGCTGAGCTGATTAATATCCCTAAACAAAAGCTTCAGTGTTTACTGTTCTAGAAGGAGGCTTGTCAAATCCAATCAGTCATTATATTTACGTGGCAAAGTGTGTTTGGGATACATTGTAATCAGCCTGTGTATGAATATTTTTATGAAACAAAGCACAGAAACTTGTCACTGTTGGGGGCCCTCTGCAATGAACAGAATTGCTAAAAGAATGTTTGCAGCAGGAAGATAAGCGTTGTTACATTTTTAATAAGTGCATTTTTTGCTTTGATAATGGAAATTCTTTCCTTATATTTTAGGAATCTTCTTTGTCAAGGAACGTATTTATCTCCTGTTGCTTAGGGTCAAATTATATGCTAACTACATTGGTAAAATACCAATTGACCTTGTGGCGGTTTTGTATATAGGCAGTGAGACTGGCCATTGAGACTGGAGCCCTTCCCTTGTTCTTTTTTGTCACTAGGTTGGATGAAGTTCCTTTTCTTGCTTTGCATTGCACAAGGAATACTACCTTAAACTTTTAAATTTATAAGTAAGAAATGTGGACTTGCAAGAAAGGTGCTGTATTTGTTTTTGAGAGCAGCTTTTTATGGTGCAGAGGTAGTCTTATTCCACCTTTTTGAAATTGTGTGCTATTTCAAGGTGGTTAAGCAGGTGTGTTTGCAAGGTAGTGTTACCATGTCCCGTTCAGAAAAAAAAATAATCACAGAATCACAGAATGTTAAGGGTTGGACGGGACCTCTAGAGATCACCTGGTCCAAACCCCCTGCCAGAGCAGCTCCACCTAGAGCAGGTTGCACAGGATGGCGTCCAGGCGAGTTTGGAATGTCTCCAGAGTCGGAGACTCCACCACCTCTCTGGGCAGCCTGTGCCAGTGCTCTGCCACCCTCAAAGGAAAGAAGTTCCTCCTCATGTTGAGCTGGAACTTCCTATATTCGATTTTATATCCATTGCCCCTTGCTCTTTCACTGGGTACTGCTGAAAGAAGACTGGTTCCCTCCTCCTGGCACCCTCCCTTTAAGTATTTGTGAACATTGATGAGATCAAAAAATTTAAAAAAATAAAAATAATTTTAAAAAAATAATTGTGAAGTCTGGCAGAGCAAGAGAAAATCGGATAGTCCATCAGTTTCTGGTGTTGTCAACTCTGCTACTTTGTGTTACGTTGGCAAAATTTCAGCTAGCAAGCTTTTGTAGAGTTATGAATTGTCTTGACAATGGCAAACTTCTAAAAAATCTTATTTCATTTGCTGACTACAGTATGGCTGCTTTGTAAAATATATACTTTCTATGATTTCCTGTAATTTAATTTAGTGCTATAGCAAAGGTTTTATATCTTTTTAGGAAAATTTCATCAAATCAAGTCTGAAAAATCACTGTAAAGGCAAGAAAGCTATTAAGAATTGTAGTAGTACTGTACACAAACAAGAATTCCTGTTCTTTAGGGTAAGCTGATACTTTTCACAGTAAAACCCAATTCAATTCATGCCTTAGTAAGAATCGCCTAGCAGCTTATTGACAGAAGGCAATTGTTTTTCTTTTAAAATTTTGCTTTCATTAAATTCTTTACATGTATATCACAAAAAAAAAAACCCAAACCAAAACAAACCTTTAAATCTTTGACTAGAGGAGCAATAAAGAGAATTCTGCTAGGTAACTAGGAGTATTTTGTAGATGATTACAGTCTTTAAACTGTAGGAACAACAGGTTAAAAAGTCTTGAGGTTAGCATTAGTTTGATGTAGTGATGACAGATATAAAGGATGTAAATAGGAGTTCTTATGTGTGAATACCTAACCTCTGAAGCCCACATTTGCCAATTTTTTAAGGAATGTCTGATCTTAATGTATATTATTGATTGGTTTTTCAACCCAGAAGCTCTGTTTAATTATTAATATGCCTCTCTCCAGGAATCACCAATTTCTGATGTGTGCTTAAATGCAGAACTCGTCCCACCTCCTCTGAAATCCCTGAAACACTGACCCTTATGCCTTCATCTGACTAAGACAGTGTTTACTCAGAACTGCAGTATAACTTATAGAAGAGCTGGGTTGCTGTTTACTCTGTTAATATCTTAATTCCATTAAGCTTGTGCTAATGGCCTCAGTTCCTTGAGCATTTTCCTTCTAATGGAATGATCCAAGCTATTGATTCTTCAGCTGACTTTATTGTATGCCTTAAGGTACAATCCAAGTCAGAGGTGTCAGCTCATGATTCTGCACATTTACTCCAGAAGTGCGTCTGTACAATTCAGAACAAGTATTCCAAGTCAAAGGTGGCTACCCCCAAGTTTCACTAAGTTTTAGATGCTTAGGGAGTTTAATAAATGAGCTTTACTGAGAAGGGGATTTAATTAATGGAAATGCTCATTCTGTACATCCACTTCTTCCACACACAGAGTTTCCCATAATGACTCATCAGAATATAAACATCTAAGATTTGCATGTTTGATTTTTCTGATCTGGAAAATGTATGCTGCATTAGATTAACCCACACAATTCCCTACTAAAAGTTATTTATTTCAATTTATTGTTCTTATATTGGACCTGGAAGTTTTCCAGATAAAATACTTCTCTGAATTGCGTAGTGTTTTTCTTTAATCCTAATGACTTGGTCAGTAAAGTAGTAGTCAGCATGACTGAGACTAGTATAATCTGCTCCACTATGCATTTTAATAGAAATAAATTCCACTCTGCCCCTGGTGTTTTCCCAGATCAGTCTGTAGCCTGTTCCTTGAGTAATTTTTGGAAAGCTATGGCTGGAGAGTCACTGTTGAGTTTTTATGAGTACAGAAAAGCCTGGGTGGTTTATTCCAGATTATTATGGACATGTAGTATTTTCCTTCTTATGTGTTTTTCTTTCTCAGTTATGTAAGAATAAGAAAATTAATGTGTGTGCAGAACATAGTTAAAATTTATTATGACAGTGGAATTGATGAGTTCAGCTTATCCCTGTGTGCCAGTTAAGATGGAAGAGGGCAAATGCTAGTCATTCACCTTTGGGAAAAATGCATTTATTCCCTTGCAAAAAAGTCCAAGGTAAACTTTGAAAAACATTTTTATGAAATAACCATCTTGAGAGAATTCCAGTGCAGTGTTTCTGCATCTTTATTTGCTTGTGCAGCTGAGAGGAAGGAAAGAAAAATACCCATGTGCAAATGTATTTGTAGAACAGAGAAGAACGCATACTAGGAGCTTGCTTTATTCCTAGTACATTTACTGAATCGAGTCAATAGTTTTACTGTGATATCTTTTAGAATTTTGCCTGAAGTTTTTAAGTCAATCACAATTGAAGGGGAAAACCCAAAACACACCAAATCCACAAGCTTGGAGAAGCTTTTGTCCCCTCCTTATTTTGACTTGATGAAGGCCAGGATGTATTTTAAAAGGTATGTGTAGCCTGGAGCTGACTTTTGAATTGAATTTCTTCTTCCTTGAATGCACGATAAGAGTCACTGTCTGTAGCTGGCTAGCAGTATACAGAGTAGTTTTCTGTGCGTGGCATGCGTTTAACGTTTGTCACTTTTACTTATGTTGCTTGCATGTATGATTTGCTGTTCTAGGCAAATGTTCAATTAAGATTATCAGCAGGAAAACAGATTCTTCATTTCTCTCCATTTCTATATTATATCATGTTGCCCAGTAAGAGGAAACAGGAAGACAAGGAAGTCTCAGTTTTGCAGAGGGTCTTGTGTTTCCCTGTAGTCTCTTGCTTTTCTTCCTGTAAGTTTCTGTGAGACTGAAACCTACCTTAGAGCAAAGTTTTCTCCTAAGAGTCCAGTGGCAATTAAATTTGACTTTTGTCTTTTACTAATTCCTTGCCCAAATCTGCTGAATGCTACCCAAAATGGTTGGATTTTGCGTGAAAGCGTAGAAGACAGGCAAGATCATGCAAATGATAAAACATTGTTTACTGTTTAAAAAAAAACAAAAACAAAACCCAAAACAAAAAAAATGCCGGAAACCCCAAGAGTATACTTAACTATTTCAAATTCATACTAATATGGTTTTGGTTAGCAGTTTGGGTGACTTTGTGTCTCACTAGCATTAAACTCTTGTTTAGCTTGAGTAACTAATTATCTTGCATAACTTTAAAATAACTGGTTTTAAGTCAGTGCTTTAAAGGAACTTTGCTGAAGCAGCAAGTCTTTACTCTGCAGAATGAAAAGGCACAGAACCATGCCCAAAATGGATACTTTTAAAAGGGCATCCACAGATCTGCTTATCTTTCTTCCTACTCAGAGCTGTCTTTGTCTGCAATGGAAAAGAAAGGGAAAAGGCTATGCATTGTATTAATTGTTTTGCCTTAAACCCTAAACAGCACACTGTTTTTCACTTCCATTCCTCTTATATGAGCATTATGGAGAGTGGGAGAAGGATTTAGCTGACTGAAAGTTATGTCAAGACTCCCTGGAAAGGAAGAGGCTCCATTCAACCTAACGTAGAAGCATCTAGATTTCTCCATAAACCACCTTTTTCTTTCTGCTAACTGTAAAGGGGAGTGAAGTTGAATAACCCACATGTGGATGCTTGCTGTAAAAGGAGCTTAAGCTGACTAACCCACATGTAGATACCCACTTTGTAAGTGTTGCAGTTAGATGAAACAAACCCCACTTTAAAGGTTTGTCAGTCTAAATCTCTTGAAATCAATAGAGATAATTACCTGAGTGAGGTTGGCCAATTTTAAGCAGTGTCTTCTAGCAAGTAAGTGAAGCGTGTTTTTTCCTCTCTGTGTTAGCTAACCAATATTTTGTTTTGTGTTAAGATGTTAGCTCTTCTTAGGAGGTGGTGTAACCTTTTGATTGGCTCGACCAGCCATATATAAGCTGTATTGTTGAAAGAAATACAGTTCCGAGATGTTTATCTCAGTATTTTCGCATGAATATCGTTGTGTGTTGTAGATGTGAAAATATATATAAATGGAATGATGTAATGGCTGTGTATTCTGGTTGCATCTATAATAATCCCCTATCTCACTGGTAGTTAACTGTCTTCATTGTACTTAGCCTTTTATCTGGGATACCAAGGCTCATTAAATAAATCCCTCTTAAACATTAGACTTAGGATGTGTTATGCACAGTTCTAGTAATGCTGCAGAATCGGTACCAGAAAATAATACATAAGACAGGAGGCTAGTAAGCAAACAGAATATTCCTATGCAGACTGGAGACATTATTTTATATTATATAAGAACTACAGCTTAAAAAAATCCAAATATTATAAAGAAGTAGTCATGAACAGGAGGGTTTTGGCATATTTTGCTCTTTATTTTGGAAGTTACTAGGAATAGAAAGTCTTTTGTCCGTGTTACAGCCGGGACAGAGGCAGTGCGTCATGCTGCTCTGCCCCAGTGTGGGCTTCAGGTTTGCAGCTTAGAGCTGAAGCATGCTTCCCTGGTCACGGTGGTCATTTCTGCTGCTGAAGGATGGCTGCGTGGAGTTACCATGTTGTCCCTTCTCTGATAATGTGGCAAAAGTGAAACTGCAAATCGAAAGGGATCAGGACCCTTGACTTCAGCAGGAAGCAGATTTTGGCTGTTATGGGGTGCCCTCAGTGCAAGGGGGTTGCCATCCTCTGTTTATGTAACAGAAAAAGGAAGTCACACTCTCTGAAAACAACTTAATTAGACTTGAGTCTTTAGGGCTACTGATCTGCTGCCTTTCACAAACACTAAAAGATTTATTCATTCCATTAAAAAATGAAAGCACGAAGAATAAGAAAAATGGAAGGAAAAGAAGGCATTTAAATGGTGCCATTTAGAAGGAATTTGTACTGTAAAGATTATGGATTTTTTTGATGTTTAAAGGCTTTGTCTCAATTCCAAAATGGGACAAAAAGCTTGAAGTATGAACTGTTTCACAGATAACCGGAATCTCTCTTAAGGTTGTTGTAGTGTTTTCTGTGTCATCTCTTACACACTGGAGATCCAAAAGGGCAGCTGTTCTTCGAGCCAATACCATATGCTAGCATTTTAATGTGCATATTGTTTTTAAGGAGGATAAAACACCACAAAACAAAGTGGCAGTAGAAGCAGCTGATACACTGTAATTAACATATTTTAAAATTCTTTAAATAGTCTCCAGCTCTCTTGAGATCAAGTGAAAAATAAATTTTAGTCTACATATTTAAGAATACGTTATGCTGGGTGTAAATCAGTCAGCCTTTTTAATTATCAGGATTTTATGTTGCAGTCATCTCAGTGGTGGTAAATTGAAGCCTTAAGTGGGTCAAGCCTTGTTATTCTAGGCATTCGAAGTCATACCAGAAGTACTTGCTCCCAGAGAATTTAGGCTTTGCCCCCAGCGTGCGGTGCAGTGGTGTAGGATGCCCGGGCTGATTGTCCAAAGAAGGGTGGCTGTGTTGTGCTGCTGTGTGTCTGCACTCCTCAACAGGCTGCTTTCCTAATTTAAGGGGCCATCCCTGCCTCTGGAGATCCAGCCTTGCCTGTGCTATACCAGCAGACCAGCCTGTAAACAGCTACTTTGGGCTTCTCTGTGTTGGGTTTTAAATACTCCTTTGAAATCAATGCAATCCAAAAAGGGTGGTTCCAGCAATTACAATGCTAGCCTGCAATTCGGAAAGCCTGGATTTAATAAAATTCCATGGGTATATGTTTGTTTTGTTTTTTTTAAATCTACAACTAAAACAATCTAATGAGCTGGACTAGGTAATGAAAAGATGAATATAAATAAGCCTGTGCTTTAGAATAGCATAACATTATGCACAGTTGCCAACTGGTTGTCACAACTTGTTACCTGCCTTGGCAATGTCAGATTACAGTTTTTGATGTGTTTATGACAGGAGAGAGTCTGAAGGTCATACAGGTCTCACCTCAGTGCCTTTTCATTAAATATTTATTTTTCATATTTTTTTATTTCCCTGAAGATCCGTGTTAAAGTTTTTCTGTGTCAGGTTAATTTTATTCAGTATATTTATTTAATTCTAGAATGGCTCCACATAAAATGGGAAAATTCAAGGTGAAAAAAAAGAAAGCAAACACACAGAGAGAAACAAGATTCTTGCACATTGTACACCTTCAAGTTAGACGAAAACATAATTTGAGGCACTGGGCAATTTAAAACTGGTTGGTTCCATCCTCTTATGGGGGGAAAAAATATGATATGCTGACTCCTAAAGGAGTTTTTCTGGTCATAGGATTAATTTCATATTTGATAAGAATATTTAAGTTATGGACATCACAGAATGAATTAATTCAAATTAATTTTAAGACTCTTCTGTGAGCTTTTTATATGGGGCCACAGCACAGGTGGTTGTCCAGAGTTTGCTGCCAAATTTTTACTCTAAAATTTTGTAAGCATGCAGCCTTTGACATCTTTTTTTTTTTTTCTTTCTTTCTTTTCTTTCTTCAGGATTTCTTCAGTACAAAATTAGTTCAGTTCATGCTGTTCCAAACTCTTAACGGCATTAGATGCATCAATGGAAAAAAAGTATGTGATGATGTTTGCTGGTGTGAAATTAAGGCCATCCAAGAAATTGGTAACCAGTCCCATAGAAAACAGTCAGCCTTTTTTCAGGGGCAGATGGGACATCATGACTTCATTTCATTTTAAAAGTTTTGTTGATTAGGTCAGATTATTAAATTCTGTCCCTTTTATTTGTTTCCTAATTGAGGCTTCCTGCCCCACTAGTTTGAAATAGGAGGGGGAGAAAAGTATGTCTGTGCGCTAACTGGGCATCTGTACTTTAGGCCACCAGATCTTTTTTTTTTTCCATTGGCTGCTTGCTCCTAGAAGACAGAGGAAGATGCTGTTTTGGGAATCACGTTGTTTAGGAATGAACTATGTTGTTTAAATTCTACTTATGATAAGGAACATTTGTTGAATTTCTTAGTTTGATGGGACTGAAGAAACATAGGCTCTTCCTGAGCTCTGTGTGGAAGAAAGTGGTAGTAAAAGGTTTTTAGTCCAGAAACAGGTTATGCTTTTTGCATATGACATTAAGGAAGAATAGCTACTCTTCACCTGTATAGCCATACATGACAGAATAACATTGTCCCTGAATGTGATGGGGACTCCTGAGAGTATTGTGACACAAATACACAATTTGTGGTAAGAAATCAATTCTGCACAGCTGGGGTTTTTCTATGAAAATCTTGTAGAATTGCCAATTTTTGGTAGACATTTCAAGGCAACAAACTGTCTCTGGTTATTTTGAGAGTGGCAACTGCAGTTGTCTGGGAGTTTCCAAAAGCTGCTTATCACAAATTGTTTTACCTTGTGCCAGCCATAAAAGTTGTTATTGAAAGATGTTACAAAGATTCATCAGGAGATTTGCTATCCTCTGACTTTATTGAATTTCTCACCTCAGACAGACAATGACCGATGTACTGACCTTGTCTCATGGGATTTTCTGTGGATTAATGTCTTCTGCACTTTTTTCTCCTTCTTTCGTCCTTCATCCTTAAGTCCTGCTAACTGTCAGTGCATAGAGATTTTCATGGTTGATAAGCCCTTGAGATTTTTATCCCAGCAATACCTGAAAACCAAATATCAATTCTGAGTTTCAAATTCATGTAAAATATGATGAATGCCTCTATAGACAAAGTAAAAAAAAAAAAAAAATTGCTGTGGTTGGTGTAGGGTTTCCTTTTGTTTGCTGTGTGTTGAAACTCACCTTGCTGCTGAGGTCTGAGGTAATTGGGCAGTGCTAGGTTGTAGCACCTGGACCCCTACCTTAATTAAACTACCTCAATTCACCTGCAAGAAGGTAAGAATTTTCTAAGAAAATTAGTTTTATTTTTATGTTACAATTTTGGCAAACTGAAAAATCTAATTCTTCCTATTTGCAGAAATGGGCTTGGGAAGGAAGTGGCTTCTCTAAGGAAATCTTTCAAAGCCTGGGAGTTGTTAGTATTTTTATGGTATTGATTATTAATAAAGTCATGAGAGGGGAAAAAATAGTATTACTACATACTTGGTTTTAAAAGGAAGTACAGGTTGTTTGCAAAACATCACCATTATTTTTATTAACAGAGTTGGCATGATCCTTCTTGTAGCTAAGACTGTCTGCACAAGAATAAATCCTGGGTTATAATCATGCTTTTAATAAAACTAATGTCCCCAGATAGTGTCTGCCAATTTTGGGTATTTTTAAAGTGCAAATTGGTTAAATCTCTACATGCTGCAATATCTAGGTTAGTACCTAAGACCCCAGGCTCTTATTTTAATAGCAGTGAGGACTTAGCAAACACAGTTTTCTTTGAACCCTGCATTTCCCTTGTCTTTGTACACAGTCTTCTTAAAGTCTGGTTTTGCAATTAAAGCGTCACTGTCATCTGCAATGGAAGTTGTACACACTGAGAATGAATGACTGATCTTTTTTTTGTGGTTTTAAAGCAGTCAAATCCCTTTTTATAAAGTAAAAGAAAATTGGATATAAATACGAAGAGCTCTTTGTATAGCTGGGATGTTATAAAACAATAAATCTGACAAATGCTTCCTGTTGTATTGAATATATTAATATCTTATTTACAAGCATTCAAAACAGAATGATCTTGATTTCATTAAGCAATCAGCAATTAAAAAAATACAGTGGAATTCCAGATTAAATGTAGGTGAAGCGATTTGAATTGTAAAATAGAAGAAGAGAGAAATTCATGGTGGTATAAAGTTTGAGGGTGCTGGTCTTCTGATTATAGTGTCAAAAATCTTTTAGCAGGCTGCTTGAGATTATCATGGAAGCTGTTCTGCACATTAGCCAGTAATGACAGAACAGTTGTCTTGAAAGACAGGATAAGAATTAGCTGGAAAATTAATTATAAGCTAAATTAAAATTATGGAGAATATTTTTTTTGTAACATCTGGTTCATCAGCCAGAACTGCCCTTTAGAAATCTTAATATTATTGTGACATTAGATTTACTAAACTCTTTGGTCCTGCCACAACATTATGGATAGAAACAAAATTGACAATAACATCTTTTGCTGAATGCATAATGAAACTACTTCGTCAGAAAAAATAGCTTCTAGTAACGTCCTTTAGTCTACAAATATTTAATGTAGACGTTATAGGTGGATATATGAAATGTGTAAATATTTACCTATGGTTACTAAGTTCTATTAATATTCCTGTGTGACAAAATCATTTTACTACTATGACCTTAATCTGGTGAAAAATGATCTCATGTTTGCAATACAGTGCTTTAGTAGTGATCTGCTTCAAATGGACCTGTTGCAATATAATTTATGGATGTTTGTAAAGGACCTGGTTTGTCTAGGAATGGAATGTTAAACAATAAATAGAAAACTTGAAAGTGGATCAGATATTGATTAAAATGTGCATTTTATTATTTTTTTTTTAGCTCAGAGGGGAAAGCTTTTTACTTGAACACTTTCAGAATTCAGTTTTGTGAAGAAGTGCAAATTGACTAGTATCAAGGGCGGCACAGAAAAGAGATGGATTTGTGTGGATTTAACGTTATAAAAAGTGTTCTGCTGATAAATTTGCAAAACGTGGTGCCCATCAGAGTTTAGGTAATCCGACAGAAATGGCTTTTAACACAGGTAGCAGTTGTTTGAATATTGTGATCTTGGCATGTCGCAGGTAGATGTGTTAGAGGTTCAGTCTTGAACCCGTAGGTAGGAGTCTGCAGTCGTTAACGTGTTCTGTGGGACCGAATTACCCTGTGTGGGTCTTGGGCTTCAGCGAAGTTGCCCAAGCTCAGTCTCTGATGGCCGAGAGTTCAGTTCTGGAACTTTTTCTCCTATGGAAGAGCTGCTTTTCCTTCATGACCTCTAACTCTGTTCATGTTTTGTAGCAAGTACTTGACCTGTTTGGTCTTCTGTTGCCTAAGCTGATGAGGCTACTGGGCTGTCATCCACACTGCTCCAGTATTTCTACTTAGAAATACAGGGACTTGGTCATTCTGTGCTTTTTCTTGTATGCAATCTTAGAGTAAGAATGTTTGCATTGTGCTTGACAGCTGTCAAAGGATGGTGGTGTTCTAGAATTGGGCAACATAATTATTTCAGTGTACTGTATCGGTAAATTGAGTTTTGAATGACTTTTGTCTGTTCCTTTGTACCATTTTGAGTTGAGGATCCCTTCCTCTCACAGGTATACGTTGAATGTAGGAGCATATGTTCGTGTTCACTCATGTGTAGACTAATGCTGACATTATACTGTCCTCTCTGGCATCTCTGAATAATTAATGGCGGGGGGAAGAGAATTGTACAGTGGAGCTTCTCTTTGGAGTTCCCTAAATTTAAATCTCTACTTCTGAATTTGTCACTGTATGTTCAGCTTCATCTCAGTCTCCTTACAAATCCTCTTACTTTTGGCCCACATATAATTAGTATTTTCATGTAACCCTACTCTAAAGCGAATAGAGTGAAATTCTCTTAAATTTAAATGCTTAAGAAATAATTTTGTTTCTACTGGGAACCATAGAGTAAATTGAAGGGGAAAATTAAAAAACTAAGTTGTCTATCTTGTATAACATTAGCCTGTGGAATTGTTCTAATTTTTACTGTGTGGTGCTAAAACTTGCTATTCAAAACATATTATGCATAGAGGCGTACATGTATTTTAATATCATTTTTTGAAAAAATATTACGACGCCCAGAGTGACATGCATTTGAATGAGGGCTGCACTTTGGGTTGACTAGTGTTGCTAGTTAGGAGGTTAGGATGGAGGAGTGGGGAGCGGTTCCTTCCACACAGTGCTCTGATGGCATCAGTTGGGACCCTTCTGGAAGCAGCCCAGCCTGGTGGGAAAATGGATCTGTGATGTGACAGTCCCTCCCCGATGCAGCTCTTGAGTAGAGAGCATGAAGGCTGTGCTTCCTGCTTAGGGCTTCCAATAGCCAGGATTCACACCTTCAAGACTAATCCCCCTCTCAGTGGGAGATTTTTCTCAGCTGCAGTCTAGCCTCAAATCTTACCATACCAAAAGTAAACTCTAAATCTCAACAAAAGATGCTCTAACGTAGAGCAGGCATCTTCCTGGTCTTGAATGGTCTTACCATTACTAGAACGGTAGTTTGTGAAAAATCTGCAGTAAACAGGAAGTGTAGTACATCACTGACTGTGCACTCCATATTTTTTTTTATGAAACAATACTTTGGTTTAAAAGTTCCCTTAGTTTGGCAAGAATAATCTTTCTTATATAAGGACAGTTAAAGAATTAGGACTAGCCAAACTTTTGCACTGCGGTGCCAGTTTTCCCTTGGACTAAATACTGCTCTGCATCATCAGAGTAGCTGCAGACAGCTGTAGTGCCAAACATTTTAGTGGTTCTTCATTCAAATTTACTTCAATTTTCTATTCTGTGAAAAATACTACTTCAGCCTTACAATTCAACTGTCAGTCTGGGGTGAAAACAAATCTCATAAATGAAGCATTTCCCGTGTGACAGAGACACTGCTATCTGTAGTTTTACCAAATGTGTTATATAGTGCCGAGGTCTTCAGTTAATTTTGTAAGTATAAACACTGTTTACAGCATAAACAATTACTCTCTGAACCATGTATAGTTATTGATATAACCCCATTGTACAAAAGGAAGAAAAATGCAGCTTAGTTGAGGAAGTCACTGAATGTTTGGAAGAAATTTAACTTGCGAGATTCTGGAAGTTGGGGGTTGGTTTCTTTTGGCAGGTCATACAAACAAACTGCAGGTTTTGCTTGTGAGAGATGCGGAAAGGTTTTATGAAAAAATATTCTATAGGCAATAACACAGAAGACTGGAACAAAATTTTGACAGAGTGATGGCATGGATGAAAGATGATACCTTTATCTGGTATTTGTTAGTTACAATAGAGTGCATATTAGAGTTTGCTGGTGCTAGGAAGATTTGTTTAGTTTATATTCAACCAGCCATCAATTTCACAGATGCAGATGGCTAAAGAAAGTGTTAATTCAGTGTTATTTGTCAAAAATGTGTACTGCACCATTTTTCTTGGCCTGTCTTTGAATTTGTCGAGATATTAGATTCACATCTTGAGGGCAAATGAAAAATAAGGTTAAGATGACTGTGTGGTTCATTTTATGTAATTGGAATTCATTTGAGGCTCTTCATTTGTTCAGCCAGCTCTGGTAGAGATGTACCTTCTTTGCAGGGCATTGCTATTTAGAATACTGCCTGTTAAATCATTGAGATTTCTACTCTGTACAAATGAACACATCTGGGCTTTAAAAAGAGAACTGCGGTTCAGAACTGCTGAATAGTCTCTATGCACAGGTTTTTCTGCTGCATGATCTCTGTACTGTGCTCAAATGTCCTTTTAAAGTTTTTCACTTACATTAAATTTCAGTCATTAAGAATTTTTTTTTCAAGACTGTCAAAGTTGCTTATTTTCTAGGGATGACTTTGAGGAACTGAAAGATGATGTGCGGTATTAACACTAAAAATATATACACTTGAAATGAAACATTAAATGCTACATAAAACAATATTTGAAGTAGAAAGTAGATGAAGGCTAGAGGAAGAACATTTTAAGAAACAGCACAGTTACACCATTTGTGGAGAACATTGTGATTGTCTTGTTATCTCACATCCACTGGTGTAATTCAAAGTGTACTGAAAGAATGAAAAAATTCCTTCTGTGTATTTCAGTGAGTACTGAACTAGATCTTACACGTCACTTCTGCCACTGACTTCTGGTTTTGCTAATTATTAGCAAGAAGTGTTTAAGTACTTGGAAAAATTATGATTAAAAAAAAACCGCTTGGGGAACAATACAGTTTATGAATCAAATCTGCAAAATTGTCTGCATTTATTCCTGTGGTGAAGCAGATCTTTCGTGACATGGTTTTAGTTATGGGGTACTTTGAGGCTAGTTGAGGTTCTGACATTTGGACATGTTTGATTGCAGCAGGGCCATTTATACTGATGGGCAACATCTACAATAGTTGCATTCAAACTTTTGCAAGCACTTGCCCGAATTTAGCGCTCACAGGAAGGTAAGAGCAGGGGCAGAGCTGAGTTCTGCAGCTTCCAAAGAGCAGCCCTGTTAGGCAGGGGGCCATGAGACGCCCCTTGAGCGCATTAAACCCAAACTGCTCTTTGATCTTCTTTCTGGCCTCCTGCACCTATTTGCATTTTCATTTGCCAAGGTGCTTAGGTTTCAGTCATTAATGGGGTGACACCTTTATGTAATTAAAGCACAAGGTATATATTTTTCTAGTGTTTAGATTTGAAGTGTGTTAAATATTAGGCAGTCGTCAATATATTGTCTTTGATATATTAAAATGCATATTTAAATCTTGTACTTGTCCTCAGTAATTTGAAAAATAAAGCAAATATTTGACACTTTCAAAAGTATTACTTCGTCTTACTAAACTCTGTTGAAATTTGATGCAGTGGTTCTTTTAGTGTTGGTTTTCAATTTCTAGTTAAAAAAAAGTAGCTGATGAAGGTGTTTAGTGTGTTAGGCTTCATAGTAGCTATATCAGCAGATATCTGTGAGTCCGGCTTCTGAAAATGTCCGTAAGTTCCATAAGTAAACAGTGCAGGTTTTTTCTAGTTTGGTTGTTTGGGTGGTTTTTTCCATTTAAATCTTGGTAGTCCTCCATACCACCAGTGACAGTAAATTTGGGGAAAGAAGGGGTCATCAAAGCAAAATAGCCTTCACCAGTAGGTAAGACAGGTTCCTTGGAAAGCAATTTGACCTCGCTCCTGTTGGGTAGCTCCTAGAAGACTTTAATAGGTATTAAATATGCACTCCCAATGAGCTTGCAGATTGATTGAGGGAACAATACATAAAGATTAGTACCACTTCTGGGTGACAAAGTTTTCTTGGCATCTGTCAGCAGTAGGGGCAGCTGTGCTTGCTCAGTCGTGTTCAGGTTAGCTCAAGAAAGGCAGGGCCTGTATTTTTGAAAAGCAGATTTGGGTGTGATAGCTGAAGCAGTAACGGTCCCCTGACTGGTGTGGAAGTCACTATGCTTTTAACAGGGATGGCGAAAGAGAAGATGTACCCAGTCCTGAGAGACCATGGGCTCTTTTGAGGGTAGCAAATGCTAGCAGAGGGATGTGGAGAAGAACTGGTTCTGTAACCACTTCAGCCGTCTTGGAAGTAGTTGTCTGTGAGTTTGGGTTATATTTTTCTGTAGTGAAACTGCCCAAATGAATTCAAATCATGTTGGAAGTTTGGACAATGTGGAATTGTGCCCTATTTATAGAGACACAGTGTATCTCTGAAACATGCTTAGGGAAGAGAAAGGAGCGATATATGTACAACACTAACTCTTCTACCTGTTTTAGGGATGTGTTTACTCCTGCTGTTATAATGTCTGAATGCCTCACGTTTGTAATGTATTTATCCTCACACCATTCCTCCTGAAATAGGAAGATGCTTTTTATTTCCATTTTTCTGATAGGGAACAGAGATGTATGGGTATAGATGTCATAGGCCTGAGGATGCCTGTAAAAGTGCTGCAAATTGAATCTGAGTCTCTGGACTCTGAAGTTGGTACATTTAATTGCTGTCACATCTCTCTGCCTTTGAGCATCCTGCATCGTCGTGAAACCATGATCGTGCTGAAGTGGGCTTGTTTTTCTATTGCTTTCTAAACCTTCTACATGCACCTGAGCATTGCTGAAGTACTTATAGTTAAAGAAATTATTCATACCAAGATATGTTATCAGATATACCATTTTCCCCCCTTAGATGTTTTTGAGAACCTAACCTTGAAATGCATGTTTTGCACTCAGCTGAGTTCTCTTTTGTGAACTTAATAGAGTTCTACGGAACTGCAGAACTTCTCTGACTGATAAAATTCCATTTTTCCAGATTGTAACTTCCATCTTTACCTGCTTTATCTTCCCAGTTGTCAATTTAGATTTTTTAATCTATTTATACTAACTTGTAACAGGGTTTTTTTGGTTGCTGTTTAAATGAGAGTCTTAGCTTGTTCCCATCCTGTAAATGGAGAAAGCTTCTGAAAGTGAATCAAATTAATGACTGAGCAACCAGTCTTCTGCTTGGGTGTGTGAAGCTACTTCGATATTACAGTAGGAAAAATATTTCCATAGCAACCTATTAAAAGCACAGAATGTTTTTGCTATGTAGGGTTTTTGTTGTTACATCCTTACGGAGGAAAATTTTGACTGCTGTAACTGAGCCATAAAAAACATCTAGTGATAGCACATTAGTTTCTTTAATTAGGAGTTTGTACTGCATATATACTTTTATAAATCAGTGTAAACAGTTATTAGTGAAATTAACTCAGATTTCTAATACATTAAATTTTAAAATGGCTACTTTTTTTTTTTTTGTCATGTTATCCAGCATTTCCTTTGAGCCATGATATACCAGAATCATCAAACTTATGGACCAGAAGGTGATAAAATAAAAGGATGTTAACCATCAGGTAGATACGTTCAAACAGCTAGATGAGCTGCTCAGGAATGTGCTTCAGCATTTATTTTCATTAAGGTGTGGATGTGCAGCTACTGTACCTGCGACGGAATACCTCAGGGTAGTGGAATGAGCCTAAAGATTCAGGTTGTGCTTTGGTTACGTAAGGTGGGTAGCAGCAGCCCTGTTTAGTCTTGTTTTTCATGGTATTCCAGGTCATTTGCTAAAGCAATCGTTATTCGTGGACAGTGATAGCAAACAAGACTCTGGACTTTTCTGGTTACATGGAATTCTTTGATATGTTGCCAGGTTAAATAAAAGTGAGCAACGCAATTACATTTGGCTACATAAGCAGAGTGACAAAACAGTACTGCTCCTGAGTAGCTTCTTGTTGGTGACCCTGTTGGTTAGGCTTCCTGTTGCAAGGTGAGAGATTTCTGTAGCTTGCCTGCTGGGTCTTTAGTTTCATGCCACTCTGCCTCTCTTTTTATTAATTTTTGCTGCCAAATTATATTGTTATTAACATCCATTTTTCTGTATTTAAATGTCTGTGTCGTGGAGGAACCCAAGAAAACTACTCTGTTTTTTAAACATCTTTCCTGAGAAATTCTGTATCTGCTCTGCCTTGTCTCTTGCTTGTTACCATACCTGGATCCTTTGTTTCCTGTTTACACCTCTTCATAGTATCCCAGTTGCAGTATCACTGCTCTGACTGGATCTACAGCTCTTTGTATGGATGTGGGGGTATAATAAACAGAGAAGGAAGTATGTTATTTAAAGGCTCCATCTGTTTTAAAAGATACACAAAATGGTATTTATTTGGCTTAAAGAAATTGGTTCTTTGTGCGTTCAGCTTATTTTGGTAGTAATAACTGAAATATGTGAATTTTGCCCCAAAGAGTCTTGCAGTTCACTTCTCTGCTGTACTCTAACCCTTTACCATTGTGAAGCTTAATAGCCTTGCATAAATATTTAAGTAGATAGTGGTCTCTCAGAAAAGAGTTGGTTGAAGAAGTGTGACCTCATTTTGCATGTGGTGAAGTAACTGATTAACAAAGAACGTGAGAAGGTAGGCAATGCTACACTAATTCTATAATTTCCCTATTATGGTTATGTGGAGGACTTGCTGGTTTAGTTTGAATTGATAAAAAAGTATTAATTTGACGTCACTGTTTATTTAATTAAAAATGCTAAGGGAAAGTTCAGAACAGTAGGATTCACTGAGTGGGAGTGTGACCATTTTGCACCAAGTTACTCAGTATAACTAGAATATACTTTTCATTTTGGTTTTGCACTTCTCTGTAGATTCACAGGCTGGTATATTTTGAGATCAGTAGAGAAAACGCATACTTGTCATTGCTGAACTTGGCTGTAATGTCACACCACTGGTATCAATCAAATGAAACCGCATTACGTTTTATGTCTGTGTTTAGCTTAGGAGAGTTGTGGTGGTGGTTGGGGCTGCTTATGTAGCAATAATATTGTGTTACACGTATGCTTGACTGGTGTTTGTATACTGATATGACTGGCAAACCAAGATGCCTGTATTAATTAAATTTAGGCCATGATTTGTAGATTCTTACTGTGTAATTAGTTTATATGAAAAATTATTTGCAAACTGCAGGAATTAAATCATTTATAATGTGCTTTTCTGAACCTTGTTGACAGTGAAACTTTAGGCTGAGAGAGGTAGCTGTTTATATACATCGGGCTCTTCATGTGCCCCATTTGTGAACCTCCAGCTTAACTCAGCTGCTATTAGCTCTTTTGGGATTGGTGTCCAGAGACATCTTTGAAGAGCTGTCAGTTTAGCTGGCAGGTGTTTATGCTGCAGTGGTGTTATCTCTGTGCAGTGCTGATCCCTATTTTAAAATAGCTGTGACACTAGTAAGCCCTCAGGCTAAAAATTCTGAGAGTAAATTCAAATAGCTTGATCTTAAAGGCTGCAGTATATCAGGGGAAAACTTGGCTTCTGGAGGTCAGCTGTTAGCTTAGTAAAGGGCCAACATGTCCCAGTTTGATGCCTGCTTGAATTGAGACTCAATCCATAGTTCAATGATCATCTCACACGTATTTGTAAGGCTTCTTCCACAGGAATCCTGGTACCCTGCTACTTCCATTCACACTGTGCAGTTCTGAGAAACTTATTTTCTCATTTCTGAAAGGTTTACTCTCTTATGTTTTTAAGCTGAAGATTTATTTTTTTTCTTAGCAACTCTTCTCTCATGGTTATTTACTATTAACGGATCTTTTTCCTTTTTAGTGTTTGGGTAGTTTGCTACGAATGAGCTGCATCTTATACCTGGAATATGTGTATGTGGCTGAAACCACAGGGTATGGGAAATCACACTATAGAGAAGTAACTGGATTTATGAAAAAAACCACAGGCATATTTAAACCAAAAATGCAGTCACAGCTTTGTTCTTCTCAGAAGATAATTTTACTCATAGTGTTTTGAGCACATTAGTTTTTCAAGTTGATACTCTCCTTCCCTGTTACCTTTCAAGGTGGTGAAAATGTATTAAAATGAAGTAGACAATGTTTTTGTCAGTACATACATGATGCCAAAAAATTACATTGCTTTGTAGATTAAGCAGCTGAACTTCATCCCATGGTGAAATGCATGTTTAGTGTGATTTGGTGTGAACAGAAACCCAGTTTTGTGGCTTTGTACTTCAGTTAGCGTAGCATTCCATTACAGTGACCAGAAACCCTCAGCCTTCTTTCCTTTGAGTTAAGTCCAGACTTTTCAAAGGCTCAAAGTAATGTGTGCTTTTTCTTGTTTTATCTTTACTCTCGGCATCTGCTAATTCTCCCACAGCTGCCTTACATGTCATTCTACTTTTCTCAGAGGTATCTGGGCAATTCAACTTCTTCTTTTGTTTTTCTTTTTTTATGAAGAATTTCAAAGATACAAAACCAGAAACCCAAAGGTTGGTTCAAGTGATGACAGAAAGTCTGTGTTCAGGTTTGCATCAGTTCTGTGCTCTGCTGTAGACTTTTAAGATCCTTGATCTCTCTGCCTGAACTCCCCACATGTAAAATTTTCGCTTGTTTTCATGAGAGAATGCTAAATTGTTATATTATATCTTCCCGGGACTCACTGGTATGCCTTTACTGTAGTTAGCTGCTACCTCGTCTCTCAGTTCTGTGATTTCACTTTGTCATTCAGACCCCTTAAGTGTCCTGACTGATCAGAAGTCTATTAAATATGATTCCAGTTGGAAAAGAGCAGTAATGATATAGGAATGTAATGAATAAACAGGAGATAGATTTCGCTTCATGCTATGGGTGAATCTCTTTGTGGTCATCAAGAGCTGTGCTATGACCAGTACTGGAGAGCAGGAATGTTAATCAATTTTTATAGTTATAAAAGTATCGTATGTGAAAATTGAAAAGTGTCTTTTACGTTCTGAGAAAGAATACTCAAGAGACCCATCATGAATGTGCTAATGCATTTTGTAAGAGTGAGTGTATTCCTGCAGCACATTTTAGGTCCCAAATGAGAAGCATGCCAGGCAGTTTTGCATGCATGACAATTATTTGAATATATCAGATGTGAAACTTAAAGGCAAACTGCTGTGAAGCAATTTCTCTCTTCTGAGTAGCTCTCCGTGTTCATTAATAACATCTGTGTCTTCCAAAGATGTATAAGTATGTGTAGGCCATCGGTAGCACTTGGAAGTATCGCTAGAAGTAGCAATGCTGTGTATTTCAAATATGCCAAAGGTTGGAGATAGATGAATTCTCATTTAGCCCTTATAATTAGGATTGATACATGTGTGTTTTTCAGGTTTGTTTTTTGTTTTTTTTTTCTTCAAAGAACCTACTTGCAAAATTGTGCTCCAGAAGTCCTTTCATCAAGCAGACCTTGCATGTGCGAATCAATTGTGTGTTTCCATAAAGCAGTACAACTACTCCTCCTCTAGTCAAAATAGCTTTAAAACAATATGTGTGAGAGAGAACAGCATTATGGATTTTAATATTAACATATATTCAGTATCAAAGTTATTTGGCTTGATATTATATCTCACCTAATTCTGAAAGTTTAAACCAAAACTCCTGCCTGTTTTCCTGTCTGCGTAACGTGAGGCAGGCAGAATCCAGCTCCTCCTTGCAGTGGAATAGGCAGCGCCTTCAACAAGTGAAAGATGGACTATTTAGGAGACATTTAGGTTTGGCTTGTAAAGTCCAGTAAGGTGGTGAAGCTGGAATCTATCCTTTCTTTTACTCAGTGGTGATCAGAGAGGTTTTTTGTGGGACAGTATGCTGTTTGCCAATCCTGTGGGGCAGTATATGTGTGTATGGTAAAGCAGGTGTGCTGGCTAGCAGACTGTGAAAAAGAGTCTATAGCTTTTTCTTTGATGCCTTTTGCTTAGTTGCACACCTCCTGAGGCATTCAAACCAAGGAAAGCTGACAAGGCTGTAGGTTTTTTTGGTTCTTTGTGTTTTTTTTAATCAATCAGTTAGTTTGCTTAAAATGCTTTTATGGTTTAAGATAAATGGCCAATCACTGTGGTCTTTCGTAGCAGCTTTACCTAAAAACTTTTCAGTTATATCTCATAACCCCTGCATTTCAGTCAAGTAAACACTGACAGCTCTTGGGGAAAAAAGCATGTTGTTTTTTTTTTCCTTTTCCCCTTTGTAAATCTAGTAGGGTTCACTTCCGCATCATTCGTGGTGTGTCAGCATGAACCCAAACTCCTCTGCATCTCTGCGTCTCTTTTGGAAACTTTGCCTGCACAGTGGGGATCATTTGTCTCTGTCCTAATTCTAAATGCAACAGGAACATTTGCAAAGAATAAATCTTTTCAGTGTATTGACAAAGCTTCTTCTGTAATTGTGTTAGCTGAACCAGACAATAAAGCTGAAATCCTTTTTGAATTAGGGTTTATGTAACTCAAACCCAATTCCTGGCTAAGCCCTGCAGACTGATCCAGAACAGTGAGCACTGACCACTTGGGGTTTTTGCTGCACTCTGAAATGTGTGGCCTGACGGGCTAAGTCTGGGATTGTGCAGTTGGCTTTTACCAGGCTGGTTTTGCCCTGCTTTACAGTCATTTCCCTGTGGCGATGCTACGTGGCAGAGAAGGAGAAAAGGCTCAGTTGTACCCAGGTGTGTGGTCATTTCCAAGTATAACAGCTTGGGATGGGGAGAGGAGGCTGGAGGAGCATCATTGACTGCTGGAGCAACTGAGTTGCTCTGCTTTCGGAAGCCCTATGTGGATAGAGCTAAGCCAACAGGGAACAGTACAGTCCACTCATATATGCTTTTATCTGAAAGCTTTCTCTCAGAAATCAGGCTGATTGCTAACAGAGCACCTGTGGTGCCGCATGAGAAAGGATGGAGGACTCTCACCTCTCAGTGAGCAGACAGATCATTTACAGACTGGGGCGTAAAGGCCTTCCATGCTAATTCTCTTTAGCTTCCTACTGTTATGTTCCTTGACTTGATGTATCATTTGGAAAACGGTGGTGAAAAATAATAGAGCAGCGGCATAGGCAGAGATGAAAATTCACGTGTTCTTCTGTAACTTTATCAAAGGCGTAGTAATCAGTGAATACACAACTGTTGAATGCAAACCGTTATTACACCAGTGTTTCCAAACAAAATCACAAACAAAGAAAGTCCCTCCAGACCTGCATTCTGACTTTACTGAAGCTCTAGAGTTGTTTTTTGGTTCAACCTTGCTTACGTTTCCAAAATACCATTGTAATGGTGTGTTTGCTGGCTACACAGAATTACCCAAAGGCAGTTGCACAGTGAACGAAATACCTGATGCTGTTTATTAGAGAAGAGGAATTGGTTTGATGATACAGATAATCTCACTAGGAGTGAAAACCAGTAGCAGCTGTTATACAAACGATTCAAGTGTCATGCTTGTGTAAAGATGTTGAAAAAAAAAAAAAAAGAAGACAAGAAAACAAATAGTTCTATGAAGAAAATCCCATGGTCTGCATTCTTTTCCATTTTATAGACTTTGGAATGTGTAATTCTTTAAAAAAGAATATATTTTTACATGGTCTGGCTGTTTTTTAGTTTTCAGCTTTTGCAATGGAATAGTAGCTAGAATGTTGTATTCTTTCTTACTGTATTTGTTTGGAAATATTAAAAAGTGAAAATTGAAGTTAGAGCAAAAAATAAACTTTGTGGAAAAAAGAGGATGTTTTCTTGCCAGACATTACTATTTAACTTTCTTCAGTTGCTGAACATGGAAATTTCAGTACAAAATAAAAAAATTAATTGATCCATTTGGCTTCTTTAAAAATTTTAGTATATATCCAGTGGCATTTAGTTTTGGACACAATTTTTGGTAAGCAATTTGTAAGAAGAAAATCAACCTACTTTTTCACTCATTTGCTGTTTGATTCTGTACTTGGTAATCATAAATCATCATAAAAATTTATGAAAATTGAAGAACTCCCAAATCTTCCAAATTCTGTCTTTGAAGACTAGTAATAAACTCCGTATTAGTTTATGACTGGTGGTTTTTCAGCTTCTGAGGAAAGGAGGGATTATTTGGTAATGTCAAGTTGAGTTTGTTGGGGTTGGGGGGGTGTGATAACAGGAAGGGTCATGGGGTTATTTTTCCTTCCACAGTTTCAGAGATGAGAATCTTTCCAGATACCGTGCTGTAAATTTGTAGCTGTTTTTAAACTGGTCCTTGAGATTTAAATACATAAAAGATTTTCTCAGCCATCGTTAAGAGATCTGTGGAATAGACTGAGATTCTCACAAGAGTTTAACTGACAGTGCCAGGCAGCACCTAGTGTCAAGATACTACTCAGGAAGAAAATGGAACAGAAAACTCCATCTGGCATCTTGAATAAGTTTACCATGTGATAACTGTATCTGTAGTTTGAGGATGCTGCTGCTGATGTTTTTGTGATCAGTATTAGCAAAATATTTGGAAATTCATATTCTCTGCGTAACAGGAGGGATGTGTGATTTTTTTTTAAAATTACTATTATTGTACATGATATTATTAAATATTCTGCTGAATTATTCTGTCATCCTTTTGCCTTGCTGAAAAGCTGACTTTCTCAGATTTTGAGTTACTAAAGGAGGTGCTGTAAGCATATTTCCCAACTATTCACAGTGGTGGTAGGTAAAATACAGCCTGTCTTTGACAGTGCCGAGGAAAACAAGTCAATCCTTGTTTTCAGTGTCACTGGATGCTGACAGCCGCGTGTCTGAATTAATACACAGAGCTGCAGCTGTATTCCATAAGCCTGATAGTTTCTCCTTATTGTTTTGACTGAGAATATTGATTTCCACATTCAACCTTTTCTCTCTTTGCAGTTGTTCACACTGCTAATCTAATGTGATGGTGTGAAAAAAAAATGTACTGGAGCTTTTCTTTAAGATTTCTTGGGGCTTAATGTCTTTTACCTGCTGGGCTTTTGCCTAGAAAATGACTGCTTGTTGCACTGCAGTTTTGAATCACTTTTCTTCATGTTACATACACATTGTATGTGATGTTTCCTTCCTTAGCGGCAGGCACCTGCAGAGGGAAACGTTTGTAGCTGAGATACAATTAGATCCATGTCCAAAGACCAAATACTTCAGCCATATGCAATTTTTGCTTTGGAGAAGCTACAATACAAATATCTGGACTACAGTAGGAGATTTTTATGATGAAATGGGAGGCTAAGGAAAGTTACTATCTTCTAATATTTTCAAATTACAAGATATGTTGAATAACATTGCTTGAGAATATGCTCTAGGCAACAGACGAGTCTTAAAAATTTTCCTTCCTGAGTTTTATAATAATTTCTAATTACCATTTTTTAATTTTAAGACGAGGAGCTTGACAGCAGCTGAAACACGTAAATGCCATTAGTGTGAAGTTTGAATTTTCTTGTGGCTTTGTTATGCTCTGGATTAATTCTTGACTTGTGCGTTATCATAAGGGCTATGTAAAATGCACTCTTTTCTCAATGTATTCACCCATAGGGCAAATGGGTTCTGTTTGTAAATTTGCAACTCCATAAAATGGGTACAGTTCCTGTATATGAAAGTGCTTTGCGTTACTTCAGTGATGTATAAATGCAAAGAGGGTTTTTTCATTTCTCTGTATGTATTTTTGTCAAGAGTGTGACATCTGATCAGATCACTGGATTCCTGTGACAGACTGGCTCTAATAGCGTTTTGCAAGCAGTGTATTAGAGTTATTAGACTTTTCATTATGCATCATTAGTGCAAAGCCTACTGCGTGGTGCGAGGACAGCAGAAATGGCTGGTCTGAAATAGAAACACTCTCTCAGCTCAGGCCTATAGTAAGTACCTAAATGAGGTGAACCGTAACACTGTGCTAATCAGTGTGGATTCAGCTCCCCGCTGCAATTGTTTTCTGGTCCTCTGACTAGATCCTTCCTCTCACATGCTTGCTCTTCTGAATGAGACAGGACAGATGGTACCTATTGTTCCCACCCTCCTGGCAGACAAGACAAGCTGTATTGTCAGCTGAGCTTCCCCAGACTCCTCAGTGAAATAGAGGTGCAAATTCCCTAGCTGTTTGCTGGTCTGGCAGTCTGTGCTCACTTAAGGCATCCATCCCAAGTTTCTACCACCATAAGGAAACAAATCCATGAGAGTATTTTGCCTGAGGCTGCAGAAATGAATTTCAGTTACTGCTTTGGCAAGCTTGGGGAGGGAGCCGAAGCTCTGCAGTTGTAAAAAGGGCGGGTGGGAGAGGAAGAATAAAAGCTTAGTGCAGAGTTTGGTTTATTTATTTACTACTTTTGGTCATGGGTGTCACTACATCGAGTGAGACGGTACGTTTTATTTTGGAAATATTGATAGCCTTCAAGTTGTCAATGCTAACTATAATCCACTCATCTTTTTTGTTTTTAAGTTTCTCCTTGCTGTCATTTCCCCTCTGATAGCATGAATAAGCTTTAATAAGACTGCTTTGAAAGCTTTATGTTTGTCATTCTGTTCACGTGGCAACCAGGTTTTATTAGACAGTTAGTTGTTCATAAACTAATGTTGCCTAGTTTGACCGTGTGACTGCTTCTTGCTAATTGTTTTCCAGAGACAAACAATATCTCCTTTTATTTTTTAAATAAAAGTGTTTGGGGTTTTTTTTAGGTGTTACAAAAAGACTATATAGCAGAGGTAAACACTTGAAGGTACTTCAGTGTTCTGGTTACTGTTCTGTTACTTCAGGTAAACTGAAGAGGAAGTTCAGATTTTTTGCTTCTGTAGTTGCTTGCACTTCAGAGAGGTGTATGCATGATCTTCAGCATAGTAATAGAGAGAGCGTTAAAAACTGCTAATAACTAGCAGGCCATGTAATATCCCCCTTTCCGCTCACTTTATTATTTAAAAGTATGCTAAAAATGCTGTGTATGACAAGAAGATATACCAACTTTTATGCCACTAGAAAGAAAAAGCTTTGTATGAAACTAGAGTAGGAGGGAAGAAACACAATAGCATGTTGTGTTTGGGAGACAAATCAGACAAGTTCTCTTTAGCCATGTTATTTTCAAACCTTGTATACTAGAGGACTTGAGAATGGTTTTCGCAGGGATCTTCTCCAAAAGATTACTTGTACACAAATCTCAGAGTTTAGAAAGGGGGGGAAGATTATTTGTTTTTTCTTGAACTGAGATTGAGAGCTTAATTTCCCTCTGCTCTGCAACTCTGATTTTTTTTTACCTAGAGAATAGGCTCAGCAACACTAATTTCAAGAACAATTTGTGATGTTACATTAATATAAAGCTGTTGGAATCTACTTCTATTTGATAACATGTAAGTGATATGGCACAGATAGGATTTGAAGAATAATAAGGCCCAGAAACTTCACAAAATTTTGAAAATATTTGTAAGGAAAGCTGTTCAGAAATTGGAGAGCTATAAGAGAGAGCAGTGTTCAGTTGTAAGCCAGATTTAATGTGAATTGAATTAATTGAACTTGACAGAGATGGATGAAATTACGAGAGTCCTTAATTTCGGCATTGGTATAGGAGAATTTAGAGCAGATTAACAACATCTCTGACTTTCTATGAATATCAGCAGGACAAGGAGAGATGTTGCATTAACAGCGTTGTCAAAATAGCTAAGCTTAGGAATGTGTTATTTTGACTTGGTATGTTATGATGGAAACCAAGATGTGCAGCAAGAAGATTTTTTTTCCTTAAACACAGAAAACACAGTTTTATTGTGACCTGCTTAAAAGAGAGACCATAGTGTTTCTACTGTAAATTGTCTTTCAAGATTCTGATCAGAGACAAAACAATGTTCCCCGGCTAATTTTTGTACTTGCTTCTTGAGATATAAGAATGCTAAACCAAACTGAGATCTGAGGAAAGACTAAACTTGGACTTTACTATAAGCAGCAAAGAAAACTATAGAATATTGAAGTTAGAAATGCTGTGAACACAAGGCTACCAAAAAAAAAAAAAATCTTCATTTAGATTCAGTGGCAGCAAAGCTCCTCTTGTGTTACTGTGATGCTGTACTACTGTACCAATTTTATTGCCTTCTGTACATTTACACAAATTAAAGGGATTTAACAGTGCCTCAGGCCTTAAGTTTACCTTAGAGGCAGAAATAGAAGAGCCCGTTCGATGGATTTAATCTTAGGGTGAAGATAATGGAGCAACAAGAGACGTAGGAGAGGGAAACAACCAGGAGAGAAATTGGGATGTTGCTGGAAATGATGAGCATTCAATTAACAATAAAAACGAAACTTGGACTTTATTATACAGCTGATTTTTTACTTGATTTACTTGATTAATACAGAATAAGTGAAGCTCTGGAGCATGAACAAATTACCTTTCAGAAAAAGTGAGTTTTAAGAAAGGGTTAAAATGTGAGCCATGTAGCCATGTGTCAGAGGTAAAATGCCTTCTGCATTACTATCTTTCTGCTGCTCACTTTAGCTCTAATAGTGCTTTCAGAGAATTAAGAATACCAACATGCCATTACCCTCAGCTGCTGCCCTGTCTTATTTTCTCTCATTCCTGTTTTGGTAGAGGCCAGAGGCTCCCGCTGAGTGGTGCCTACTGTGTGAGGCCCTTTACAAACATCCGTGACAGTTCCTGCCCTGAACTATTTACACTGCAACAAACAAATCATAGTATGCAGATGAAACAAGTGGATGGGCGAGAGGACAGACAAGAATGCAGACAAGACTAGAGGGTACTTTATGATTGACCTTTCTACGTGCACAATTCCTTTCAACAATTGTGTCAGCCCACAGAAGGCCACCTTACCTGTCTCTTCAGATGGTGATAGGCTGAGGCCAGTTGAGCTTTGTCAGATGGCCACCAACTTTCATTAGATTTGAAAGCAATTTTGAATAAAATGTTGTTTGGTGACAGATTCTGGGAAATTTTGGAGGCTTCTGTCTGGATTGTATCTTTGTAGGCAGTGGTATGGCGTTCCTTGTACTATTACTCTCCAGTCTATTTTCCTGTTACGCCACTTTTCATTACCTAAGAACATAAGAAAGGCTATACTAGATCAAACGAGAGATGTCCTGTTCTGAGCAGCAGCTATAAGCAACAAGAAAGAAGAATAAGAACAGCATGCATGATAATGCCTTTTATTTCCTTCTGAGACTTTAAGCATTTTCAGCTCATGGATTTACTGAGATAAGTGTGGTTTCTGTGTTTAATAACTACTTAGGCTTTCCATACCCTGAATTTGTCCAATCTCCTATCTAACGTCTCCTTACTACACTGGACAATCTCCTCCAAAGCTAAGCTATAGCATAACATTTCTTCTACCGGGTCTTTCTTTTTTTTTTGTCAGAATCAGTGATATTTTGTACAAATTTGGTAGTTTGGACAACATATAATAAAAATGCACCTCACTGATCTTTTTCACATTAACTTTTGAAAATATCTAAGGTAGAAATAACTTAGGGGTTTTTGGGTCACTGTTACATCCCTGTGTCATGTAAATCTGACCTGTGCCTATTCACATTTTGCTCAGAGAAACTCTAATTTAAACAAATTCTTTAATGTTACATCTTTATATAGCTAGTGCTAGCATTGACAGCTAGGGATGGCATGCAAAAGAGGGTGACTCACTCTTCGGTGTGGCTTTCTTGATGATGGTTTCTATTACATAAAAATGATATTACTGTCTCAGTGACTCTTGAATATACATCGCTGGGTACTCTGAATTTTTCTTGGAACAGTGTCTCTCAAATATCTCTAAAGCTCAGGAGTGAAGAGTAAATGAAGTTAAGCTGCAGTCGCTCTTAGATGTTGTTAAGACTTTTATTTCAAATGGCTTTTTTATGGCTTCGATTTTTATTATTCTTTTGTCTCTCAGAATTACATTTCCTCACATATTCTTTTCATATAACCTGTTCTCTGCCACAAGGGATGAAAATATATTTGGTAAAAAGAAGATCAGCCAGAAAACTAACAAAACTCTCTGCTTTTTTGGCAACATTTCACTACAGATGAGAAGATGAGTCTGTATACACCTAAAAGGTTTCCTGCAGAGAAGATGAATGCTTGCACAGAAACAGCCTGCTTGAGGTTTTGCTGTGTAGTGCCCTCGTACATATTTCGTCTAAATGTACATTAATTTTGCAAAAGTTAGCAAAAAAAAAAAGCATAAGTAAGTAGTAGTGTGATTGAGAAGCCAGTGATGTCTGCAGGAGAATGCTGGTGATGTCATTCCCTTTGCCTTAGGCTCTTATTAATAACATGCTGACCTTCATTCCTGGAAGAAATGTAGGAGCCTCAATGCACTGAATGTATAATCCTGGGGCCGATAGGTTGCAGTGCAGGATTTGCATTCAGAGGTAGTGTCTCGCTGCTCTTGTTGCAATGCCATTTTTTTCCTCTCATCCTGCATATTGGGGATCCATTTTTATTAAGTACAGGAACCTGCAAAGGAAGGCATGGCTAACTGTTGGTCTTGTAGAATTGTGAGCTTGAGAGGAAAGGATGTCACAATTCTTTGAAAAAGCAAACATTATCATGGCATTCAGATGCCTGTCATTTGATATCCCAGATAAGATAAATGAAATGTTGGAAAACGTGTAATGTTAGAAAGCATGCAAAATCATATTTTGAACACCTTCAAACATGTTTCTAAACAAAAACTGCAACACTCTTCCCAGGATGGTTTATGTAACCTATGGTAGCAACACTGCACAAAGTAACCTGTTATAGATGATTGAAATAAAGATATTATTCAAATATCTATTTGTTGATTTAGGCCTGCCTTGATCTAGTAAAATATTTAATGATTTCCATTTTGAGATAGCTGAGTGCTTTTGCTGACCTTAAGTGTACGAGTAGCTATGAAGTTAGGCTGCTATTGAAAGGGGTTTTGGACTGAGGCCTGGAAGACAAAGAACAAATAGCATACAGCTGGATAACTACTACTGTTTGGTCTTGCTAATGTACCCTTATGCAGTGTGTAGTTGGCTTCACGCCTTTCACCCTATTTTAAAAAGGTATAGCTTTATGAACAAGTATTCTGAACAATGCTAATGGCACTAGTGTGCAAAATACCATGTGTTACTTTAGAACTGGCTTGTTTTAGTAATGCAGAATTATTAGAACAATTATGCTTCGTTGAAATCTTTCTTGAACCTGTGAAGCCAAAAGAAATAACGTAAGATCTGGCAAGATTTTAAGATATGCCTTTCTTCTTTTTCTGTCTGGGTGTTTAGTTATCCCTTCCTGCTATTCCTTGTCAGTAATTTGGCAGCAGTGTTATTATAATAAGTGGAAAAATTAGCTTAGAAGAATAATTGTCACTAAGCAAAAGTGGCTTGTTACATTAAGTGCCTACTCAAAATAGCCCTTTTAAAATTTTTTTTAGTATTCCAATATTTGTTGCTTTTCTAGTTTAACATATTGCATGAAATGCAAACAGAGAAACAGAGTGGACAGATCCTTAGCAAGTCATCTGAGTATGGGAGCAGGACATACTGGGGAGGATGAGCCTCTGTAACACGCTCAAAAATTGTAGACGTGGAATACTCAAGTGCTGTTATTCACAGCAGAAACTAATGGACTAGGTTCTTTCTGCATCATGCCCTTATTAAGGTCCTAGAAAATGTACTTGAGTGGGGGCCTAAGAAGGTCTTCATGATTTATTTATGAAGCCCTTTACAGTATAACTTATTTTTAGCTTGTGAAAGAGGGAGTGCATCATTTCTCTGATAGCGTTAACTGTTTGTATACAAGATCTATAGTAAAATAAAGTTTAAACTAGTCTCAAGCACCAAAAAAAAAAAAAAAAATTAGCCAGTGTGTTATGAGGAAGAGTGAACTTTTTGTAGCTTGAATGGACACTTTTTCTCCATGTTCTTCTTCTGAAACATCAAATGTTGACAACTAACAGAATACTGTCCTGGATCACAATCTGGTTTTGGTCTTCTGTTCATTTTGTTACGTGGGAAATTGGGTTGTGACCTGTTGATTGCTATTCTCTGGGAGTGTTAGTAGGTACCTTTCTGTGCAAATTTACATGAGACCTATTGGAAGAAGTGAAGAAAGATGTATTAGCATAAAAAGGACCCAAATCCTTACTGAAGTTGCTGTAAAATACGTTAAGGCCAACAAAGATAGGAACAGTAAGTTGGGCAGGCTGAGACCATACTGGTACTAGATGTCAGCACCCTAAGAAGGATTTATGAAAAGAAGGTGCTAGGGAGATGCAGAGAAGATGATGATTTCTGGACAAGTGGTAAGTACCTGCTCTAAATATAGAGGACATCATGAGAAAAGGCAAAAGAGAAGATTTGTGGAAGTACTAAGAGAAAGGGTGAGAAGGTGTTCAGGGAGCGAAAGCATCAAAGGTAAGAAGCATCTGTTAACTGAGTGTTCCACTTGCATTCAGCATCTCTTACAAGTATAGAAAATTCAGTCATTACCCAGGATAGCATCTTGATTACCTCAGATGACCAGCTACTAATAATTTAAAAGCTTGTAAGTGGATTGCTTTTGATTGAAAACATTGATTGTAGCCATCTGTATTCTTCTCAGCATCACTGATCACAGTGAGGTGACTGTCTCCAATAAATTGAAGGGGATGTGAGCGGTGGAGAATCCATTCTACCACCCATAACAGCATCACAGTATGGTCTTAAATGGGAAAAAATGTAATGTAAGTGCCTGGTAACTATACATCTTAGTAGGATTTCACTTGCAGTTACCTGGATATGTCGTATGTCCAGGAGGTACTCTGTGATGCTTAGCAGTTACTGACATACTCCTGCATGAAGGTATTTTCTTACCAAAATTGACAAGTAAGTCTTAAAATGTTTTAATGGTATTTTATGGTGGACTGTGGTGCAGAGATGGAAAGTAAGTAGGAGTTGAAATTGAGTAAAATGATGATCTAGCAGTGGCGTGGCAAGACAAACTACTAATGCAACTGTAGCAATATTGTGGGAATATTTAAATTAGTGTATTAATGATACAAAGAAGGCAATTTGGGTGTTCTGTGTTGGTTTCTTTTATGATTTTTTCAGAACAGCTCTGATAGGTGGAAACAATGACCTTGTGACTTTAATCAGGCAGCCACACCAGTCTTGTTTGGATTGAGACCTTGGAGGGGCAATTAGTCAACCTCTTGGAGTTTAAGGCTAAAATTAATGTTGTAGCCAATCCTCTAGCTGCTTGAGGTTTCTTGCTGCTGATTACTTTTATTCATAAGTTGAATAAAGACCCCCATGTGTATAATACTTCAGAATAATTTTTAAAAACACAGGCATATCTGAATGCCTTCTGGTAAAGTGACTTCCTGAAGGTTGCCTGAAGGTGACCGCATTGAACTTAGTATGGAACTGGTAGGGTAGGGGTCACTAAATCATTTGCAATGAAAGCTATGCTTGAGTAAAGTGTATGTTAGCAAAAGCAAAGGCTGAGTAATGGTGGTTTAAATCTTGCTTTCCCACTCTTTGCTTAGTGCTCTGTGAAAAGGGTTAGCCCCTTATTTAAATTGGATCTATTTGAGGACTGATCTGTCTTCAAAACATTGCCATGGGCCAAACTGTGGGGGCAGTTTGTTGCACTAGAAATTGTTTCTGGGCTAAAAAGTCTTTTTCTTGCTACACTACGCTTTTGTTTCAAAGCTGCTAGGGACTCACACATTTAGCAGAGGAATTGGTTGTCTTTGAGGCAGCCACAGCGACTCAAGGGCCAGCTTTTACAGGTGTGTGGTATGGAGTCCTGCTCTGTTCTACCTGACTCATAGGCTCTTGGAGGCAGAGAGGTAGCAGTTAGTGGTACTGCTATTATGATAGTATTGTGCCTTCTGATGTGAGCAATGAGATGGTATCAGTGATACACAGTGCTGCTGCTGCACTACTGATAAATCTGTGATGCTGTTCCTCAGCCTGGGCCCCCAATCCGGCCGTGTCTCTTACCCCTCTCTGTGTTTTCCACAGAGCTCGGTGGTGCAGGTGGAGGGAGACCAGCTTGGCTGCTGAGCAGTTAGTCAGGCGGCTGGACAGCCACTAGATTCCCCTGACACACACCAACCCGTGCCCCTGGCACTCTTTAAGTAGCTTTTGCTCTTCTTGGAAGAATTTAATAATAATGCAGCATTAGTGCCATTACAATACTTTTGTTGCTAACTTAGATCAAAATGTATTTTCTGTCACTCCTTTGTACAGAATGGGTCTCTGATCTGGAGTACCAAAGCACTAGAAATGCTAAAAAGCAGACTATAAGACTATAAACTTACTGAGGTGTTTCCTGAAGTCCATTATTGTTGCAGCTGAACATCTTTCCTATCTTCAGTTACAGAAACTTGATGTCTTCATGTTTTTAGCCTTTGCTTTCATTCATTTTTTCTTTGGAGAAGGCTGATTTGTTCTGCATATCTGACTGCAGATCATCTTTTCTTTAGAGTCTGTTTTCTGTTTGCTTGGCAGAATATAGGCTGAGGGATGATAAAATATGTGAGCTACATGCTTTCAGACTGAAAGGCTAAACGTTCAGGAGCTTGCTGTGTTTTTGCAGTGTCTGCTAAGTTTGCAGTTGACAGTCTTGTGTTTCCAGCAGTTGTTTTTGCAATGTTCAATGCATGTGTTGCCAGTGGTGAGAAGAGCCAGCAACATACAGACAACTTGTTACTTACAACACTTAAGAGGTCTGAACATGAATCAGGTCTCTCTACAGAATGGCTCATTATTTTCTGCAGGTTTAACTTCAAATGACAAGCTTGTGGGCTGCTTTCTTTCCCCTCAGGTTTCACTTGTTTTCACCTTTGTCTCAACACCTTTTTATCCTTTTCTTAACCCATTCTATACACTAGAAAAATGGCAAATGTTATTGGTGTAGCTGGTAGGGCATATGGGAGAGAAGACAAGATAATTACTTAACCTTCAGCTTTTCTTCACTTCTTCAAATTCAATTTTCAAGTACATAAAAGCTTACCGTTTCAAGAACGGCTGCTTAATATGTAAGTAGAGAACAGAGATATTTCCCCCCTCTTTGATTTGATTTATACTTCAAAGTTTAAGAGGTGCAGACGATCTTAGCTGTCTTCATGAAATCAGTCTATAAAGATGGTATTCCTGTAATAGCAAAACACATGATATGATGGGAATGAGGATTTTTTTAAAAAACAAGCTGGGGACTTTTCTATTTTTCACCATTATGGAAAAGTACATAAAATGCAGTTTAATGCCCTGAAGCTGTAAGGTTGGCTATGGGTATAAAAACATGGGTTCATAAAGAGGAACTTTTGAACCTAGCTGGTTGATTTTGGGATAAACTTTACAAAGGGGAGATCTCCAAGGTGCTAAGTTCTTACTCCTTTTTGGAAAATAGTTGGCCAGGTGTAGGATGGCCTCCTGATGTTGTCCTGTTGTAGAAAGTGTTGCAGCGTGAGCCCGCACCGAGGACAAGAGTTTGAACACACATGCACCCTATCTGTGCCATGGCTGACAAGCAGGCTTAGCCAGAGCTTGTGTCTCATTAGGGAATTGAAATACCAAACAGAAGGTGTTGGGAAGCTAGGTGTCATCATTTTGGTCATTACGGATCCACTTATTTATGCTTCCTTTTCATCCCTTTTGCTGTTTAGTTGACTCGTTCTGGATTGCTGAGACCAAGTTTAATTTCTGTTAATTGTGCTCAATTTTCAGGAGAGCAGTGAAGAGGGAACTGGTAGCTTAGATTTGGCATATGGATGAAGGGTGTTATTTAGTGTCTCACGTCTGTTTTTTATTTTTGGCTCTTAGCATGAAACAAGCAGACCTTTCTGTGAGCTGCCTGTCTTCACTAGCAGCACCACAGCAGCCCAGAGGGAGAATGGATCTCCTGGAGAGTACTATGCAGGTAGAAGTTTACTGAGGGCATAGGGCCTGAGATTGTGTTACTGAATATGTTAATAAACTGTTCTTCATAAAATCTCCTCAATTGTTTTTAATGATTCTTTCAATTTATTTTATTCTCTAATAAATTATAAACAGTTTTGGATTTAGGTTGTGCTGAGTACATGCAAGAGTTTACGTGGTACATGCAGGGCTGATGAATTTAACATGATAGGTTTACTTATTTAGTGTTGAACCCTCAGTTGCCCTTCCATAAATACTCTTAAAAATAGAATGTGATCACGTCTGGCAGGTCAAGCCATCTGCATATTTTTTTTTCCAGTTTCACACACTGATATATATATGTACACGCTCTTTCATTTTCTATGTATTGCAGAATTGATTCATATAGAGACTGCTCTATTCATATGGAGTCTACTGCAATTGTGCAGACTGTCAACTTTGGATTTAAACTAGTATCAAATGGCCTTTTTAAAGTCAATAGATTGAGTCCCATCACTGGCAAGTATTTAACTCTCCTGTTCCTCTGGGTTATTTGTACCTGGTCTTTAGCAAATCTATTTGCTTCCTTTTATACTTTACAGAGGGGAAGAAATTGACTTTCTGATTTTATTACGTTGTTTTGTGTTCTCAGTGAACTATTGTCATCTCTGTGGCTGAGATGTTCAATTTGGTATGTAGGGTTACAGGTATAGTCTCACCACTTCTATATGAATGAGGACTCTAACAGAAAACCTACTTTGTTGTAAGACAAGGAGGTATGTGTAGGGGAAGGTGCATCATAATAATTATTTTTGTGATATGCAGTCTAACCGTAATTGTTGTATTGATCCTTAAGGTTACACTTGTACTTATTTCAAAACTTGAACCCAAATGCTAGAGCTTTTCTTTAGCTTGTATCCCTCTTCTTCATTTTGCTTTCCAAGAGATGTGTTGCTAACGAGCAGTTGGTCCTTTCAGTGATTGAGTCATGTGCTTGTCTTTGAGGTTTCTTACATCGGGGGGGTTACTCACATGATGAGCATTATGCACATGTTCTCAAGCAGCCTACCATCCGGAAAGATGGATGTCAAGGTTAGAATGAGGGGGGAAGAAAAGTCTAAGATTGTAATATTATTCCCATTAAAAGCATGTTATCAGAATGTTCTTTATAGTTAACTTTCCTTGATGGCTCTTCATATGAAAAAAATTATCTTGAGATTCTTATGCACTGAACCAAATTCTAGTGTAATTACTCCCATGTGGTACCGTTGAAAGGAATACGAATGCACAGAGAAAACTTAAAAGCAAAATTTGTCTCTGTGTTTTTGGTCCACAACTGAGGAAAGTGCGGGCAATTTAGTTGAGTTAAAGGGGGTTTATACACAGTCTGAATCTGGTTTGTGACGCTCGTCTTCTTTCCTGTTGCAAAACAGTTCTGAAACCCAATTCATTTACAGCACCAACTAATGAGCAGACTGTAATTCTTAAGGTTTACTCATGAGAGCCCCTAGGGCTATTCTTTGCAAAATCCTTTCTTCTTTGTAAAATCCTAAGATGAAGGCAGTGAGATGGGTAGCCTTTCAAGATGCATCAGATTTTTTGTACTAATCACTCTGACTGCTTTTCATGGAGTGACATCCTGCCACTGACTCATGGCACTACTGCCACATGATCTTGGCTATGCAAAGGAGTGGCTTGATTGAATTATTTTTCAGCTTTGAAGGCATCTCTGATAGTTAAAGAAGGCTGTGCAGGACTCCATGAAGTGTAATTACTAGTTCATGAACAACATCTTCCTCCTTCCAGGAGGAACAGCCACACATAGGTATAGCACAGATCTGAGCTATAACCTGGGTCATTTCCAGCTACTTGAGATGTCAGACCACCATGGCTTTATGCATAATTTGGAGTACTAGTCTCGTTTGTACTAACAAATGCTGCCTGTAGAGAAGGTAGGCATTAAAAATTCAGGTCTTTTTTATTTTTAAAGAATGTTTGACAACAAATATGAACCAAACATCTCTAAGCTCTTCCCACTGAGAAAAATTAGTAAAGTTTCCACCTTGTTTTTTTTTTATTTGTTTGTGAGATCTGAATTGCTTTTGAATGCATCGCTTCACTAGGCCAACAGGGTACGAGCCTGGGTTGCTGCCAATAGACAGACATCCTGAATGTAAAGGTTCTACATTCTTATTATTGTTTGTATTTTGGATATGGGAAAGAAATGGCACTTCTCAATTAGTCTGTGTGCTATCTCACATTATTTGCAGCTAGTACAAAGAATCTTACTATATTTTTACGACTCACAAATTGCTAAAAGGCTATGGCTCTTACTACATATGACTGATCTTTATAGAGTTTACCTGAACACTTTCTGTGGAAAAGAAATGCTGCAGAAAGGAAAGTGTTTATGAAGGAGTTTCAGGGGGCTCATTAACTTCCAGAACATGCATGAACTTCAAGTAAAATAAACATTTAAAGGGCAGCCTTGCATTTTAAAGGGACAGGTGGCAATAGTAATTTCTATCTGCAGTTACATTTATAAACATGGCATTTAAGAAACATCAAAAGCTGTAGAAAAGTTTTTCATCACCTTTTGGATGCTTACTAAATAGAAAGAAAAAATGCTACTACGGAAATTATGTAAAAATAAGAGATATGCAATGTCAGACCTAAGGAACAGAAACAGTTTGTTTCCAAAGTCTCATTAAAACTAGCAGTAACAGCAAATCAACACTTTTTTACTTTCTTTCCCTTGGTTTTGATTTTAGTTTTCTCATACTTAGAACGGGAAATGTTACAAGCAAATTGGAATATTTTTGAATTGTTGGGAAGAAATTTTTATGGGTCTTGTTGCTAGTGTTAGCTTTACAATGAGAAGACCCATATTCATGTAAACTGAAGAGCAAACTAGTAAATTTTGGGTTGGTTTTTAAATTTTTTGATCCAGCTATTTCTGCATCATTACAGCTGTGACTTGAAAACATGTACTGGATTAATACCTTTGCACATGTTGCAAATTGTTTCACGTTGGAAGAGAAAGCATCAGTTGTTGACACTGATGTCTTTAAAATTAGCAAGTGGCTGTTGGAAAAGGCCAACAATCTGATTTGCCAAGTGAGGTGGTTCTTTATTTCTGGCTTGTGCGCCTCCCAATGTAAATGCTCAACAATCAAAATCTAGTTAATAATTTTGTTGAAGAAATATTGGTCACTAGAGAATTCAGTTTGTTTTTTCATTCCAACCTTGGCATTGGCTTTGGAATGCTAGCAGGGAAAAATAAATCAAAGTCAGAATTTAATCTATTCTTCTTTTTTCTTAATATGCACTGTCAGGCCTGTGGCATAAGAATAGCCTCATATTTGCTATCCAAGGTATTGTTTATGAAGCTTTTTTTCTTCAGGGTGAAGCAATGATATCAAGGTTGATTTTTGTCAAATGGTTTTGTTTGCTGTATTGGTGTTACAGATCACCAATGGCCTAGACACCATGACTAACCAATGTCTCTTAAAGTCAGGTCTATTTTGTAATTGAAAAACACAAATTACAGGATGCCCTTATCATCCTTTACCAGAGTGTTTAAATGTGAGGGGTAATTGTATGTTCATTACATAAAAAGCATAGCAAAATGCAAAGGTTTGAACCTTAGACTAAGTAAATTCAGATTAGAGACTAATTTTTAATGATCAAAGTAAATGACAAGAGTATTTTTTAAAATTAACTTTAGTCCTTAATGCTTTTTGTCCTCAAGTAAAGATTGCCATAGTTGAAACAGTGAGTTCAATGCAGTATTTACAGGGTAAAACCTGATCTGGATTAAGCTTTTGAAAGACTGTTTAAGGTACACTGAAAATTACTGGGGTCAGTGCGAACCTGGATGAGATTAGAGAGCTGCTATGGGGGTGGTAGAACTTAATGAGTAGTGGGGTTTTCTGGCCTTAGCCTGTAAATATAAAGAACTCTTATAAAATTCCTGTGTGCATGAAATTAAAGTATAATGTTTTGCAGGTATAGGTGTTTTGGGGTCAGTATAAGGACGTCTCTTACATTGTTCCAAATGAGTTGTGTTAAAACAATGTCATAAATTAAAGGCACTGCTTTTGTTGTCCTTGCCACGAAGAAGCTGAGTGAGTTGTTCTTGTGGTGAATTTAATGTCTACCTAGCCATCAGAGTGGCTGTAGTGCTATTACTTTTATAGGTCATAATAGTCTTGAAAAGCAATTAGTTTATACAAACAAAAACTTTGAAGGAAATTACAGAAGACATAATGGCTTTTTGAGACACATGCCTTTGCATCCAGCTGTGCTTTTTTTTTTTTTTTTTTTAAATCCCCACAAAATTAAACTGGTCTGTTAGTTATTTCTGCAATAAATGGTTTTTTTTCCTCCTGGAATCCACCAAACTGAAAATTAGTGTTCATCCAGTCAGAGCAGCAACAGCTGTTGGTAACACATCTGAAGTACTTTTTTCTAGTTCCAGATAGTTTTCCCTCAGAACAGATGAATGAGTCTTTTTGGTGGTGTATATATGAGAGGAAAATTCTAAAATGCAAAAGAAGACTGAGGAAATAGAAGCAAACTTTTCTGGCTTTTGGAGTAGAGAAATGGGAAGCAGCCATGCTTTTTGTTTTACTGCATGACTGTGTCCAAGCCGCTGCCCAGTTCTGTCCCACTACATTCCCCAGTTTCTCAGTTTGTAAGTGAAGTTAATGTGACATCTCTTAACTTATGAAGTGCTGGAACCTCACTGTTACACAAGGATGATACAGGTCGTGGATATAAGCATACATTAATACAGACTTTCTGATGAGGAGACATACAGAAGGGCTGACTGTGCAAAAGACCTTTCTTATCGTGGACAGTAGAAGCTCAGACTTGTAAACTGGGAATTCCTGGATGCAATCTCCATGCTCTCCCCCCCCCGGAAGCGCTGCTGTAAGTGCAGGGGTGGTGGTGTTTGTAGTGTTACTGTTGCCAGAATGCTCCAGTTTGGAGGGCTGGTCCCTTCCCAGATTTCTTTTTCCCTATCCTCTTCTTTTTTAAACATAGTAACAATCCATAGCTGGAAGGGGGCGAGGGCAGGGGAAGGGGATAAATGAGAGCATTCTCCACGTGAAGTTACATTTGAATTGTACTTAAAATTTAGAATAAAATGGAGAACTGCGGACAAAGGAGAGGAGAATGACCTGCTAAATTAGCTAAAGAGGCCCACTCTTACCATTGTCGAAGGCCTCAGAATTGTTACTGACTTTATCCCGGCAGCAGGTGGTTGACATGGGGCAAAGGTAGCACCTACTATTTTATAGAATTGGATGCGGTGAGCTATAGTTTCAAAAGATGTTTCTGAGGTCAGTGCCTGAGGTGTTCTCCAAATTAATTTTCATCTGCGTGCCCTGATTTTCCTTTCTGCAATATGATTTATATCTCATTTCTCTTAACCACACTCTTGTGTTTTCCCTTTGTTGTTCCATGCCACTTCTTTTCTTCCCCACATGCTCAGAGTTCTCCCACCTTTCTTCTTACCCACTGAATCTCACTATCTGAAGTAGAATCATTTATCCTCTCTTTTTGGGAGAAGATTATCCAGCCAACTGACATGTTAAGTGCCTTTGGAAGATGGGGTGCCTGGAATATTCACCATCTATGGTATTCAAAATTTACCCTGTCATCTCAGCTGACAAAGAAAATCTTGTTTCATCGTGGGTCCTAACTTCTCCTGGATGACAGCATAAGTGAGTGGGATCTGGCTGGGTACTACTACTACACTTATCTGTCAATCTTAAACAACACTGATGATGTCCAGAGTCACAACTATCCATCATTTTTCACAGAGCTACTATGTAATCTAAGAAGTTGGCAAGGAGCAAGTAAGGTAGTTGTGCTTAACTAGCTCTTAGTTGTGCTTAACTGTCTGAGACATGTTTCTTAGAGGACTTTTAAGATACAATTTTTAGGGTTTGATTGTTCCCTGCTGCAGTGGAAGATATTCCAGGGGAATTGAATGACATAGCAATATATCATACACTGCACCCCCAAAAATGACTGATTACGGAACTTAAGACCAACAAGAGCTTCTACGTGATCATTTTTTTTTTTCCAGTTTTTGCTTTCTCATGACCTCCACCTTATGTCGCTAGTAAAGCTATTAGCACATGCTTTGTATTCCTTATAGCAGCAACTTCAGAGGAATCATGGATATTACAATAATAAACAGGAATGGTTAATAGACTGTAGAGGTTAGTGTGGAGAATTTGCCCCACTTCACACACCACCCACCCATTTATGTTTTGACTGCTGTAATATTTATATGAAAGTGTATATGCATCTCTCTGATCCATTCTTCAGTGCACCTGCCAAAGAGGCCTTCAAATTTGGAGGTGAAATCCAAGTAAAAAGTTAGTGTATTAATTAGTTTCATGCACAAGTATAAATTTGCGTGTACAGATTGTTAACCGTGTATCAGATGGCTTTAAACTTTTAATTCTATTTGAGACACTTCCATTCTCTGTGAAGCTAGAAAATTAAATGTTCTCTCCCTGTAAAAAATCTGTGTGCTTAGAGAACTGTAGAAAGATGTATTCAAATCCATTGCTGAAATAACAGTTACATAGGGCAGCCATAGGAGTGCCTTAGGAGACACCAGCTTCCTGTGAGATGCACAAGGAGACTGAAATGATCATCAAGCTACAGCATGTGTAGTAAAGCTCTTCAGCCATTCTCTATTTCTAGGCCTACTCTGTTTTTCAGGATAGTAACAGACTGTCAGTGGGTTTTCTTGACCACGCCATTGGTGCTGGGAAACAAAATTAAAACAATTCTCTTTAGCATCTTGATACAGTTCTTTTGGTTCATTAACGCGTTTATTAGAGTATGTCATGATTCCCTCATGTATCATGGGCAAACTTAAATTTTGCTCTGCTGACTTTTCTGCAAGTTTTGCCCCAGGTTTGTGTCCTAGGGAGAAGCATGGGTGTGAGTGCAAGAGGCTTACGTGCCACCTTTCTTTTGAGTCTGCTGTTTATACCTTCTGAAGAGTGCAGTGTATCTAGCAGCACTGGGCTAAGGGCATTTGCTGGCAATTGAGATGAGTGCAAGACTTTCAAATTAATGCAGCTAGTTCTTTGATCTGTTTTTGTTCTTGTTGGAACATTATTAAGTACTTAATGAGTTTAATGTTTTTTGACATAAAGAAGGGAAAAGCCACTTAAAAATGTAGTGTAAATTAAGAAGGAGAAGAAAAAAAAAAACACAACTGCAAGATTTCAAGGTTATTTGCTGAATGTGTGGCAGTTGGCCTTGGGGGATTTACTCTATCTCATCAAGAGACTGTGAAGCAGTCTCTTGTATCTGCAAAGAGCGAGCCATCAATGTTTGTTTTCTTAGGAGAGATTTTATAAGAAGCCAGCTGCTTTGTATCTTCTATGTTCTTTAGGGGTGTCCTTGACTTTGCCTGAGAATCTGTTTCTAAATTGTGGCCTCCACCAGTCTAGACTGATGGATTACCTGTGCTCTGTCAGGCAGCTGGGAAGAACAAAGCCAAGAAGCTCTTCCTCTCCCTTTTTTAGCACTTTTTTAACACACTAGCTTACCTTCTTTGTCATCTAGGAGGTAGATTCTGATCCCAGCTGCAGTAATAGCAATTTATATTAACTTACAACACTGACAAAGTAACTCCGGGTTTATATTAGTTTGTGAAACCATATTATTGTAACTGAATCCCAGTTCCTTCCTGTGAGATGAGAAGTGTGAGAGAGGAGTTTGAACAATTTCTGTTCCATTTTCTGAAAGTTTTTTTCCTGTTCCCTTTCTCTGTTAGGAATATTTCTATGCCTGTTCAGTTGACTTTGGTGGGAAAAATCTCAAGATATAATTCCCTTAGTTCGTGTTCTACAGAATTTATATTTCCGTGTATTTTACAAGCTAGAGAAGATTAGTTCTTCATACTTGTTCTTAATTCAGAGATGTTCTTGACTATGTTAAGGTTTACATTCAGTCCTTTGACAATTCTGATTATGGAGGTTTACAAACAGAAACCAGTTAATTTCTTGACAAACGTACTTAAAAGAATTTCATTTCCATGAAGAACATATTAAAATCAGTAAGAATATATGCACTATAGTTTAACTTTCTGTAAAGTGTTTTATTCCCAGAGTTGAAAGGGCAGTTCATCTTCCTATGAGCCAATATGTCAAGTTTAAATCTTTGTAAATTCTTAATGGAGATGTTTTAGCATCCAGTATCCTTAAAGCGTGCCAAGAATAGAATGCATCTTCAAGATTCTGGCCAATATTGTGACTTGGGTGAAATTGTAAACTAAGAGCAGTGTTAAAATAATCCAGGTATATTCTGAAGTAGCCAATTAATAGATGTAACTTGCAAATTGAGATGTAGATCAGATGCATTAATGGCAAAAATGAACACCACCACCCCTACAAGTCTGAAAGCTGGAGAAAGAGTTGTTTTCGTAGGATAAGATCTCTTTTTAGTGATAATTTTTTCTTGCTCCTGTCAATACAGAGAGATTTTGGAATATGATGTCATTGAAAAAATGGGAACATTTCTCTTTTCTTAGATGTGCATGTTGTGTTTCTAATGAAGGATATGAAGTTTTCTCATTTCTCCTACTGGGCAAACTTAGAGTGCTTCCTGTAATAATTGCAATATTTCCATGTAATGAGTTGGATGAATTAAAAGATTTTTAAAAAAAATCAGTCCATTCTGATCAGTTTTGATCTGTCACAATATTATATGCAAGGTCATTAACTATCACTGCAACCAGATTTCAGATGGTAGGCAGGGTTGTATATGGACATCAGGTTTGGAGAAGTTCTGATTACTTCTGACAAAGGACAACTTCTATCCTCTTCCATGCAAAAATAGCTTTTTATGTAAACAAATACAAATCTATAATCATAAAGCCTGTGAGCCACTTAACGTGGTGTTTTATCTCCAGTCAGCAGTCACATTTAAAACCATGCTACTTAAAAACTTAGGACAACCTTTTTTTCTGATACAGATGGAAACAAAGTAAGTGCTTATCTATTTGGTGTGCAGGCAATATAGAGAGGTCATGGACAAAGAGGAGATCCGTTTCTTAAGTGATTTTAACTTCAACAAAATAGGGAAAAAAATGATTTGTGCAGGGGGTAGGGAATTCTTTACGATTTGTTTGGGTTTGTGAATTTGAAACTATTTGGGGATTGAAAACCCACAATAAGGCATGTTTATGCAGCAGAAGTGAACAGTGAGACACAGGACTTCTCCCTTTGCAATACATGGATGGAATCCTTCTGTAGCTTTTTTTTTTTCTCCTCAGTGGAACATGCAGTGAACAACCTATGCAAAGCTCTTGCTTTTCTCTGTTGTACCTTGTTGGTCTGATGGTTTTTTCCCTTAATGTAGTGTGCTGAGAATCCATGGCTGGACTTGTGTGATGTATTTGTCTATGTACCTGCCCCCATCCTCTCACATTGACTGACTTCCTTTTAAAAAGAGTGCAAGTCAATCAGAATCCTCTGGTACAGTTGATAATTTCACTATTCATTCCCACGTCTTTAGCAGCTCATTTTTTTCCCCTCCAAACTCTTCTGTGGACCATCTTCTGCACCTACACAAAAAATGAGAGTGTTTAGTGGTTCTGTTTATTCCATAGTCTAGCTGTCTTCTTGGTGGACAGAACAAGGAGGGGATTTGTCTGTTGGCTACCTGGCTCCTGTTCTGCGAAAATAATAGACTGTGTTTGGCATTGATCTAGCCCAAGGTGTCCTTTAACCAAGGTTGGGGTTTTTTGCTTTTGTTATTTTGTTTTGTTTCTAATACTGAGCCCTGGGAAACACCACTTGTGACAGCCACCAACTGGATTTAGCTCCATTCACCACCACTCTTTGGGCCCAGCCGTCCAGCTAGTTTTTGACGCAGGAAGGCGTACACCCATCCAAGCAGTGAGCAGCCAGTTTCTCCAGGAGAATGCTGTGGGAAACAGTGTTGAAGGCTTTACTAAAGTCCAGGTAGACAACATCCACAGCTTTTCCCTCATCCACCAAGCAGGTGACATTGTCATGGAAGGAGATCAGGTTAGTCAAGCAGGACCTGCTTTTCATAAACCCACGCTGATCACCTGGTTGTCCTGCATGTGTCACATAATGGTAGTCAGAATGATCTGCTCCATAACCTTCCCCGGCACTGAGGTCAGACTGACAGGCCTGTAGTTCCCCGGATCCTCCTTCTGGCCCTTTTGGATGGGTGTCATATTTGCTAACCTCGACAGGCTGTTGGGAATGTAGGTGGCAGAGCACACTGGGCAGCACTGAGGTGGCCACTGTAGTGACTAGGCTGATCCTTCCTATCTGAGATCAGACCAGCAGTAGGACACTGTTTTGAGCAGTGGTTAAGAAAATTCTTGACAGGTATTACAGTGATAAAATTGGAGAACAAGGTTCCCAGCCTATATTAAGAGTGACATAGTATTTTCTGTTGCTAGTGTCATCTCTGTTGCTAGAAAAATACAGCAGCACTGGACAGTCCCCCCCACTGCTGCCCAGTTGCCATTCCACTTCCTTTGGATTCCGTTGTTTTCATTTCTGAGACAGAGTGACTCCCATTAGCAGAGGCAGTAATTCAGTCAGTGTAGGAGTTACTTACAGTACAGCTGTGCTGCTTTGATGGTGCCATCTGCCATCCGTGGGTAAAAGCCAGCTTCCCGCAGCCAGCGCATTGCCAGAGAAACTTTTCTTAAGACACCCAAACATTCATGCATAGAGTGTGTACGCCTCGTAAAACATAAGAGCAAAGTAAACTGGTGAGCTGTTGGGAATCACTTAGTTGAGATCTGTATCTTGAAAGTGTGGTGCTAGGATCTGGAATAATTATGTCTAATCGAGGTGGAATCATCAGAAGCAACCCTGCTGGCCAATTTTAATTTCCCCTCTTTTAGATTAACTACCAAATTCAGCTTTGTAAGGTACAGCCAGCCGCATCTGACTGGGCATAGCTAGAAGGATGAAATTATGAATTGCTATCTAAATATATCATCCCCTTAATTGCAGCAGGCCTTAATTCATATTTGATGGGTGGTTTTTTTCATTATTCCTTAATCAAAAAGCTACTGGAACAAAATATTTTTGTGAAAGTGTCTGTGTCCCAGATCTCTCCTGGTGTTTGCTATATTGCCTGTGTCAAACAAGGGTTCCCAACGCTGTTAAATGGATGCGTTGCTGCCAGGGCCCGGTATCTGAGGCACTGGATGCGTGCAGCACAGGCAAAGCTGCGGTTGCTGTTTGCCATTTCCTGGGCCAGGCGAAGCTGATGAAGTGGAAGCACCTGCTGATTAGTTCAGCCACTCAGCTTGTGCTACGCTGCGTGCTGGGTAGTGAAATCTTATTAGGACCAAAGGGCAGTGCCAGTCAGAATCATACATTACATCGGTCACAGATTAAAGCTGTTGATTTTTACGTGCTTATTTTATGGTAGCATAGAAGATCATGTTCCAGAGGGTAGACCTCAAAGACCTCTTAAGCTATGCAAATCGAGGGAGGAGATTAGACATAACCTAATGTATGTAACAAGTCCTTAAAACTTGGTTGGTCTAATAAATGGGAAAATAAATTTTGCCCAAGTCTATACTTCAGAGAAAAACAGTGAAGAAAAACAGCTTTTAAACAAACTGTAAAGTCTTGCTTCAATTGATTCCTTATTTAAAAAGTAAAGAAGTGATTTTAGAAAGTCATACCTCCTTTTCCACTGTTAGTGAGGGTCCTGATAATTTTCCTCATAGTTTGGCAATGCTTACTTGGCATTTCATGTCAGCCAGTGCTTGCAGAGCTGAATTGAGATAGGTAAGACAGTTTTGTCTGAAAAGAGCTCATTGCTCTAAATACCGTTTATTTGAAGGCACTTTCAGCTTCTTAGCAATACAATTTATGTTGGCCACTTTCTTCTTATTTTGGAACTAATCTGCGCCATCCACAGTGTGCAGAAGGACTGTGGTCCCTGAACTGAAGAAAGGCTATGTTCCTGCACTATAGTCCTTTTCCAATATATTGTAATTGCTGAGTGCTCCCAGTGGAATGAGAGTCTGTTTGGGGAAAGAAGTCAGCACGGAGAGTAGTGAGCAGTGATTCAGCTGGAGCCTGATTTAGGTACATTGCAGACAAAAGCTGGATTTCTTCCAAAGCATAAGTTTCTTTGCTAGTGCTGGAGGCAGCATGCTGGAGCTTATTGACCAAAAATCTTGGCTGATTTGGTAAATCCTTTGGGGTTTGTTTATAATATTGAATTGAATAATAGTCTTGAAACTTGTGTGTGAGCAGTGTCAGTTTACAGTAATGATTTAAGTCATTAACAAGTGGCAGCTATTTCCCATCTGCCTTTTATATCAGCCCAGAACCCATATGTGACTTAGAGTTGCTTGGCTGAGTGGGCTAACTTGCTTTTAATATTTTTGCAATAACAAGCAACTGTTTGTTCCATTTCAGCTTCAGGTTTTTTTCTCCTGATGTGGTTCCTGTCACTTTTGTGAGAAAAAAGGAAATAAAACACAAAAAAGGTAGACACTGAGCATGTGAGCTGTGTTGATGATTTCTGTGGGACTCTTCATCTTCCAAATCAAATGCCTGTGTTTCTCCACGGGGGTGAAGAAGGGGCCAAATTAGGCTTCTATTTCCAGCAGCCAGGCAGTTGCAGAGCCTTGCTGTCCTCTTTGCCAGTAAGATTCAAAATTCATGTGGGACGGGGGCGGGGGACGACTGTTGAGGTGACTTACACCTGAGTGATTCCAGGGTGGCAATTCAGCTGTTATGGAACAGCTGTTGTGAATCTGAAAACAGCTTAAGGGTGTCAGACCATTAATTTCGAGACTGTTTTTGAGTTCCTTGGTTCAGTGAGCTAGTACCTATTTCTGATGAACTCTGTCTTGGGCATTACAAGCCAACCTACTCTTCCTAGAGTTCTGTACCATTTCCAGAACTAATTAGGCACTCCATCTCAATAATATGATTACAGTGGTTCAGGATTAAGGGCAGAAGCATAGCTGAATCCCTATCTGAAAGTCAGCCGTGACACACCACACCCTGGGATAACTGGGAGATGCGCTCAGCTGACTTTGAAGTTGTGGCTCAGATGTGCTACCCCCAGTGATGATTTCAAAGAAAACTGGTCTCTGGTGGTCAGCTGGTAACAGATTTCAAACATGAACGGCCGTCCAGCTTACTCAAAGTGTGGCTTTGTGTCATGGTGGGTATACTGGGTACTTAAAGACTGTGTTGATTTCAGCAAGCATAAATGGATGTAAGAAGTACTTACAGAGATAATTTGGAGTTATATTTAACTGGAGTGGGGATAATTAAGGTGTGGCTGTATTTATGCATATAAAGCTTTTAAAAAGCAATGTATTATTCAGTCTACAAGGCATTCAGTCTGCACTGTTAACTGTTAGCTATTCTTCAGCTGCCTGGAGCCTGGCATTGCTTAGTCTGGTGGTCTCTGTTTGAGTAGCATCAACTAAAATAGAATTGCTGTGCTGGCTAACTTTTATAATAGATTTGCGTGAGAAATAGGAACAAAAACTCTGCTTAACAAAAAACGTGCTTAATTGTATAAACACAAGGGACAGAGTGCTGTTTTTCATGCAAAAATATTGTGGTATGTCAGCATGTTGGCACTGGTAGTGAATAAGTTGTTTAAAATATACATCCCAGAAATAGAAAATAAGCTAAGATATGGTATTTCAGAGTGGTAAGCTATCTTTGGTGAAAAAACGGCACAAAATAATACTGTGTATTAGTTAGAATTTTGGACTGTAATGAGGAGTGAATCAAAAATGACTGTGGGCTCTTTCCATAGGCAGCTGTTAAGTAAGTTTTTAAACACATGTAAAAAAATTTGACTAGGAAAACGGCACGCTATATTAATAAGAGTTGCAATGTCAACCTCTCGCATGAATAAATGTGTAGATACGCTTAAATGGTATTTCTGAGGCTGGTGTTACACTAACTGCCTTCATTAATGATCTTTCAAAGCTAAGCGAAGGCATTATTACAGAGGTTAAATCATTCTCTACACAGCACAAAAGTAAGAAGGAGTTTTCAGTTTAGGGTGTTCTATATTGGTGGTGGATTTGGAAGGCTGCTTTGTGAAGAGCACCAAACTATGCAAGTTCACAGGTATGGTTGTGAAATCTCTGTAGACTTAAAAGCCCGTTTCTACTGTGTCTGACTGCTTCCCAGGCAAGCATAAATATCTTTTCATAGCCAACCTTTCTGAAAGCAAGAGCCGTAAGGTTACTGCTGGAATTAATTTTGTAATATTTGTATAGTGTATTACTGCTCCTAAGAAAGAAAATAATAACTAGAGAAAATAGCCCAAATCTATCTCCTGTGAAAACTTTCTGTTTTCCAAAATGAATGCTGTAAGTAGCTTTTGGTTGTTTTGGAGTTTTTTTTCTTCTTGGGTTTGGTTTTTTTAGATCCCTTCTGTAAACTGAGAGAGCTCCATGTCCTCCACTCCCTTTGGTTGTAGCATAGCACCAGCAATTTATGTGGCTGACTTTTGGCCGATCCTAAGTCTGTTGAGACATGAAGTATTTTAAGTGGAAGTAACTAATGATTTGCCCAGTAACATGGCCACAAAATAGTGTACGGAGGGAATGTTGTCCACTCACCTTGCAAAGCCACTGCAGTTCAACCGGGTTGGGACAAAGCTTGGAGAGGGCCCAAAGCTGCTCTTTGCTCACGACCCCACCACAGCTATGTACCTCCTGATACCAATCTCTGTGTCTCTTGCACTAAATCTACACAGAGATTCTGAAATATGAAATGTGCTACTGGTTCTGCAAATACTTTCTAATGGGCTTAGTGTGTATAATTCAATCTCCTTGGGCAGAATTAAATGACAGCACATGGTGCTAAGGACTTACAGCAAGGTGTAAAAATTGCTGGGGTGAGGCTTTGGTGTTTGTGCATCCAAGGCACTTGAAGCTGATCATGAGAGTTATGCACTTGATATTGTATCTAGCTGTCATTAATGACATTGTAGGACCGAGGCCTTAATCTGTCAGTCTAGTGATTTTCATGCCATGAGAGCTTTATCTTGACGTGAGTTTTCAGAATGTATTAATTAATTTGAGCCTTGTAACTCCATTAATTTTGAGTCTTTAACCTGAAGTCTAGGAAAAGCTCAAAGGGATTATATGCTACTGGAGAGAGAGTGCTTTTCAGTGTCGTCGAGTATCTTACTGTGTTACCTCCTATTCTGCTGGCATAGCACTAGTGCCTTCAGTGTTTCAGAGAGGTTTAGCTGTCAGGTGCCAGCATCTTCAGAAGATCATAAACTACGACTGTAATAAGAAACTATGTGGTTTTATACGTGTCTGTTTTCAGAGTAGTCGTAGTTTTAATGTGGTCTGTGAAGTGTGGATTCCTTTTGGTTCTGCTGCGTTGGTTCCAGAACAAGGAAATGCAGCGTGAGATGCTGCAGGATGAATTGAAGTCAGGCCTGCTGTTTTGTACGGTTTTCTTCGTTTGTTTTGTTTCCCTTTTCTGAAACAAAATTATCTCAAGCCGTGTGTTTTGTGCTGATTCTCATTCCTGGTGGATCTCATTACCAGCTTTCAAACCAGCCTGTGACTGGGAAAGCATTCTACATGTGTGATGCATCCAAGAATAAATAAAAATAAAATTGCATTTGGTTTCTCTGCTCCCTCCCTGCAACAGGTGGGTTTTCATTCTGAAGGTAATTGATCAATTCAAGAGTAGCTGGAATGAAAATGATTTTGTAAAGGAGAACAGAATTTTTAAAAATAGCACGTACAGACATGTAGTGTTTTTACAAGTACTACTGTAAAATGACTATAGCAAATACCATGAAGATTTTTCCTATATCATAGAGGCACACATTCTTGATAAGTACCAGGTAGGAGAGCATTATCAGATGAAACTATTATGCTGAAGTTCACAGTAAGCATTTGCTCAGCTTATGCTTTAATTGTGGAGAGACTTTCAGTTGCAAAGTGACTTTTCAGTTCTTACTAGATGTGTTTACGTAGATGGAATAATCCTGTCCTCTTGAAGTAGACTTATTAAAAAATGCTGTGTTAATAATGCAAATTCATCATCGTTTTTAATTTAAGAATCTTGAAGTGCAAATGTCTTTAATTAAAAGAAGAGCAAACTGTGTAGAGCACTTAGTTTGCAAAAAATTCAGCATCAGAATTTAGTATTGCTCTTGACTGCAGTTATCTGGGAGTGAAATGTGTGAGAACAATAAAATACAAACACAACACATTTTTATAGAGAAGTCAGACCATTTAAGAAAACTGGAAATGTTTTAATTAATTTTTTTTTTCAAAACAGCTCATTAAAATTTGTAAGTGCTTAACTAAACAAAACCTTAATTGAAAGTGTCAGAAGTGATCCATGTCTGCGTTACGATTTTCCTGTTCATGCATTGTTTCCTTTACCATTTAGTTGGATAAAATACACTGCTTATCTGACCTACCTGGTTTGGACAAAAAAATGCTTTCTTTGTGTTCTTTAAGGAAAATAATTAATATAGGCTTGGATTGAAAAATACATGAGTTTATTGGCTATTTTTTTGTCTAAACCAAATTCAATATTCTGAACAGGTGGCCACAGGATGGTTTTAAGGATGCAAAAGACTTTATTCCATGTGTACTCATTTTATGCATGAGTCTGATTTATTAATAAAACATTGTTTGCAAAAGGTGAGAAAAAGGTATTTTAACTCCTCTACTAATGGCTTGGTTAAATCCAGATGACTGTAGTAAAATGGACGATGTAGAAATCCTTAACATGCATAAAGATAGCAGTCTAATCAACCAGGTTTTTTTCTAATTAATTTTATCCAGTATATCTTGCTAATCTTACATAGATTTTTGTGTACAGCATAAACATTTCTCAAGAAAAATGTTAATTGATACATATTTTGATGAGCGTGCTACTCTGAATTTATGAAGTAAGAATCAGATATAAAACTCACTTTGAATAAATACGTATAAAACCTTTATACTGTAGTACACCCTAAGTTATTCACTACTTATTTAGGCAGAGTAGGTCCTCATCAGACTCTCTGTGTAGTTTTACAGAATTAGATGGAATGATTCTGCTTTATGCCAACTAAGAATCTATACACAGAGCAGTGTAGCAGTCACACGCTGCAGAGAGACAGGTATTTTGCTGAGGAATCCCAGCCTCTGAGAGCACTGACAGAAACTGACCTTGACTCCCACTATGCTTGTGGAGAGATGGTATGTTGAAATATAAGAAGGTCTTAAATAATCCAGTTTATTGAATAAATTCTTGGGGCTTTCCAAACCTTGATGCCTTCCTCTGAATTATTGAATATATGTTATAAATGTTTTGCAGGCTATGTGGCAACATCAGGACAAACTTGTTTTTAGCGATTTCTAATGGAATAAAAGTTTTTGTGTGCTTTGGAAGCTGTCAGGCAAGTTTGCCCTGTGCTGACCTGAGCTACTTTGCTCTATAATGGTTGAAATTAAGGCTGAGAAATTCTTTCTTCGAGGTGTCACCAGGCAAGACAACCCCTCATAGCTCAGGAGAAGAAATTTATTTGTTGTATCCTCACCCTGCTCTGCTTATCAAAATGTTTTCAAAGACTCAGTCAGACATAGGAATACTTTAAAGGAAAATCGCCTGAGTCTTGGCCCCAGACAGTCTTCCTCAAGGCACTGTAGGATTCATCTGTCTCTCGAAGTTGACAGTTCTATCAATTTACGTCTTCTGTTTTACAGGAGCTTTATGTATTATGAAGAAGAAAAGTCATGGTAGTTTTTCACAGAAAAAAAAAAAATTCTGGTTGTCTGCAGTGAGAGATAAAGAATGAGTTTGAAAATTATAATCACGGGAAACTAGGCTAGCAGGAAGGTTTCCACTATGCAGTTTTGCTGGGAAGTGTGGACATGGAAGGTTTGAACCTGAATGGAACAGACATGAATTCCACCCCTTTTAATCCTAGTGGTTCATCAGGTGTCTGTTCTCACAAATCAATATAATAATTGTATTTTCAATACATAGTTTCATGAAAATACTGTTAAGGCTTTATACAGGGGGAAAAAACCACAGTTTTTTGTTATCGGCTGATAAATGTCATGCCTTTGTTTCTAAAGCGCTCCTCCTTTGGATCCTACCAGATCCTACCTACTTTCCTACCAGAAACGGTCCCGTACCAAGCGTGTTCTGTAAGCTTTACTGAGAAATGAATGCTAACTATGGTAAACACTAGATCCAAGCCTCTTTGCATTTTGTGAGTCTTAGAACAAATGTCATCTGGTCTAAAAACAAATCCCAGCTGCAACATGGGATCCAAGGAACTTGGATCCTAGAAAAAACTGAATATGGAAAAGCATTGTATGGTTGGATCTGTTTCAGATGGAGGTTGATGAGTGCAGATAAAATGAAAGCTCGGATCAGTAATTTCACCTGCTGGCATATAGATGTATGCAATGAAGTCCCTAGGTTAGAAAGAGTTTGGCATGTAGAGTTCCATGAAGAAACTGATAGCTATCTCTCTGTTTGCCTAAGAGCAAAAAGCCTTTTATGTGCAAACCAAGCTTAAACTGGGAACTGAAGCACATTGCGGGAATATAAACTGGTTTTTTATGACTGTTTTTAATGGCACTTAATGGAAGGCTATTTATACAAATCAAATAGCACGCTTGTGTGTGTGACTGCCCCCCTTGCAGCTTTTTGGCTGTGTGTATTTCTTTGTTCATGGAGACAAGGAAAGGTTTACTGGCACGCCACTTCTGAAAGGTGCTTACTGTTTATGCAGCAATGGCCTTGGGATTTCCACGACCAAATTTGTTAATGAAAGTCCTTCAGTGCCTCTATTCAAGAAGGAGGTGAGAGTTCCCTTTGAAAACAGGTGTTTTACATTTGCATCCTTAACAGGTTGTTACTAAACTTGTCTTTAGAACCATGGAATGTCCTACGCAGAAAGGCATAAAAGCAAGTCGCTGTTGGCTTGCGTTTGAATGCAAGCATACCCAAGTGACATATAAATTCAGTAAGATGTACTTTGCTTGGAAATCTGTCTTATTTATGCTGTCAGTTCAACTTCTTTGGAGGTGATGAGTTGCACCGAGTGCCTCTCCTCCCGCCTTCTGTGAAAGCATTAATCTGCAGGAACTTGAAGACATCTTCTTGTGACTCCCAGTGCTGACTATTTTCTGTGTCACATGGTAGGAGTCACTGCAGGCAGGTCACACAGATTAATATAATCTGTGTTGATCTGAAACACCACAGCACATACTGCAGATTAGTTCCTCGCTCACTGATTACAGCTGACCTCTTTTTCTGACATGCCCTTACATTTTACCTTATGAAGAATGTAAGGCACAACCAAGCGTCGTATTAATTACCCTCTTTAATGCCTGTCATGCTTTGACCTTTTGGCACAGCCTTACTAAGGAAGTACAGTACAGAGATTCAAAAGGATGTCTTGTGCAAAACTGGAAAGAGATCTTGTGATACTCTGCTTATCTTACTTCGTTACTAAGGCTGTCATCATGGAACACCTCATTATTATGAATAGTTAATACCTTCCCTCTCGCTGAAGTGCAGACTAACAGAAGTACAATTAAATTATAACTCACTACTGTAACAAAACACAGGAATAGCTCTCCCATTTAAGATAAAGTGAAAGCATATCCATTTTTGTTTAGCCTCTTTCAGGCCAGTACACAAGACCAGAATGTTATTTTTCTGAATTAAGTGTCTGTAAATACTTACAAGTGATGTGTTATATGCATTTAGTTTGTGCATGACCAGCATTGCACAAGAAACAAAGGGGCTTGCGTTTCTCTGGCCAGATCTTCTCCTGATGAAAATAACAGTTCTGGGACTTCAGCTACAGATTTTGCATATTGGACTTGCGGTGTCAAAAAATGTTGATTACCAAGAAGAAGCAGATTGAGCTTCTATTCCCAATTTTCTTTATATTTTGTTTCTTTTTAAAAATGCCTAATCACGTGTACTTCACAGGATCAGAATTTGCTGTGTGGATTTTGGTAAGTTGCATTGCATAGTTACCTGCTTCTGAAATTTGCAGGGTGTTTTATAATGTATGCGTTGTGTAATGAGCACCACATTGTATAGCACATAATAAGTTGTATAATATATGCATTGTATCATGAATATAAAGCTAATCATATGGAGGTTTTTCTACTGTGTTGCCTTGTCTGGCAGCAGCCAATACATGTGGAGGAAAGAAAAAATGTGTTAAGTGGTAGTTTCCCTGGAATATTCTTCAGCAATTAGTACTTCAGGGAGTTGCCATGGTGGATACCACACACAGTGAAAATAACCACTCCGTGAATCTGAAAGTATCTGTTCTGCTTGTGAATTCATGTGTGCTACTTGTCTAAAACAGCCTGTGATAATGAGCTGTATGACACAGGTTACACTCTTCTAGTACTGACACAGTTAAGTGGGCACTGAAGTAGCAATAAATAGGTAGAGCAGACACACCTGTTTCTTTATAGAGTGACCCCCACAGGGCAATGTTATCATAATTTCATTGTATACTTAATATCACATGGAATATTTTATTCATCATCTTGAAGAATCTCAAGCTCACACCTGTTAATTCAGAATTACAGAGAAAAAAAGGAAAGTAAGTTTGGCAGATTTCTCATCCTTGCCAAATTTTGAGTTTTAATTTTGAAATACAAATAAGTAAGCTTTACCATAGACTAACTGTCATACTGCGCCAAGTTGTAATAACTGCATTTCCATGTGACATGCATGCTAGCCATTACAGTACCTTACAGTCTTTCTCAGATGGAGTTAGATGGGGGCAGAAATACAGTCATGTGAAAAGGAATCGGAATATCACCTAAAAGAGAAAAAAATACGGATTTTGCCATTAAGTTTGATGAGTAAGTATTGAGATATATGTTTTTGTTCTGTTTGTAAGAATCTTAGAATCATAGAATATCTCAAATTGGAAGGGACCCATGAGGATCATAGAGTCCAACTCCCTGATTCTTGTAAGACTACTTAAAACTAAATCGTATGCCTAAAAGCATCATCCAGATGCTCCTTGGATTCTTGGTGCCCTGACTGCTTCCCTGAGGAGCTTGTTCCAGTGACCGACCACCCTCTCAGTGAAGAACCTTTCCTAATGTGCAAGCTGAACTTGCCCTGATGCAGCTTCATTCCATTTCCTCATGTGCTATCACTGATCACCGGAGAGAGGACATCAGCACCTCCCCCTCTGCTGCCCGCCTTAAGGAAGTTGTAGGCTGTGATGAGGTCACACCTCAGCCTTCTCTTCACCAAAGTGAGCAAACCAAGTGACCTCAGCCACTCTTTGGAAGTTTTGCCCTTGAGACCTTTCATCATCTTGGTCACCCTCCCCTGGACACACTCTAGTAGTTTGATGTCCTTATATTGAAGTGCCATACGGTAAAAAAAAAACTGCATACGGTACTCAAGGTTGGACCACTCCAGTGCAGTGTAGAGTGGGACAGTCATGTCCCTTGACCAGCCAGCTGTGCAGTGCTTGATGCACCCCAGGACACAGTTGGCCCTTTTGGCTGCCAGGGCACACTGTTGACTCACGTTCAACTTGCCATCAACCCAGACCCCCAGGTCTCTTTCTGCAGGGCTGCTCTCCAGCTTCTTGTCCCCCAGTTTGTATGTATAAGCAGGATTATCCCATCCCAGGTGGAGAATCCTGCAGGTGCTCTTGTTGAATTTCATACGGTTGGTGGTTGCCCAGCTTTCTAGTCTATCCAGATCTCTCTGTAAGGCCTCTCTACCCTCAAGAGAGTCCCCAGCTCCTCCTTCTTTAGTGTCATCGGCAAATTTACTTAATGTACATTCCTGCGTCTAGATCATTCATAAAAACGTTAAACAGCACTGACCCTAAAATTGAGTCCTAAATTTGCTATTTCTGTTGTCTTTGTCTCAGTACTGATGAAATTAAATAGCTGTTTCTGATCTGTAATCCCAACACTACTGATGTCTCACTCCCCTGTCATTCCAGGTGAATGGACAGAGTCACAAAAAGACAGCTTTACAAAGACCTCAGGCTACTTAAATAGATATTCCCAAATCCTTGCAGAAAATACAAACAAGGCAAAACTTCATATGTGTTGTTTAAAATCAGGCAGACACATTCCAGTGGATTACTGCAGCAGTAAACAAAGGGAAATGTACAATTTCAAGGTTTTCAACTGGTAATATCAATTATCTGTTGAGGTTATGGGAAAAGGAAATGAAGTAACTGTTTTCATTTTATTTTAGTTCTAGGGTTTTCCTTCTGTTTCATCTCACAGGTACTTTTCTCTTGCTATTTAACTTCTTATCCAGAAAACTGTCAAAGAAAATCTAGAAGTTTAATTTATGTTGTTAGGGGTTTATTCCAATATTGTATCTTTTTAAATGTGAGAGAACACTCTCCCTTTTTGTTTTGAAAGCTCTAGCCTAGACATTTTGGGAGGAGGAGAAGAGAGAAAAAGAGATGCAACATGAGAAAAGAAAACACACTAATGAAATAAATACTTGGTTTTGCAGAGAAATAAAAAGTATAGAAAAGAAAGTAACTTATGAAAATAGCTGTCTCTCCAGAAATAGCTACTTTATTACAGAAGCAGTGTTTTGAAAATCTGTTCCCCTCTTGTTCTAGAGATACTTTCAGCTTAATCCATATATCTGTAGTGTTCATACTGACTGAAAGAAAATGAGATTATTTTTTTTCTGATTTTAAAAACTACTTTGTATTCCGATTTTCTGAGGATACAAATCCCTTTCAAGCGAAAGAGCCATATATCAGAAGAACTGAATGCAGATATTTGACTCACTTGGGAATTCACTACAAGTTTCTTCCTTTTCTCCCATCTCAGTAGCTGGGATTTAGGGTCCACCTAGTTCCTGTGATACAGCACAGTCTGTGTAAGTTTCCGCAATGAGAGTGAAATTCCATTAGTTCTTTCCCAGCTGCTGTTCTCTAGAAAATTAATTTTGGTTCTGTCTGAGGATATTCTATTAGACTGGAGGCTATGGGTTTGGTATATGACCCTGTGCAACTGAATTTTGCTTTGGTAAAACAGTGTATCAGGTGAGAGAGAATCTCCTGTGATCATGGTTATGGCTTCAAGACTGAAATACTGCCCCACTGTTAAGCAGACTGTACTCATTGTGGCTCTGAATAATGGCAACACGGTCTAGATTAATTTCTTTGATCGTACAGCTGTGAAGTTGCTGGAAGAAAAAGGGTACGGACATTCATAAAGTGGAAGAAGAGCTGTTATATTAAGTCAGTCAATACGGGAAGCAGTGGGGCTGCCTGAATTGTAATGCATTTCTCAAGGCTGAAATAAAGCCGACATTGAATGGAGCCTTATGTTTCAGGGCGCTGGTTCTCAGGGACCGCAAGCTGCAACTCAGAATTTGCCTGAGGAGCCCAGCTTTGTAGGGCGGGACTGTGATAATAAGTTCAGTTCATTCTGCATTGAAGTGTCATCAAGATGTTAGCTGGTAATTCAGAGCATCCAGAGATGCTCTATAATTTCAGTGGTTGCCTCACCTGGTGGGTGTTTATTTTCAGAGAGCTTAAGCATTCACATCTTGCATTGCACTCGGTACTCAATTTTTCTGTTACTGTCAGTGGAATTTGCATCCAGTCATTCTTTTTGATTCAATGCAATGATGTTCACATCAGGGACTTTCTAACATCTGCCAACTTCTAGTAAGACAAAGGACTAAAACAGTACAAATCTAATACAAATTTTGAACAAAGTCATCCGTGGAAATACATCATCTTTAGAGTTGTATCACAGAGAAAGAATAAACCTGTCGTAGTATGCCTAGATGAATGTTTGTACACCTTTCAAGGAAGAGTATGTATTTCAAATGATATAATTAATGCGTTCTGTATTGCATATGCGGAGTCTGATGCTAACACCAGTTGGCAGGGGCTGGCCTGCCACCCAGTAGTAAGCTGAAAATTTGCAAATTGCTTTTCCATTACTGCTGTTATGTGTGAGAGGTCATGATTTAATTTGAGCCAGAGAATGTGGTGTTAGTGTAACTGAGAAATATGACATCCAAGTCTCAAGACTCATAGCCATTTTGCATATCTTGTTCTATTTATTTCTTTAGCAGTCGGTTGCATTTATGGAAAGCAGACAAGTTTGGTTAATAAAAAGGATAATGTTCTTTGAGCTTCATTACCTTGAAAAAGTTGTAAAATAGGTAAGTTGGATCTTTAAAATAACATACATAAAAGTACAGAGCATTGCTGCTTCTCCTGGGTAATAGGAAAGATGCTGCTGTTTAACAGACTTACTAAATCAATTTAGGCTACTCACATGTACCCTGTAGCGGTGTTTTCAATGCTTTGGAAAGTACGTAATAATTTCGGAATAAAGACACTATCAAATCTGATATGGTGGGATCAGATTTTTTGTGTTGTGCTAAAATTTACACAAATTCTGCTTTGGGTCCTTGGAAACTGGGATTAGAAGAAAAGCAGTCTCTGAACAAGAGTTTTGTGAAACTACTGCGATTTGCCTTTTGTAATTATCTCATAAAGTTAGATAGTTCCCTCTCTTCAAGCAATTATAACTTAATTTCTTTATATTAATTTTGATTCTTATTCAGAGAGTTTTATCTCTTCATTACATACTCTAGCTGTAATTTAGCTTTTAAAGCATTGCTGATTAAGAAGAGATTTATTTCACTGAGTTCAACATTATTTTAAAATGGATATAGAGGCATCTGCTAGCTCTTAATATTTTTTCACTGCATGGATAGAGCTATACAGAAGTCAATTTTTACATTACCAGAAGCTTTCAGGGACTGCAGAAATTTTCATTTAATGACTTTCAAGAGTTTTTGCTGTTTATCATTAAAAAGGAATTTGAGAAAGTTTGATTCTTCAAGTAGTAACCAGTCAGTAGTCATGGTGGTCATACGGGATATAATCTTGAAACTCTGATATTTCTTTTTTTCTTCTCTCAGCTTAGGGGTTTTTGGGGGGCTTGATGAAAATTTAGCCTCTAGAGCTCAGAAATTCTTGATGGAGTATCATCACTGAATACACCTCAGCAAAAGTTTTAGTTCTTTCTGGTGACTCACTATTGTCTTACAAAAAATACTTTTTTGAAAATTTTCTGATAGATTATACTTACAGGTAGAATAGCAGCTAAGTCTTTGTGCTTCATGTTCATATTTTGTTATGAGCTCCAGTTTGTGTGTGATAATTAGAATCAAATTCATCAAAGACTTGGCAGTTATAAAAGGAAAACAGTAGCAAAAATATATGTAGCCTGAAGATTTGATTCATTTATGTGTAGTCCTTAGGGAAGATAGTCAAATCAGAAAAAATCAATCCAAACTGTACAGTCTGTAACAATTTATAAAATTAAAAGAATAGACAAAGTCTGTATTCCCATACAGAGTCTGCCTTGGAAACTGGGTGTGTAATATGAAATTCAGCACTTGAGTATGATCTTGTAGAGTGTATCAAAATTGAGTTCATATTAAATCTGTACTGCCTAGGCATGTAACTGAAACTCCAATACTAGTCTTTTGTAGGGAAGCTTTTTGATTACTTGAATACACCCGGTATCTTACTCTTTTGAGAAAATGTCAGATGAATCAGTAAAATAAGTGGTGTTATTGTCTATGAGGAGTAAGTGTCAATAAACATCCATTTGTGTGCTTTGTCCCCATTATTAGCATGCTTCAAAGTAAAAATCTAGCACGATGCTATTGTTATGTGTACTTAAAAAAAAAAAAAATCCATGCGAAATTTTTTTAATGAAAAAATGTTTTCTCTTGCTGAAAGATATATCTATAGATCTTTTTTATAAGTTGAAATGAAAGCTAAGTAAAATTAATAATTCACTTTATTAATAGTATGCCATCATACTAGCTTAGTATCTTCTCTTGTGTTTTAGGGTCAGTTCTGTTTTTGAAAATGAACAAAGTGTGAAAGTGAAAATGAACATTTTGTTGTGTCTTGCGCTGCATGTGTAAAGCTGAGTAATGCTAGACGATTCTGAATGAATCATGCAATGACCACTTTTGACTCCTTTGTTTTTCCAATGTATCTATTCCAGAATAAAAGCATATTGTGTAGAAACCTAGAGAAAAAGCTTAAGGCATTGAGTAAGCATATGACTATGAATAACAAAAAGTACAAGGTGAAATTTTGTATTGTCTACAGAGTCGGTTTCACTAGTGGAATACTTTTAGTACCGCTATCAAAAATACATTATTAAAGGCTTTGGTAGCTTTTAATGTTGTGTTCTACATCTTCGGCCAGGTGTTTATTTGCTCACATTGTTCAGACTGTAATACTTTGAAATGGCCTGCTATTTTGTTGCTTTATATCCAAAGCAGTCATTTGAATTTGCAAAGTGGGTATAAAAGGCCATCAGACTAGTATTCTTCAGTCATGGCCACTAGTGACAGTGGCACAGTATCGCATCACCTTACACGAGTGCAAATAACTGTTTAAACCAGAAAGCTGTGGAGAATCAGGCACAAAGCTAAAATCAGGTATGATATCTTTGGTTTACTTGCCAAGATAACGTATGAGCCACTAACAGAATGTGTTCTTGCCTTAAAGACAGTCTATCCGTCTGTTTTAATCAAGAAAGTTGTGTTAATTACAAAATAGTTCCTGGCACCGATATTTTGTTGACCGATAATTTTTCTGTCTATACCATTGGTAAGTTGGGGTACAGAGCCAGGCACATACCTGGTTTATACTGCACTGCATCATGCAGATGACTGTTACAAATAGTGCAAGACAATGTAATTATTTGTACAGGACAGAATTACTACAAATAAATCAGGCCCCACAACTTTCATGTGATTTTTACTGTAAAGTGCTTTTTCTGGCTGAAAAGTTGAGCAGGGTTGATTTAATCAATTTACTGGTGATTATGGCATGGCAACTTGTTTGCTCACAGTAGCATTTTTTTTCTTTTACACAGTTGTGTAAATCATACCATAATCATATTCCTTATATATTAGACAGGTGATCTCTGTATTTTAAGTGTTGCTAAATGCAGTGATAATACAATAGTGTTTGTGAGGAAGTTCTGGATGTGAGTAGAATAAAATGAAATGAAAGAAAGCATTTGAAGCAGCAACACAGAGATGCTGAAACAGCCAGTGAATCTGCCTCTGGGCCTGTTGGGGAAAATATAATTTTAAATGTAAACGGTACTGAGTGCTTGCTGTGGAAGAGGGTAAGGTGAGACAGGTAGAAGGCTTGCCATATGAGCAATTAATCAGGTTTCTTGAACACCTTCCCACAATGATTTCTACACGGGCTAGGGTTAGGCTATGAGCCCCGTCCCGGGGGGACATTCTGAAATGGCTTTAGCTGTGTATGAAGAACTGCTTCTCCTGCTACACCATAAATAACAAAGAACCAGGCAGAAAATCGGTGTTTTCTTGCCAAATGTTTTGTGAACTGTACAGCTGGGTATTGACAAGAATGAGGTGGGGGCTGGCAGAGAGAACAAAAAGGCTGCAGTATTCTTGATGGGGTGGCACAGGGTGCCCTCACTGTTGGCCTGAGGTAAGAGATGTGGCTAGAGAGAGATGGGGCAAGGGCAGAGACAGCAAGGTGCTGCTGCGGTGGGAGCAGGGAAGGATGATGCAATTATGGAGACGTACTGCAGTTGGGAACATTTATATGAAGGGAATCTGTCATGGGCAAATGAATAAATTGTTAAGATGACAACTTAGCAGTATGCAAAACTTCTCTGGTACGTTCACGCTTTGTTTCAGGAAATGAATTACAGAGTCTCTTCGAGGAAGAAAGTGGCTGCTTCACATCCCAGTAGTGGCATATTAGTGCTGTGTACTATACTAAAAGCTAAAAATGGCTTCTGGAGGGAGTATAGTTATGTTTAATTTCTTTACAATCTAGAGTCAAATTTGGTGTTAGAGTGTAAACGTGTTGTATGCCAAAATGAAATATTATGATTAATAAGTATAGCATGGTGAAATATAAGCATTCTTAAGTCAAACACTTGGATCACAAGATTGACTGAAAAAGGTATGATTTAAAGATAGTGAGTTTCCATCATGCATTTTAATTTGTGAGTTCTCTCTGTTACACATTTTAGGACTTGCAGATTTACTCAGCAGTCAGAGTGCTAGAAATTTTCTCTTCTCAAGGAAAGCTGCAGTTGTCCTGAATTTAGGTGTTTGTGGCTAAAAGAAACATTACTAAGGAATAGAAAGCTCGCAATAAAATAACAGGAGTTGGTTTTCCTATGTATCATACATTGCATGCATATGAAGCACTGCATATGCTTTGTTTCTGACTTGGAACGGAAACTAACCCCAAGGAATTCATCGGCTGTCACATTTCACTCTTCATTCATTGTCATCCTCTATGCGAAGGGGTCACGTCATCTGTAGTCTTAGCAGGAATTAGAGTGTTTCTGGTACTGGAGTAGTACCGGTTTCCAGCAGCTGAGAATCTGGAAGTGTGGTTTTCTGGTTCATCTCTGACAGAGAAGATGAAAGGTTGAAGCTTCTGCAAAACAAGCCGTTGATTCAGAATCAGCAGCAGAATGTCCGTTAAAAGTCTTTATTAAAAAGAATTCTCCGTATTGTTCTGGTGTCATCTAATAACAACTGGGCACTGTGATATGGTATCCAGCCCGTTGGACTCTGCAGGCTATCAACACACTTCTGTTACTCCTCATCACTCACCATGACACACATCTTTGAGGTAGGACTCCTTGTCCCCCTCTGATTACAGACTTGGCCTTTTTTTTTTTCTTTTTGAAGTACTGTTCTCTTTCTTGTTGGAGCTTTCTTTTGGTCATTGTTCTAGGCCTGGAGATGTCAAGCTTGACACCGTTAACTTCTGCTCTCTGGTTGGCCTCCCCTATTCCAAATCCTAAACCTGTGTAGGAAGTAATGCCTGAGCCGCTCCCCTTGCTCAGCTGCCAATGGGCTTGTGTTCTGTTCCAGCGTGATTCCCTGTAAACTGATGAGAACCCTCCTGCTTTGTGCTCTGAAAGGTACAGAAGACAGCTTCCACCACCACTGCATCTGCTCACCTTTTGTATACTGGTCTTAACAAAGGATATCTGTTGAGATGGAATGGTTTGACAACTCTCTGAAGGGGACAGACCCCCTGTTTCAGGCACTTCAGGCTTCTCTGAAAACCCACTGTAGACCAAATTAACTGGATGTAACTCATTTTTGACATCTAGAAGAAAATGAAAAAACATTGAAGGGAATTGCCTCTGTGGCTTAATTCTGTCGACAGTTATCAATAACTTAATTAGGTGTTGAATAAAATGTCTTCTGGAATCATTTGTGTGCTCTCAGTTTAAGCAAGTCAAATAAATTCTTTTTTGGTCGTATCTCAGTGAACTCTGAGTGCTTAGCACTGAGTCCTGCTACAGCCCCCTGTGTAGCGCTCTGCTGGAGGGACTTCTGCCGCCAGGCGAGAGTCATCTGAACATTTCCCCTGAGGTAAAAGGATTCTGAGTTGGAGTGTGAAAGTCCTCTCTTGGAACCCTCCTAGCCATGAAGCATTGGTGCTCTGCCCTCCCTGCCTCGCAGGGTTGCTTCTGTGCAGGAATTCTTACCTGAGGAGTTATTACATCACCCCATTTTGAGAGAGACAGCCATCAATCAGCAGCATGCCGTGACCCTTCCTCAGGGTCACCAGAACTTGCACCAGAAGATCTAGCTGGGAAAGCTGTGAGTCATCTTCACTCAGTTCATGATGACTGTTTTGGAGAAGTTATAAACTACAGCTGAATTGAATGGCATGCAATTGGATTTTGTGCGTTGAGAGAAAAACAACTGTGAAATTTTGTGAGAGACGCTTAAGACAATTCCCCTCCCTCCCCCCCNTCATCTTGCCAGCAGGAAGGAGTGTATGCAAATTGCTTGCATGATAATTAAGTGCCAGATATGGAACCAACTCCTGGTCCCTGGGAAACCTCAACAAGTATCAAAAGAAAAGGAGAAGTCTGAGTTTAACTGTAAGGCAGAGCTCCACAGAAGGGCTGCAGATTTATTGAGTGTTAAATGTCAGTATCAATGTAATAAAGATGGTACACAGTAAGTGATGAACACTTTTCTGAAGAATAATCATTTTCAGTAAGTTGTTAACTTGTCTGGAGTTGCGAAAAACTGTTTGTTATTGACAAACAAACAATCAAACACACCCAAAAACCAGAAGATAAGTTGGGGAGGGAATGGCGGCACCCTCTGAGCTGCTTTCAGAGGCGTTTCTGCAATTTAGTCCTACGTCTGTTACTATGGAGTGGTGATCTGTTTTGATGATCTGCTGGTTTGGGAAGGGGTGCATCTGGCATGTTTCACAGGTGTTTCTTTTCTTGACAAAAGAAGCCTAGATAAAGCACAGCTGGAGTAGAATACAAGGCTTTCTGTGTTGTGTGGTCTCTATTAAGCAAAATTGCCTTGTTTGAATTATGCTCAAAGCACTACTGCCATGATAGAGTCTAAAAAGAAGACAGCTGAAAATTCTGTGTGTACTCCTTGGGGATAGGAGTTATTTTCTTCCCAAGGGTTATGCTTTAGATACTGAAAAGCTTAAAATAAAACTGTATATAATAACTAGGAAGGTATTTTTAAGAAGTGATGACGGGGACTACACAGTTGTGCTGCGAGTAGGACTGGAATCTGACTTCAGTCTATCAAACACCACTCCATGAGACTGAACTAGTATAGATTTTCTGTGTTCTGCAATCTAGCTCAGCATTTGCTGATTGAGGTAGGGGAATTTGGGATAGGATAGAGCTGGCAGATACCATGGCTGGGTGATGGTCAATATTAGAGTAATCCATTTGGAGAAAGGCTTGCTGAGTTGAGGCTGTCCATTACCATCTGTGGCTGTCAAGAAGCAGAGCCAGAGTTTCTGTTCCTGGCAGGCGAGGAATCTGATTGACGTTATTCTTCAGGGTGTGAAATCAAAAAACCACTGTATAATTTATAACCTCCTGTACTCACAACTCGCTTTCCTTTTTGTAAGCTCTCCGGGCTGATGGTAGTCTTTCTTGAGATTTTTGTTATTCCATTTGATCTTCTGCAAATTGCAAATGACAATGCTTTAAACAAACAGAGCATTTAGAAAAAATGCATAAATATGCACAGCTAAAATTTTCCAAGTATGAATGGAGCTCTTTGATTTTTCTTAGAAGATGCTAAATTTTGATTTGACAGCCTTGCAGGGTCCAACAGATTGAGAAGAGAGCTGTTAGGTAGGTACATTATGCGTGAGGCTCTTTCATTTCAGTTGCTGTATCTCATTTACACTTTCAGCATTTCTTCTTTATTTCTGGTCCCAGGTTAGTTTTTCAATATAAATATCAGGAGCAAGAAAAGCTAAATTAGAAAAATCTCTCTTCTAGACCGTATTAAAGACATTATTTATTTAAAGAGTTTAAATCTACTGCCTTATCAATGTCAATGCCATGTGCTAATCATTAGTCAGTTCAGCAGCAATTGCAGGCTTCATTTTTGGAAGGCTTTGTCTACTGCTTGAGGCTGAAGACATTTCTGTGTTTTGACCACTTGCAATATGTGAATCACATGCCAAGCATATTTGTGGTTTTAGAAAATAAATCTTGAACGGAAGACCTCTTTTCTTTACCTGAGCACCTGTTGGATGATATTTTACCGCTAAAGAACAATGAGCTAAGTGTAAGAGAAATATAGAGCTTTCTATTAAAAAGGAAAAATAAAGCAATAGTTAATGTCATGGAGTGATGAGGTTAATAGCTGTAAAGATGCAAACATTTTGCTGAAGATGAAGCTGGGCAGGAAACTGAGGCAACCTGCTGCTATTGCTTGAACTGGAAAATCAATGTCTTTTTTTGTTTTGCTGTAGGGAATGCTGGGTGAGGCTGTGTGTTTCCAGCTCCCAGTGGGTGTCATTAGGAGCACAAGTACAGCTGAGCTGTATAGAGGTAGCTGGCATGTATGTTTGATGAAGAGAAACTAAGAACGTCTGTCCTGATACTTAAGATTATAAGAGAGCATTGGAATGTGTTGTTCTGTAGAGTGTTTGCCAAAATGCATTCCTAATCAAGTCACTGAACAGCAAGGACTTAAAAACACTACGGTTAATGAGTGAATTCAGCTTTTTGTGTGGAAGTGGAGATGTTTTGGAATAGGACTAAACTCGTATTTATTATTATGGATGAATTGTGGGTTGGAAGGATCAAAACAGAATCCAGCCCAGCAAATTTGACTTACACAAGTTGCACTCATGTCAATTAGTGTTCTCCTCTGAAAACAAGGTTGCGTGTTAAATGCTTGTATCAAGACCTGATGCTGCTGCGGTCACTGCTGTTGCTCCCCACAGGAGGGTTACCTAGCTATCAAAACACCTCAAAATCACTTTGGTATTTGGTTGACCTTCAAGATGCTTTGGAAGAGTTACTGGGTCATCTCTCTGCATCAGCTGCTTCTACTCACCTGCCAAATTGATGTGTATTTGTGGCACAGCTTCACGAGCTGGAATTATCTTGTGGAAGGTAACTTCATTCTGCCGTCACTTTTTCTCAGGTTGTCAGTCTTTTTCAGTTGGCCAGTAACTTCTTGAAAGCTATTTTTTGTTTGCTAGCAAGAGTGATGGCTCTGCAAAAATTTAAGCGGATAATAAAATATGAATCATTTCCCATCTTCTTAATCAGTAGATGCGATAAATTAAAAAACTTTTTGCAAGTAAGCACAATCGATAGCTGGTCCTATAAAAGGCATCCGAATGCTCTTAACACTACTTTTTAATGCAGTACTGGGTCTTGGTCAGCATGTCTTGTAGCATTTGGCAGAGTGTTTTAACAAGCTGCACTGAGTTTTCAGGATAGTTCTGTCCGTGTGTGAAGACAAGATGTTCTGGCAAGTTGGACAGAACTGGTGTCACATTGCACCTGTCCTTGTCCACATGGTACAGTGGAAATTAAGGCACTTTTGTTCATGGAAGGAGGAACTGCAGATGGCAGGAATCTGCACAAGAGCTGAAAAAACCACGGAGCTGTTTTCTCTGGTGGTTCCGTTAGGGGATACAGCAGTTGCAGAAGACAGATCTTGAAGGGAAAGAGGAGCCACTATCTCTCCCCCTTAATTTAGACACTGAGTCTGGGCTTCTCTCTCATCTAAAATGATTTCTTTAAGCTGGAGTAGTCTGAGGGTCCCTTTGTACTGAGGTCAGAGGATTTATCATCTTCCTGTGTCATTTCTGTGGCACTGGAAATCTCTCCCGACCCTTTCCAAATGTATGGATGATAGTTACGTAGTGCATGTAGAAGAGTAGACATCCTAATAATGTTTTCAGGGCAGGGGAGAAAAAGGGAGAACTTTTCAGTGAAATGTCTGAAGGACAAAGGAGAAAAGGAGCTTTTCTCCTTTGGGGTGGGGTAGTACTTTGTTTCAAGTTCTACAGGAAAGTACCAGCATACCTTGTTGTTTAGTGGAGCTTTGCTTACTTACCACCATGACAAACCTTTAAAATGGTATGAAACTTTTCCCCAATAGGTATCAACTTTCCAAATGTAATGTAAAATTTTCAAGTTAGAGTTGGGCTTGGGTAATATAAATTACCAGTAATACTCTTTGGAAAGACTATTGTGACAAATTGTCTTTGGGATAGTTAATAAATATGATAAAGATTTTAACTGCGTATCGAGAACATCAGAGCTATAGAGAGATTTCCATTGTATAAACACATTTAAAAAGAAGCCAAGCATAATTGCAATTGCAGAGTATGTGCTAATTAGTAAAGTGATGCGTCAGCATCATCACCAAGTTGCTTATTATGGGAGACCATAGCTTCACAAGTTGCTTTATGGGCTCTTAAAAAGAAGCATAAATAGCATCATCAAACTCATGGAAAATGCTTTTAATACTTTTTTTATAGATCACTTTAAATTTTGCAAGGTACAGAATAGATAATTGCACTCAAAAATTACTAAAATCAAGTAATCTTTTCCTTTGTATTCTGGGGAGTACCCTGAATACAAATCTGATAGGCTGACCTTGCAGATAAAATTTCTGGCTTTTGCATTTTTGCCTCTCTCATAGCCATTGACATAAAAGTCATCATAGTAGTGTCTCACCAGAGAGCATTCTTGACTTAAAAGCTATTTCTTCTGAGTTGCCAGTTGGTTTTACTGGCTAGATTGCCCTCGTTAAGTAATGAGCTTGATAGTGCTGGTGGCTGTTAGGAATGCAAACGGGTTTCCTAACTTGAAGACAGAATTCTCAAACCTAATCTAAATTCTCATTCAATAGTTTCTCATTGGCTTTTCATGACGGCTTCCATTTATTAAGAGAACAATCTGATATCTAATTTCACAGAAAGAGTAATGAACTTTCTAAAAGTTTTTGACTTTTCGTCCAAATAATTAATGCCATTTATGCATAAGCTAAACATTTGCATGAATATATTTGCTTCAGTGAATTTTAACTGATTTGAAAAATGTTTTCATTGAAGAAATTGTAGGAATGTTCCAGTTATACCTACCCTTTAATATTCCAAATTACATTTTTAAAATATAGGTAACAAAAGTTTCTTAAATACCAGAATATCATAATGGATTATGATATACCGAGTAAGTGGAGCATAAATTAGTATGCATTTAAATTGGTGTATATAATAGACCTCCAATATATGTAGCTTTAAAAATGGAGATTTTTTTTTTTTAACTAATGAAAACCAATATTTTCTTGTGGTTCTCATCCAAGTTTTTTTTCCCAATGTCTTTGGCTACAGTAGTTTCTTTGCTTAGAACAAGCTCTCTGATACCTTTCTACCTGATGTCCCCTTTTTTCGCACATTCATAAGTAGCTGCATTTCAATGTCGATGGAAACACACATCATCAAGAAACTAACATTCAGCACGGTTGTAGGTCATGGCAGTCTGTAAGATGTAGTAAAGACAACCTGACAGTCACATTTTTCTGCACATAATAGATGCAGACATAGGTAGAATTACAAATTGCGTTTTTGCAAAGTCACTTTCTGTCAGGTAAACATAGCTGTTGTCGGTCACTGGAACAGGCTCTCCAGGGAAGTGGTCACAGCACCAAGCCTGTTGAAGGACCATCTGCGTGATGCCCTTAGTCATATGATTTAGTTTTAGGTAGTCCTGTGAGGAGCAGGGAGTTGGATTTGATGATCCTTACAGGTCCTTTCCAACTCAAGATATTCTATAATTCCATGAAATAGATTTCAACAAAAAAATATACCCTAGGACTGCAATAGGAAAACATAGCCAAGTCAATTTTGCATTAAATACTGAGTACAAATTAAGCTGTGAAAAGGGTAAGTTTGGGTATCAGAGCATGTTTGTTTGAATGGAAACTGGAGACCCACCAGGCCCCGACACACAATTTTGGTTTTGCTGTTAAGATGAGGACTGAGGGTGAGGTTTGCCTTTGTGATAGCAGAGAAGTTGCAGACAGTTGTGGGGATTTTTATCAGCTACAGAGTCATTAGCTTTCTTGATCCGAGGGAATAAATTCGTAGATATGACTTTGTGTAAATATGCATTAATCTTTAATAATAATGCAGGCTGGCCTCCCAGACCTTGGAAGGAATCCTGAGTTTGCTTGGATTTATTATGGAGAAGCAAAAGCCATTATGATGAAATTGCAAACATCCTTGTGGGGCCTTCAGTCCTCTGGAGCTAGTTTTCCACAAAGTAGCATAGAAAAAATAGTTCAGCTTATTACAGTGACTTGTATAGAAGCGACTTTGAGGAAGAAAAGGGGAAAAAAATGAGATGGGGGGGCAGAAAAATCCAGCTTGGTTGCCTGGCTGAGGAATCCATATGTGTTTTCATGCTCAATTAACTGTGCTTGTACACTTGACTTTGGATAGAGACTGTTTTTATTTAACAAGTACAGTATGATTTGGGCAGCATCTGAGATAAAAGAAATACTAATGATTTTAGATCCAGATACAGAGCTAATTCCCTTACAGGGAAAAGCATTCTTTCAAATATTTGAAAAGATGAAGAGAAAAAATCCCCAACAATTTAACCTATATGATTGTTTTTAAACAATACACATGGAGTCTAATGTAAAGTATTACCAAAAACTGCACAGAAAACTATTTAGGATGGTTGGAAACATCCACCTGAATGTTTGGGATGTTGGATGATACGATCCAAGTTTTCTTCCCTGCTATTGTAATACTATTAATACTTTTCCCCCACTGACAGCTGGAAGTGGCTCAGATGGAAGGTGGGAAGAACAGGACTGTAGCAAGTGGATGCTAACAGGTTCTGAAATACAAACGTTACCAGCTATTTGAAATTCAGTGGCTGTAATATGATAATGAACTGTTAAATTATGCAGATAGAAATCACTGAAAGAGGAATGACATCAAATAGAATTATATGACAAATACGACAAAAATCTCATTCCTCATTCTCCTGTTCTATTCTAAGGGGAAATATTAAATAAGAAATTTGAATTCTATGTTTATAAATGGAAATTCTGTGAAGAATCTAGCATAAATCCAAACTACGTAATTTTATTAGTCAAGTAAGACTAGAAGACAAACAGCTGATCATGTTAAAAGGTAGACCTTGGAATTCCAGTGAAGCATCGGGAAGACGCAATCATCCATCAGTCAGTCACAAGTGAAACAAATTTTTTGGGCTATACCATAGTTTCCAGCACTATTTCTTCTGTCAGTATGTCTTATTACCACTTGTGAAGATATATTGTATCTTATTTCAAGCCTTGTATGCTGAATATACTTTATGTAAAGCTGTTGATTTAACTGATATTCGTGAAAGGATAACTCCTTTTCCTTCAATGTTAAAACAATGTAGGAATTACTGTTCCAATATCCCTTTATGTTTTATATTCTCCATTAAGGACTGTTTCCCTCAAAGGTGCGGTTTAGGAATTAGTACTTACTTAAATTAAAAATTAGCAAGGGCTGAGTTGTTCCCCAGTAGGAGAGTCTGAGTAGTCATTGCTGAAAACTTGAGAACGAAAAACTCTGTGGCATGTAGAGTATACTTTTACTCCAAGAGAAAACAGATTTATATTGACTTCTTTCCCTGCATAATTTACTATGTTCCATGCAGTAGTTCTGTGTTGCTGGTTAGTATATTGGAGGGAATGTAATGAAAACACTTCCTCTTCTTGCTCTTACCTGTCCTCTGCTTCTACAATTCCCTACACTGGCAGCAATATACTGTAAGAGATATCCCAGTAGTTAAGGTTAAGCTGAGATTAATGTTATTAATAGGAAATGCAAGTTCAAAAGAAGTTACCATCATGTTTTATAGAACATGTCTTTTCTTAACGGTTGGAAGGTGTGAGCATTAATGTGTGAGTACTACCAGAAGGAAATACCATTAGTAAGTAGCTCCTTGGAGTCTGTTGACTGTATTTAAATTAGATTGTCCACCCTACCCTGCTGCAGACATGGAAAAAGGGGCTCTCTTTAGGAGACAGATTTTAGCTTTGGTCAAAAGCATGTCTTTGCTCCAGTTGCAACAGTTGTACTTTGTTGTAAAGCTGCAAGTCTTCTTTACATTGGTCATATACAAAGTTAGATTATGTCAGTATTTCTCTCGTAGTAAAAATAGTCTTGTTTACTAAAGAGATGTTCTGGCTGGTGGTATGACTGTATAAGTAACATGTCACTTTAGGTGTATCATTTGTACATTTACTAATTTAATTCAAAAAATAACATGAAGTATTTTATGTAAATCTCTAAACCAGATTCTCAGAATATAATCTAAGAGAAGACAGTGTAAAAATTTAAAGCAAGGCAGTGGCTGTATAAACATGCTTTGGTTTTTTGTGGGCCACAGTTGTATTCTTTTGATCCTGGAATCTTCCTTTTCAGATACGGAGAATGTAAATCCCCTGGAGCTTCTTTAATTGTCCCGATCACTTAAATCTTACCAAAATAAAGGGATAAAAGTAAGCTTATGTTTCTGTATTATGCAGGTGTCATGAGAATAAAATTTAAGTATCTTTTCAGTAAAAGTTCAGAAAAGTTTTTAATGGTTTTGCATTATAAGAACAAATCATAACACTCTTATTAGCCTTTTTGAGAGGAAGATTTTTCCCTTTCCTTTGTCAATAAAGAAAATGAGTTTTTTTTAAAAAATCAGATATTAGCAAAGTGCAGCATATAGGGAAAATATACGTACTGGGCAGTATGCTGAGAATATGTGCCAATATTTCTATTAAAAATAGATTTTATTGAAGTCATTGTAAAAACCTGTTCATCAGAAGTTTTCTCAATATGGGCCTTACATCTACTGGATATTGTCTCTCAAAGAAATGAGAGATGTGAAACTCAGTTAACTATTTGAGATACTGGCATTTAAACTCAAACACTGTGCTCTGGTATTACAAAATCAAAAAACGTGCAGGTATGTTTGACCCAAGCAGAAGTATGGGACCTGTGAAGATATTTTCCCGTGTTGTGTGTGTGGAAGGCCGGGGAGTGAGCAAATCAAAGCGACGTCGTGATGTGCAAGCCTGCACTCCTGCGAGCAGCTGGTACTATTTGGCCTTCCAGCTTTGGTAATGTCATTTTCAGGGAAACAGATTTGCAGACAGTTATTAGACCATGTTAGCTGCACAGATGGTTTGCATACCTCTGAGCAGGAAAAAAAAAACAAAAAGGGGGAATGGGAAAAGAGTGGAGTAGCAGGCTGTATAATTAAGCAAAAAAGCACACATTTTGTTAGGGCTAAAAGGTATAATTTAAAGAAAGGATTTTGCCTGAACAAAATTATTTGAGTGCCACATATTCTCACTTGAAAATTAGCATTTTTGCTTCTTTACACGCTGTACGATTAGGTCAGTTGGGAATGGATACCCTCTTGGTAACAATTTAACATTTGTTGTTCATAGAACCAAATTTTTATCAGTCTGTAAGACAACGAATATCTGAGTCCACGTGACTCCTTGCGGGGAAGATAGTTCTACTGAAATATTAAATATTCCTCACAATCCAAACTCCAAAGAGGTTTGAAAATCTAGGTAATCTCCTTACGCACAAAACAAATCCGCTGTTACTAGTTAAGGAAATGGAATTGTAGTAAACATCTGCTCCTTGTAATACAGCGAGTGTTAGAGGCAGGTGGCTTGGAAACAGTGAAACCGGCATCTTCAGTATTAACTTCTTGTGGGACAGGGACAACGAGGACTTGAAGATTGTTGGTGATGCAAACTATCTGCTGATGCAGAGGAATTTGTGAAAAATGGCTGCTCTTAACGTCTTTGCTAATGAGAGGAAAGAGGATTTTTATTGCTTTTATAGGCATTTCAGTGATGGCTGATACTGAGTAGCTCAGAAGTGTAGCTTTATTTTAATACTCCTGCAAGGCAGGGGAAGCAGTGCTATCCCTGTTTTACAATGAGGAAATGAGATCCATGGGGAGAACATTCTGGCTTTTCTGTAAGCGCTCAGTTGTACAAAGATAATTAAGGAATTATTTTAGGCAGAAAATTAAATCCTCTTCTTCCTTTACCACTGTTGAAGGATTCCACGAGCAGCAACAGGAGAAAATTACCCTTAGTGTACGTTTCCAGTGCAATCATCATCCTCCACAGGAGGCCAAAGGATGCGCTTGCGGTTGTGGACAGTTTGCCTCTTAAATTTCAGCATTTTCTCCTTTTTCTGCTGATCTGAGGCAACAGGCAATCTTGGGAATAGCTCTTTGCATTGAGAGCTAGGCACTTCTTTTAAGGTGGAGTTGTTTTGGTATTAAGTAGCTTACTCCGTGTTAGGCAACTTTGTGTGCTCCATGTGCCCATAGGTTGTTACTCTTCGCAGCAGTTTGAAAGCAGGCCAAAGTCAGGAAGCAGAGATGTCAGGAGGAGCAGACAAAAAATACCAAGAATGCACCAACATGAAAAGGAAGTTCTGCTTATGAAAGCCATGTAAAATTAGACCGAAGAGTATATGGGAAAATAAGAATGAAAAACTTCCACTAACTGTGGATGGAGCTGACCACCTAAATAAGTGGAAATCTGGTATCTGCGGTTCCATTTCTGAGAACATTGGGGAGCTGTAGAATCTGGTGGTAGATGAAGCCAAAGAAGTGGTGGCAGAAAAACAGACATCTGAGACCTCTGTTCCTCCATAAGTTGCTAGGTCTTTGGCAGAAAAGTACTTAAGAAAGTGTTATTAGAGCAAATGTCTGTCAGGGAGGGACAGAACCTTCTATAACATCATTCACTGGAGAAGAAACCATATAAGATTGTGCTTAGTTTTCTGATTTTGATTAACCTACTCTCAGGTAAATAGTAGGAGATGAGAAAGGCCTCATCAGTATTTCTTTGCTTGTATTTTTAAACTCCTGCATTGGCATCAGTACAACTGCAGAGAGATGCTAATAGCAGTCAGCAGCACTCCTTCATTGAAGCTTTTAGCAGGCCACTATTTGGAAACTCGGGTGGTTGACAGTGTAGGAGTTTTCTTGGTGTCAGTTTCTACTTTTCAGCAGTGTTTGGGTAAGCATTGGCAAGCTTACTGGCCCTGGGTAGCATAACAAAAACTTGCTATCTGGAAGCAGCATTAAGCTCCTGAAAAGGAGACTTATTTTTTTCTAGTAAATTACCTTAAAATGCAAAAGCAACCCTGGAGCTGAATCTCTGGCTCTCTTGTAGACCTGCTGACCTCTTTCAGACAATGACCATTGACTAAACAGGGCAGAGAAGCAACCTTGACATAACTTTTGATCTCAAAATCACACTGAGAAAGTCTGAGTCAACAGTATGGAGAGGTGGATTCCATGTGCACGTTTTAAAGTCAGATGGAAAGAGAAGCAGGTTCATCACAATGTTCTCAGACAAATTGTAGCTCTGTTCATGGAGAAAGCCATGCCTCCTCAGTAGGCTTACAGCACTCTTCCCTAGTGACAAAATGAAACACTGCGGGGCTTCTTTAGGAAACTTTTGTGGCTAGGCTTTGGAGATGACGGTTTAAGACTAACACAATGAGCTTTAGTTCTCCTGCTGGGGAAATTACCTCCCAGTTTCTAATTGGCTTCAATTGCTCTCATAATTATTCCTTTGTCAGAGATTGCACTTAGAAAGCAACTCTAGTAAAACAAAGCATTGGATTAAAATATCCCAGATTCCATTTTCCAGGTAAGTCATTTAATTCTCTGGCATTGCCACAAGCTAGGATTTGTTTACAAAATTCCTGGAGCCTTTACTGATTTTTTTGTAAATTTACACCAACAGTGTTTAAGCCTCAGAGTATTAAAGGATAGCTTTTCTCCAGGAGTGAAGATTAATTGGAAATGAACTGTTAAGAATCTTCATTTGCTGTTAGAGAAAACTACTTCCACGGTGGATGTAGAAAGTCTTTGGTTTCATTGATGAATAGCTATTCCAGAGTAGCATCAGCCCCTCTCAAGTCTTCTCTTCAGAGCTGGCTGCTTCTAGAATTTCTTCTTTCACTACTACTCGGCAGCTAATGTTCTAACTCTTTTTGTAAAACGATTTGTTCATTCTTTCCTTTTTCAAATAGAGTTTAATTAGCCCATCCCACCCTAGTGACTCATCAGTAATTAACTTGCAAGCCCTGCAGATTTCAAACACCTGCTGGGCAGGCGGACCAAATGAAAAAAACCACTGTGTTTCATTTTGGACATAACCTGATGATTAATGAAATCTGTTATCAAGCATAACAATTCCTAAAAGCAGTACCTAAATTCAAATTTGAATGTCTCGCAATTCTCTTTTGGTTTATCAGAGTATATTCTTCTGCTATCTAATAGTCTCTGCTAAAAGTAATGTTAATAAATAATATAATAATAAAGTCTTTGGTCCTCTATTATTAAAGGTATTCCACAAATTTGATGAAAGTTGGTTTTTATTACCCAGTTTTCTAGTCATTTTGCTGATGTATGCTAGCATCACTGGGTAATTTTGTTTCTGTTTAGAACAGCTAGGATTAGTAACCAACCACCTGTCTGGAATTATACATATATGAGAAATCTGATAAATGCACGCCTTTTTTAATGCACAAACTGTAGGATCCAGGTCCAATTCTGCTCTATTTTACAGTGGAACAGAAGAATTGGTAGAAAATACTTATGTGCAATTGCATGAAATATAACTCGGGTATCCTTTGGCAGCTTTTTAGATTCAGGCAAATTCTACTCCTGTCCATTTTAATATAGCTGAGATGACAGCTTATCCTATAGTAGACTATTTAAAATGTTCTTCTAGATCTTTATCTGGTACAAATCAGTAGCAGGACTCATGCTCTCATTCATTTAAGCAGCTTTGTCATGGGTCCCAGTGCAGCCTTGGTGTACATCACATCTCTTTACACAGGAGAGAGACGTAAACCTGGGTGGTTTGTATTGCGTAGAGATGCTCTTACTGCGTAATACTGGGTAAAGAAGAAGAACTTTTTCCAAATTGTTTAGAGAGGAAGGTCAGGCCTATGGGGCTGTTTTAAAAAGAATGCATGGACATCTAAATCCAGGAGAGTGTTTGGAGCTGTGAATTGCAAGTGAAAGAAGGCGCTTCCTCGCAGCAGGAAGCGTGTGAGTCATTGTGGGAGACAGGATTCACGGCAAGGCTCTCTGCCCTTTACATTTTCTCTTGCCTGCCTAAGTGGCTTCACAATGGGCATGCTCACACCTGAGGGTCACTTCTGTCCCACCTGAAGGGTATGAGTGTGGTAAGATCCTAATTGTTAAGTGCCTAATTGTTAAGCTATTTCACAGTCACTATTTGGAATGCCCTTCTGTGCTATTTTCAGTTGTATGGTTGTTGGTTTTTTTTTTCTGGAAGATACAAGAGAACATGAAATGTAATGATGTTACCAAAGCACTTGGAAGACTTTCTAGAGAAGCAACAACATAAGAGTAAAAATGTATTTGGTGCTGGGTGCAGTCTTTTCCTTTATAAAGCATACTGCAAACATGATTTAAGTTAAAGTAATTGTAAAAATAGGTGCATTTCTTCAATAATGTGTTCAGCTGTGATTTTTGTCGGTGTTTCTACAGTAAGTAGGTTTGGACCATATTGGTGATAAGCATTACTTGAAGAACAGGGTTTCTGCTAACTCAGTACATAATGGTATTTCTCAGCAGGTCACTAAGATATTGATGTTTTTGGAGGTGCTGTGCAGTGGGCACAGTACTCCTTTGCCCTGGCTTAAATTGGGGTGCAGTAGTGGTGAGCACTATTAAAAGGACTGGGACAGTTCCCATCAGAGAGTCTTGATTTGTGTTTTAGACAAAATGAACAACTGTTAATCTTTAATTAACAATTGTATTTCCCTTCAGGAAGTACAATACACAGAGTTATTAGAAGGAAACAGAAAGCTAGAAAATTCTTTTACTTGCATAATATCAAAATATATGTCTACTAAGAGTTTTTTTCTGCTGTCGTTTTTGCTTTGTGGGATTACTAGAAGCTCATCTACAGATGTGGGATGAGGACAGGACAAAACCAGACAGGCTGAATTTTGGCAAATTATTACTTTGTTTTATGTTGCAAGAAAGGTAATGAATTAAAAATTCCAGGAGATATTTCTAGTTATGTTCTTCTGTGTTAATTTAGCACATTTAAAAGAGGTTGATTTGTGAATTTCTGTCCTTTTCAATAATGGTCCTCACACTAGAAGTTGTAGTAGACCTACAGGGAAATCTGTAGTCCTATGGTGAAAAATTACTAACTGAATTGCCCACTGTATCGTGCATAATAAATTGAGCTTTCCTTGAAATTTGCTTAGATTCTGTTTTTTGGCAGCAATTTCTTTTTTTTTTTTTTTTTCATTTTTCCTCATCTTTTTCTCTTGCTTTTTATTTCAGTTTAAAAAAGAATCTCTTGGTGTAAGTTGATTCACTCTGTAATCTAGCTGTATTTTCTTTGTTTGACACGACTGTGATGGCTTTAAAAAAACCCCCACAAACCAAAAAAGCCCCAAAACCACAACCACCTCTGTATGTGCCACCTCTGTTTGTCTTTAATTTCTAGTGTAAATGATAGTCTGTCATTTTGTAGCAATCAGCACCTGTTTAAGAAGTTCCTCATACGTTCTAAGCTTTTAGATCTCTTTCAACAATAATGATCATGTCACTGCACCTTTTTCCCCCATCCAGAATGATCATTCATGGCTTCATAACTCCCTATCCATAAAACTGTCTGATATATCTTCTGAGGAATCAACGTGGTGTGTTTTTAAGAGCAGTGTAAAACAGATAAAATTTTCTCTCTTCAAACTTCTTAACAAATATTAAATCATTGACCCTTGCTGTTGTGATGGTTTTATCAATTTTAATGCCTTATTTTCCAAAGAGAGACCCGATCATGGATACAAAGATTGGGCTTTTAAAAACTGTGTCTGTATTCCTTTCATCTGAAGATCATATGCTTTAATGTGGAATGATAGTGGCCAATTCTTGGTCACCATAGTCCATGGGCAATCATATGGTCTGGTGAGAACTGAGCACATCTTGTTCCCCTTCTCTTGAGGAATAACAGTGCTTATGGAGTTTTCCACTATTGTTCTTTCTTCATTCCAGGGCAATCTATAGAGGAGTCTCGTGACCTTGACAGTGGATAGCACTGGGGATATACCCTCTTCCTTAGTGGGTTTTTTTGATGTGTTTAACAAATTTTGGAAATATTTGTGTAAACTCAGCAAAACTTACAGTCTTGCTAATGGAGCGGAACCCCGCAGAGCCAACATTGGTCAGACACTTCCATTCTTCACACAGCTGAGGCAGAGGAAGAGTGGAACTAATGCAGGTTCAAATTAAAAAAAAAATAGTAAAAATTATTCTGTTTTTAAAGTTGCAAAGGAAATGCAGAATGGTGTAAGTTTTGAAGCCATTATATCTGCAGTTCTTAAAATAACACAGAAGAGGATAAAACCTCAGGTAGTAGATATTTCTCACAGTGCAGCGTTGTAGGATAGACAGTGCATACAACTGAGAACAGTAAACAATCCGAAGTACTCGCTGGCTATAATCTAGAAAATCCTCTTTGCCTTCTGTTTATGCAGACTGATGGTTGTCTATATGACTTACTGTCTTCTTTTAGCGTGTTTTTGACTTGGTCTCCTTTTCCCAAAGCTAAGTTAAAGATAAGTATAGTCTTAGAGTGTTTACAAAATACCTGTTAAACCTGAGTACTTTATTTGATTGCATTTTCTCTACTTTTTCTTACTCTTTCAAGGAGAATTCACGACATCTTGACACTCTCAGTTTATTATGGCTGTTAACAGTAGCACAAGTCATCTACTTGGTATCAAAGATGGGAGAGTGCTTTTAATTTGTCACCCATGTTTTTCTGCAAAGAGGAGAATCTATGTTATGCTTAGTTTTCTTTTTCTATTGCAGTGTAGTTTGCAGAACTTTAAAATGTCTCTTCTCCCAAGTAACAAGCAATAGGACAAGAGAAAACGGCCTCAAGTTACGTCAGGGGAGGTTTAGTTTGGATATTAGAAAAAATTTCTTCACCGAGAGGGTTATCAAACATTGGAACAGGCTGCCCAGGGAAGTGGTGGAATTGCCATCCCTGGAGGTATTTAAAAGACAGGTAGGTGTGGTGCTGAGGGACATGGTTTAGTGGTGGTTTTGGCAGTGTTAGGTTGATGGTTGGACTCAATGATCTTAAAGGTCCTTTCCAACCTAGGTGACTCTATTCTATGATTCTACTCTCTGCTGCTGCGTTTGTGTAAGTCTAGTGCTTTAAGCATGAAAAGAGCAATGGCAAATGGGGATGGAAGACGGTTTTACAGAAGTGTGCGCAGGCTCTTCTTCAGAACTGCCATATTCTTCATATTTCTTCAGGTTTCATTTAAATCCTGAAGCTCATCTCTGTCTCTTAGGGTAGCCTAGGAAAAATCTTGAAAGTGTGAACTAACTCCAAGCATGTGCAATTATATCTGCAAGTGTTGGCAAAGTACTTTTGAAATAGGAGCCCTGTCAAGTGCAGGCCCACTTATCAAAATGGCTGTTTACTGAGATGCCAGTGATGTACTCTGGTGGAAATGGTGAAGCAGCTTACAACGTTTTTCCTAATGTTGAAAGCATTTATGAAAAGTGAAGAGACTGTCTTGAGTTGGGGAACTGCTGCTTTCTAAAATTTTCGTGTTTGTGAAGAAAGGGCCAAAACAAAATTCCTCAGAGGTGTGAATGGAAATTGGTGAAGGAGAACTAATCTGAGGAAGCTCAGTACAGCCCAGTAAGCAGAGAAAATCTCATTTTATGTGATTACTGAAAGAAGAAACCTGTTTTTGGTACTTTGAGTTGGGTGAGTGTAGAAGAGAGCTAGTTTCTGTTTCCTCATGCGGACTTTACTTCTGGTGTGACTACTCAGTTTTATGTAAAAGTAAAAGCTGTACATATGACTGTAATTAGCGTCACTGCCTGAAAGCTCTTGGCAAAATAAAGTTTTCAAAATAGTTAAGTGTTTCCTTCAGGTGACATAGATTTGGGTTTATGATATAAAACACTCTGAGCTTCTAAATCCTCTCAGCTGCATACATGCAAACTCCGCTAATCCCAGAGAAAAATGTGGTCTGCTATTCATTAAATGCAGATGAGGCTCCTTTTTTAGTAAGCACATAAGCAGATGCCTAAATTTAGGAACATGTGCAGTTATAACCAGTGGAATGTTGTGAGTCTTTTTATCCCCTTTCCTGCACTGGAACTCACTGTACTGTGTCTTTGAGAGATCTCTGGCCTGGAGCTTTACTGTGGAATCTGGTTTATTCTGTTGCCTTTGCAGAGTACTCTTTATATGTAGATTTGATGGACTGTACATATCTACCCTTCAAGCTTGCTTTGCAAACCTTTCCATACTTGCTGAGGAATGCTAGTGCCTAATATATTCAAGTGTGATGACAAGGATGTAATGAACAAGTATTTTCATTATTTTAATAACTGTGCTGGGAGGAATTAGTTGGGTGCTAGTGGGAGAGACAGCAGGAGGCTGGAAGTCGGCCTGGAATGGACACTTCTTTCCCTGCCTCCCCACCCACTCAGTCCTGGAAGTCCAGCTGGAGGATCCACGGGCTTGCTACTGCTTCTCCGCACCCTTTTCTAAATCCCCTGCTCTCCTTCTCCTTTCTCTCAGAGAACCTCTGCTCACCCATTTGGCTTGCTGGGAAGAGAGGGGGAGAGGAAAGGGCCAGGACAGGGTTGGTTCTGGAAGTAAGAGGAAAGTCTTGGGCAGGAACAATAGTTGAGTAACCTGTCACCACACCGTGGGCCTTTGATGGAGAAAGTCATCATCTTCCTTTTGAACAGGTGAAGTACGTGGTCTGCCACCCCAGGCAGTTGTCCATTCTGTTTGTTATTTAAGCTGTCCTTAAACTGTGGTAATTAAACAAACCCCAAAACAAACAAGCAAACACCACAAAACCCAGCCAAACAAAAAAACCAACCAAAAGTTATTTCTTGATCATGTAAACTTTGTGTTTGTATTTTAAAATAACCTTTACACTTGTTAACCATTCTAGCAGTAATAATAAAATTCCCTATTGGTAAAACGCAATTCTTTTGTTTGGTGGAACAGAAGTTCCACAATGTGAAAGAATGGAACTAGGTATGGCATTCAATGCCAGTTACAGGAGGACTTTTGGTGTGTAGAGTTTTTGTTGTGTTGGAATTTGCTCAAGGCATTACATGACCAACATGTCAACTCCTCAACAAGGAGTAAAAGAAGAAGGTATGGATTTTAATGGGCACAGGAATGAAAGTTCTAAATAATATAGCAGGCCTCAACCTTGATCGATTCACCTAGAGGAGATAGCTGTGTATATTATATATGTTATCTACATAATCTGAATGTCACCTTTGAAATGAGGTTTTTACAGGGCTTTGTGTCCACCGCTTGCTCGTCCTACAGTGGTCAGTGATGACATTTCCACTGTCTTCCGTGACAGCAACAATTGGAGAGGAGTAAAGATGCGAAACCACTGCCTCAGTACTGTATGAGAGATCCTCTTCCATCCAGTGGCAAAAGTGTGCATTTTGAGCAAAAATCATCATAGCTTTAATCCAATGACCATTAGCTACTGGTTTGCCTCCCGTTTAAACTGAGGTAGATCTCAGAATTAAAAAAAAAAAATCAAATCAAGGTTCCATGATAATTCGGTTCAATAAAAAAATGCTTGTAAATGCAGTAGTGTACTTGCATGATACTAGGCCTTCCATAAGTGATCTCCTGTGTTTCCACTTATTTATTCCACAGTAATAAGAAAGTGAGGAATTTAACTAGAGCATTAAGTAGAAGCAGTCTCTGTTTCTGGCACCTCTGTTTCCTGGATGCAAACTGGTCTCCAAACTGGTCTCCAGCTGTGAATTTCTGTTGTCCTCCACTCATAATACAGAGTGTAGCCAAGTCACCTAATGACAGACTGTTAGGCAAGCGTGAGGTTGTATGCGCAGAAATCTTTTGTTCAAGTCTTCCTGAAGGCGCCAGAGTCAATGGAACTTCTTCTGTGTGAAGTTACTGAACGTTTGGCTGTTCTGTAAAATTAGAATTTAATTTGTAAATTTTATTTCTTTTTGTTTGTACAGTGCTCACTATAATGAACTTTGATGGGAATTCTGCAAAATATTATTGCAAATACTAAAAAGTGGCCATTATGTGTGATGGCATGCTGTGGTTTTGGTCCAAGTCAGGAAATGTATTAGGCCAGTGCCGTAAGTCTCACAAAACAGCAGACACCAGAGATGATGAGCTTGAACGGGTTTAGCACTTTAGTTGACACTCTGATCTGATCAGCATTGCAGGGGAGTTTATTCCTGCTTACGAGAATCATGACTTGGAATGAGACTATCATGCTGCTTATCTGAAAAATTACATTGGTAATCGTGCCCGTCTCATTCCTCTGTTTCGATTACGAGTACCGCTAGCAGTTGAGATCTATGTATCACAAACTGAAATAAGGTCACCAAATTAATTTCCAGGCAGTTTTTGGCAGATTATTATTGTGTCATTAAACTGTTACTCCAAAAATTGTTGCATGTTTGCCTACAGGTTGAGTTTATGCTAGTGCTTTAAGTACAGAACTTTTTAAAATGAGAAAAATAATTTTGCAGTTTAAAATGTATTTCTTGTAAAGAAACAGCAGTAGTCCTTTAAGTGATAGTCAGTAAACAATTCTGACCACCCTTTATCTTGAAGGCAGGTAGTCGAGTAATTATGGGGTACCTTTAATGGATTGATGCTTTTTAAAAATCTGATTTCCAAGTAGGAGTGTAGAGAGGTATAGCTTTGGACAATCTTAAAAATGTCACTTAGAAAGTCTGAAGACTTGGACCTTGGTACTCCTTAATCTTCAATACCCTTATAGTCTATTTTTTGAAAATCGGCATTTTACCCGTTTCAGAAGACAAAATTTATCTCTGTCAAAATATTGATGTCAAGGGATACAGAAAGCCTTCAAAGTGCAGTATTGGTACCTGTCAGAGCACTCTATGTCTTCATCTGGTAAATATTATCAGAGGGAATTGATTGTACTTGGAAATATGTATTTCCAATAAGTTAAAAGCTTTTACCCTAGTTTCAGGTTGTCCAGGCTTGTAGTAACGTCATGCTAACTTTGCCAGAATGATGCAGGGACCTGGCTAGCCTGGTTCATATCCATGGCACAGTTATGGCTAGAGGGGAATTTAATAGACTAGTAGTGAGAAGGTCTCCGGTAGAAACAGCAATGGCCAGGATTTATAGTGTATTCAGATCAGAATGGGCTAGATCTAGCATATACAGGAGAAATATAAAGCCCTTACCAAGACCTTGTTCCTATAAAGCGTTTATAGTTTAGTCTTTGCTTGATGACATCATAATTTTATTTTTCTCCTATGTTTTCTTACCCTTAGGAAATAACAACTGTAATAGAATTTCCTGGTTAATTAGTACTTTATAAGTTTGCTACTGGCAGTTCTGAGAGCTCTTTAACAAGTGCTTAAGAAGCCTTTAAAACTTCAGATTTCTCTTAGAAGACAAATTTTCCTGTTTCTTACACTGCCCTCTAGCGCTGAGCACATTTGGAGAGTCATCTTCAAACATCTTTATTCAGTGTAAAGTAACTTCTGTGCAATGAGTTTTTAGGAACTGTTAGGGTATCAAAGTCTGACAAGGCAGGAAACATCTAACTTCTCTACATGAACACCTGTTCTTTTTGCGTGAACATACTCACATATATATATATGCATGCTGTAGGACAGGCAGAATATTATACAAATGGGACAAACATCCATTTGTGAAAACCCAAAAGCTGCCTATGTTTGCAGCCTCACATCTCCACCAATCAATAATCAAATAAAATGAAATTCAAGCCACACAACCGAGGTAAGTAGGAGGTCTCGCAGTATTCTCTACCAGTGACCTGCAGCCAGAAGGTACCAATGGCTTCCCCTACGTCTCCTCCTTGGGAGAAGCATCTGGATCTCTTACATTTGCAAATGCCTTGATCCTGAGCAAAGTGAAGCCGAGTCTTCGGTGATCTTCAGCAGAAAGGAGCTGCCCTCTGACGTTCTCAGGAGTTGGATTGTCACTGCAGCAATTCACATTCTGTTGCTGCTCTACCTGCATTACTTGAAAACCAAACTTGCCATACCTAGATTGTATTTACTGTGTAAAAACTTCAGTCACTGTCATTGGGTTTCAGTAAGTACATGTTAGCATCTCTTTTTCAGTCTCTTGCAATATATTAACTCATTCTATTATTTCACATGTGAGAACACTTGATAATATGAACTTTCTAATTTGAATTCAAAGATGGATCTTTCATGGATCTTTCTATCACCAAACATTTCATATACCCTGATGTTTCTGATAAGTCCCTGAAAGGGACTGATAAATCAGTACATTATTGAGAATGTGTGGCACAATTAACCTAATTTATGAGTGTATATTTGATAAATAAATAGCTCCTCGCAGTCTTGTCTAGTGAACAGCGAATGGGCAAATCTAGGTAATATGAATACCGGGGAGAATGCTGTGGAGACACGTGGCCCCCCTGCCTTGGGGAGCCGTTCGGGCTCTCTGTGTAGTGTTCGTGTGTGCTGGTGTCCGTGGGGCTCCAGAGAGGACCCAACCGGACCTGTCCCTGGCTTCCTGAGGCTGCGGGGTTCCAGGATGGCCTAGTTGGTCAAAAATGAAAGAGAAAGAAAACCACAGAGCACTTTGGTGTGGGCCTTGATCTGGGTAGAGATTCCAAACACCTCTCTCTGGCTTTTAGTTTATATCTTCTTGTATCATTCATATAGGGAAAACACAGTCTGATGTTTATGTTTCTAGAATTTGTCAGTGACTTCAGGGGGAGAAAGAGCTTCTGCAAAGCAGCAGAACCAGACTGAATTTTCACCTTAGTATATACAATAAGCATGGGATTATTTCTCAAAAAAAAGTAAGTATCGAGTTTCCCCATCAGATTTGGGATTTTTAGAAACAAATGAAAGTAAATGTTAGCAGCACTCTAGTAGCTTACCATTATGTATGTGTATTGCCTGCACTAAAATGCATTAGTGGTAACGTATCAATGAATAATAGTAAATTCTTTTTCAAGTTCTCAAAAATGTAAAAAAAATTGTTGAGAGTGTTTTTCCAATTCCTTCTATGTGTGCTGTCATATACAGTTTAATCTTTAAAGTGTCATACTGACTGCATATTATTTGTAGTATTATCATGGCTTCTTGACAGTTAGCTTTTCAGGAAAGGATCACCTTTTTTTGTTTTGGCTTCTTTTTTTCCTATTCCCTGTCTGTCTGATCTGTCCAGTGTGGACACAGACTACAGAGTGTGCTGGACTATGCGAAGACTGGATATTGAGTGGATCCTCTCAGGGCAGTTGTGTGTTTTGTATGTAGTTTGGATCACATTTGTTGGGGTTTTTTTAAGATTAGGGCTTTGTAGCTCCTTGCACAGACAGACTCTGACAGGCTCTGTCAGTCTCTTTGAGGAACCCTGGCAACTTCAGTATGACTTACTGAGCTGTAAGTAAGCAGTGGGAGCAGAATTTAACCCACTTAGATATTGCGTTTTTTCTTAGGTGCACTTCCATTAAAGTCAGTTCTTTGGGAACAAAACTAGACTCTGACAAGGGAAACTAACTTAACTTGAATATTCAAAACAGTCAAATTCACTTCTCAGCACAAAACAATATCAATGTTGACGCCTTGTCAGCAGCATTGTGATTTTTTGGGGGGTGAGACAATATGTAAAATAACCTTTCCTGGGGGAAGCTCTGTTGCTGTTACTGTAACTTCAGGTTTTTTTCTTCTGAGCATACTTTCTTCTGTGGCTAAAGCAGCGTTGCATCTTGGTGAGCTGCTTCTGCTGTTACTTGTCTATGTTTAATTATGCTGTGCAAACAGGAGATGATGTTTTCATTTCAGAGCTTCCTTCGTCTGGTAGAGGATTTATAGCAGTGTTCTGTGTGGGGTCAGCCTTCCAAGACAGGAATTGTCACACTGTAATTATTAAGGATGCTGATAATGTGTTTTCATTAATTACAATAGGCTTCGAAAGTGGCATCTTCCTCTGTGTATCTTCCTCTGTGACAAAATTTGGGTAAAGATTTCACACTTCAAAAAACTATATCAAGGCTCTATGACCCAATGCAAGTCTTGGATTTTTACCTGTCACAATGATTAGCCTCTGGCGAGAGGGTATAGAGGGTATAGACTGGCTAACAGATGAAGGGCACATGTAGAGGAAAAGGATGAAAGGATCCTTCCTTCCTTCCATAAAAAGCTGAAATGTTACTGCCTGCAGGAAGTTGAATATAGATTTTTTGCATGCTGGGAGCCAGAGTCTGAGGCTATTAGGCCAATGAAAAAGTTGGTACAATTCCCCAAGTACCAACAGAGACAACCTAACACATAAAGTTGCTGTGAGCTTCTTTATGATTGTCTCAAGAATCTGAAGGCTGCTGAGGTTGTATGAGAAAAGTCAATTCCTCCAGTTTCTTCAAACTATAGCACTCTTTCATAAAAGCATTTACTAGTTTATCATGAATTCCCAAAAATCTAGCTGCTGAACATGAAAGAGAGCTGAGGTTTATTTTGTCTTTAATGATAGTCTACTTAGATTTGCATGATGAGTCCACCTTGTAAGGTAAGACATGGTTACTGCATTACCTCTTTAATCCTTCCTAAAAAGGCTGGTAAATCAAGGTGTCAAGCACTGGAGCACTCAGAAGAGCACGCGATCAAAGCCTTTCTGCCTACATCCTGGCATCATTTCTAACTCATTTTTCTTTTGTGAGCGACCTGTTACACCTGAGCGTGTGTAGATTTCCTCAATTATTGATGCCTTCTGCATGTCTTTAGCTGACATAGGGGTATTTTTGCAGATAAGATATTTTTGCTGACTTACTGTCTATCCCTTCTTGTTACTGGCACTTACTGAAATCAGCATGTAAGTTTACACTGCAGATTTTGTAAAGTACTTCTGATACCATGGAAGGCGTTTTCGCAACGGTAAAGCTTTGATATAAAACACTGCTGCTTTTGTGAGTAGGCCTGCAGTCAAATGAGAGGTAGAACCAAAACAAATCTCATGGACCGGTGACAACAGACAACATGTCTGAAGCTGTCCCTGCAATTATTTTTGTAACCCTTTTCTGGCTTGATCCTTTCTCTTAATTGTAAATGTATTCATGATAACCTTTCTTAGGAAGAAAAATTGAAATCTGAATGAAGCTGAAAAAAATTAATATTTCTTAATGAGTTTGAAAGGGTTTTATGGAAAGAGAGCTAATGATGTCGGTGTGCTTTTCTGTTGAAGCTGGCTATTTTGTTAGTCCCGTCATTCTCAGCAGCGTTGGTCTGAAGAGAGTTTCTTTTCTGAGGTATGCAATACGCTTGGTGAGTTTTTTTACAAAACTTATTAGTTCATTATGCAGAACCATATTCATTTACTTACCATAGTGTAACTACGTTACCAGAATTTCCTACTTGTCATTAGGGATGGGCCTTTCTGCTGCCATTTTCTGTTGCATATTTTGATCCCAGTTCTTTACATCAAAGTTGTGTGGTACTGTTGGTAGAAATGGTTCGTACTAGCTAAGGAGGCTGTTCTTATGTGATGAAGCTTCAAGGAGAGACTGGCGAGAAATAATGAAAAACATTACAACCAATTTAACATCAGTCGTAAACTGGAGAAAAGTTATGCATTGTACAGCTTAGGAAAATAAATAAAAGAAAAAATAAGAGATAAAGTGTATTACTGGCTGCAGTTGATGGTCCAAATTAAGCAACACGGAGAAGGATAAAGCATGTGCAGTCTACTGACTTGTGAAGTACTGAACTCTTACTGTTCAAGGCTGTCTTTATGACCTCTTTTGTAAACCAAGTAGTTGTTAACTGCAGATACATACTGGAAGAGAGGACAACTGGTTTATTTTAAAGCTTAAAGGCTTCTATGGATGGATCATGATACAATACAAACTGCCACAGTGCCAATTATAGCTTTAGATGCTAAATTGCTTTAAAAATTATTCCTTATAGATGCTTTAGTGTCATTGTCCCTCAGATACCACTGAAATTGGATTGAATACTAAATATTCCCTACCCATTTAATCTGTGAAATGCCACTGTTAATGTTATTACATGAGTTCATGAACTTGTTAAGGCCATTGGAAACTTGAAGGAGCCAGCCACTTACATTCTCACGGTCTTTTTTTAAATCTTGATGAGGAAGTATGAATGGACAGGATCAACACTTAGATGGCAGATACGCAAGAAATAGAGTGATGCAACAAAAAGTTATACTGGTGACAGAACTGACGAAAGGTCACTGCTAAACCTTTACATAACCGATGCATCAGGGCTGTTAGAGGTGCTGGTTTTGGTTCTGAAACAGAGATATATGTTGGGTTGAAAATATCTGTATGTAATTAAATAATTATATTATGTAATTAAATAATTATATTTTGCCCAGATGCTTGAAGACTACTACAATTACAGTTGGATACAATAGTCTTAATTTCCTTCCTTTCACAATTTAAGAATGCTGTTGTAAATTATGGGGTTGTCCTGTACTACCCTGGAAATAACTGCGTTTTCATGGTGGGCAGAACAATTTCTGTGCCATTATTAGCTGTTACCAAATGCTGCTATATATACACTTGGTGGTAATCAAGAAAATCCTTTCCTAAATTCCCTGCCATCTGATCAGGTTTTTTTATCATATTGTTCTTTGAGTACCAGTTGCATGAGTTGCTTTATGAAAACTGGAAGAGACAAATGCATATTGAGAAAAACTAACACAGTAAACGTAGGTTATAAATAGATAACAAATGAAGGAAGGGAGAGAAAGGAAAGGGATGCACTGGTACGCAACAGCGGTACACACAGATCAGTAAAAGGAAATGCATAACTTCTGATGGGATAGGGTCTGTCTTTTCTTGATAACTTCTAACCCACCGCTTGTCTGCAGTTTCTAACTAATAATAAGGCATAAATGCTTTGTTGTCTGTTTCCTGCTTGGTTGTACACCCTCTGAAGAAAGCAAGTATTTAATTTATTACCAATTAACACAAACATTTCATTATTAACTCGGGTATTAGGAAACAAAGACAATATGTGGTACCTCCAACTCTCCCGACCTTGGTCTTCTCTCATTTCCGTGTTTCCTCTGTTCTTCTCTTTGCGGCTCCCTTGTACCCTTGTTACCTCGTTCTTGTCATTTTCTGCCCTTTATTAAATATTTTTTCTCAGAAGTGGCCAGCAGTAAGTCTGTTGGGAAAGTGGCTATGTCTGGCACAGGGCAGCACTTGACCTTCTCCCACAGAGGCCACTCCTGCAGTCCCTCTGCAACCCAGTCCTTGCTATTTATGCTCAATACACTAGAAAAGGCTACTGAAACTGATGTACGTGTGTGTTTCATTATATGGGCAGTGTTGATGAAAGTTAATTCATGCATCAATTACTAATAAAAATATTTTTTATCAGCAGGAGAGAACTGGTGTCATGTACAATCTGGATTTCAGTAGTGTCTTCTGATTTGGTATCTCTGACTTATTCTATATAATGAGTAATAGAAAAGGGAATGAGAGTGAATTTCCATCTTGGAGGCTGCAGTTAGCGAGATCAGATGAAGCAATAGATTTTGTATTTATATTAATTGCATAACTAGTAAACATGATCCAGAAAACATGAGTTAAAGACACGCAAAAAAAAAAAAACCACCTCTCCTATGAGGACAGGCTGAGAGAGCTGGGGCTGTTCAGCCTGGAGAAGAGAAGGCTCCGGGGAGACCTGATAGCAGCCTTTCAGTATCTGAAGGGAGCCTACAGGAGAGCTGGAGAGGGACTCTTTGTCAGGAAGTCTAGTGATAGGACAAGGGGTAATGGTTTTAAATTGGAAGAGGGGAGATTTAGATTAGATATTAGGAAGAAGTTCTTTACTGTGAGGGTGGTGAGGCACTGGAACAGGTTACCCAGGGAAGTTGTGGAGGCCCCATCCCTGGAAGTGTTTAAGGCCAGGCTGGATGGGGCTTTGAGCAACCTGCTGTGGTCAGAGGTGTCCCTGCCCATGGCAGGGGGGTTGGAACTTGATGATCTTTAAGGTCCCTTCCCACTCTAACCATTCTATGATTCTATGATTCTATGAAATGCCTATGGAAAATGAGCTGTGAGGTTTTTTGACTCGGGTAAGCAGTGCGTAACTAACCCTATGCTGATGCTATGACCAGCCAGGCTTCTGAAACGGGACTTCCTCAGCGCAGGTGTACAGCCAGCTGACATCTGTGTGATTTATCTCTGGGACCAATTGATTTAACAGCAAACTGTCAGTTAATACCAGCCTCATGTCTGTGTACAGTGCTGCTCTTTGCATGATGTGAAAAGTTAATGTAGAGTAGATGCCACGTTAACATTTGCAGCAATGTGCTGTGGGTGGTAAACTTTCTTCCCACAGGAAAAATAGGAAATGATCTTTACTTTTTAATAATAACAGAGCAGATAAATATGCCTACCTTAGTATTGCTTCAGGCAGTACTACTTACTGGCTCACCTTTGAGCCTTAGCTTCCCATGATCATTCTGTAATTGTAGAAGCAAGTGGTAAGAACTGGCTGGGAGGCTTCAGGCCAAGATCTGTTTTCAGAGACTAAGGCATCAAATATGCGTGTTGACTAGTCTAAAGACTGCTGATGGTCTCACAATAATTGTTTTTATTTCTTGTGAGAGACTGCCTGAATAAAGTTGCTTCCCCCAAGGGTTTTCAGCCAAATAAAGGCAAGAAAGACTTTGTCATCAGAGATGTGTGCTTAATTCCATTGATTGGAATTTTAATTGAAAATTCTTGCTCATGCTTTTTTCCTGTAGAACAACTTCTTGAAATAACATGTTTGCTTAATACACAAAAAAATGGCTGTGTTTGGCAAGTGGTTTATTGGAGCTTGTAAACTAAATTCACAGATATCCATTGCTGGAAAATCATAGTCTTGCAGATACAACCTGGTTTACGGATCGTTTTTTCAATCAGAAAACAGCACGAGATTTATAGATCACTTTAGGAAATACTCTTGCCCACAAAATCTTTAGATAAGATTCAATAGGTGCCTGTGTGAGTGTGATTCTGTGAAGGTAGTTGTTTCTGGGATGGCTCTTCATCCATGGGAAATTATCCTTGGAACTGCCCATAGTTACAAATACATATGCATGCACTATTCTTACTGTGAGTCATATTTTTATTCAGATGTCTTCATCCATTGGTGTGCTGTTTGCATGTGGGTGGATTCTACAGTGTTCTGCTATAAGTGTAATAATAAATATAAAAGTTAAAACCTTCGGGGAAAGTATGCTTGATTTGGAGCAATACAGATTAATGTAACGCACAACAGGTTGAACAAATATTTACATAGTTTTCCTGACTAGTGTGAAGGTGCACGTTCTTGAAAAGTGCCAAACAACATTCATTTTAGCGGTCAGGATCAGGAATGTACTACACCTAAGTATCTTTTACTATGTGAAGTAAAACACAGTAAAAAGGTCAAACAACAGGGAGAGATACCTGTGACTTCCCCCCTTGCTGTGATATTTGGACTGGTATTTAAAAACTCTTCTGCCTTTCTCAAGTTAGGACCCTTTAAATGATCAGAATTTATCAAGGTTTCTTAATTTCCATTGCAGAGTTGTATGTAAACGCCCAATCTCCACTCTGTCACATTTGTCTCTCTGGTAGCAGGGTTTGGCATGTCTCTCATCTTTGAAGAACTGGAGCCAATTCCAGGATTCAGGCTGGGAGACAGTACTTCAACAAGTAAAGAAGCATTACACATTTACAGAAGTTGGAATGTAGTGCAGGGAAGCAAGCGTCATCAGTTTCCTGTCAGTACTGTCAGGGCAAAAAAGAAAACATCTTGAATGGATCAAACAACTTAATCTTCTCAATGTATGTGTTTACATTTTGGGTTCTTCTTAGTAAGAGATCAAAGAATGTGCCGTGTGCCATTATTTGGGAGTCACAATTCTGGTGGTATATACTACCTAAACTGTTCTCTTTAGGTGTTTTCGTGTAGGTAGCTTAAGCCAGCGGTCAGGTCCGTAGGGGACTGTGTGGGTACTGAGGAGGACTTTGGTCGCAGTTGAAGTTTCTGCCTATTGGAACCCATATGAAGACTTTCCAAAGATTTGCTTTTATTTTCCTAAATCTCTGTGTGACCAAACAGTTATGGTTTGTGAGTACAGCTCTCCAGAAATGAGAGTTATTATTTAATTGGTTAGTTGTTAATGGGCATGGAGACCATTTGTAAATAGTTGGGACTCCCAGAAAATGAAGACTTTAGTTCTTTGGGAGTCAGTAGTTTATGATGAAAAATTGGGATCAAGTAAGGCATTTGATCTTTCTTTATTAGTGTACTGTATATCACAAAGTGTTTACAGAGAGAGGGGGTTCTCTGGGTTAGATTGCGGGGTCACCTGAGTAAAGACTGAAGGGCTGGGTTGGAGGGGTGAGACAGTGCTGTTACAGGGACCCTAACACATCACCTTGAACAGACTTCTTGAGCAACTGTTGAGAACAGGTGCTGTGATTTCATTCTGCTGGAACTCTTCTTAAATTAAGTTATAGGTATATAATTTCCCATCTTCTCTCTTTGTTGTTGTAGCCAGAGATGTGGCCTTGTGAAACAAAAGCATTTCATGATGGCACAAATAATACAAAGTGACAATCCCAGTAGCATCGTTGCACACACCTAAATGTTCAAAAAATTATTGTGTGACTGAAACCGGTTTGCTATTTAAACACGGGTGCCAAGTGCAGTGAATTTTCCTCTCTGTTGAATCTGTAGTTTCAAAGAACTTATTTTACACGCAGACTTCAGCAGCCATTTTGTGTGATCTGTACAGACTCTCTCTTCTATTCCTTTGTCTTTGTTGTTCCCCTTCAAAACTTTAATCTTTTTCTGGCAAAATAATCCAGGCTGAAATTATATAGTTCATCTTTGTTTATGGAAACAAAATAACGTTCTTCTTGTTGTTTGATAAGAATCCTTTTGAAACTTAATTCATTTAGATTTTACAGTCCCAGCCTTTAGTGTGATTGTGATGAAAAATAAAGACTTTGTTTTAAACGGTATTTTGAATATTAAATTTTGAGTCTTAGGTGCTAATAGTTACACTGTCATGAGAGGTGAAGGGCATGTTACGCGAGGGTTTCTAGGCTGCTGTAAGCCGGCAGCGTGTGGTGTTCTCCCTAAAGTTATGCTTTTTAAAGTAATGTACCCTTGAGCCTGTTGGAATGAAAGTCTAAAATTGTTCCTTTTTGTCTTTTGCAGAAGCTCCACCAAAACTGGAAGAAAATCCCGCTGAAGCGTTCACTGACTCGTCTCTCTTTGCTCACTGGGGCCAGGATCTCAGTCCTGAAAACAGACGTATCGCGCTGAAACAGTTCCAGTATTACGGCTACAACGCGTACCTGAGCGACCGCTTGCCACTGGACAGGGCCCTGCCTGACCTTAGGCCGAACGGGTAAGTGCTGCAGTTCAACTGCTGTTCAGTTGTTGTAGGTTCTGAGTCGTAGAATCTGTTAGCTCTTTTTCACCTGGAAGTCTTCCGTTGTGTGGTCACGTAGAAGGTAGTTTACATATGATGGCTAGAACAAGTAATTTCTGCCAAATGTGTGAAGATCGGACGTTTCAAATGTCTCTTGAAATACCAGAGTGCCCAAATTAAGTCCTGTTAATATTCCACTAAGTATCCATTAAAGAAGTTCCCCAAGATCCTTTGGAAATTTAATTTCACCTACAATTTAATCAGACAGCAAGTGTTCTGTCGCTAAACGAAGTAACCTTTTTATGCTAAATTTCAGTTTTATCAGAAGATCTGACTAAGATAGGCAGAAAATAAGAACTGCTGTTTTTGAAAGCCCAGAACTGTCTGATAAAGATCAGTAAGCAGGTGAAACTTTTGAGCTCTAGTGGTGAAATAGGCAATTTAATCAAGCAGTGCGTAGCAGCTGAAAGCCCATGGAGCCTCCTTGACTGGGCTGTGCTCTGCCTGGAAGCATGCGCGTCAGGCAGGGTAAATACATCCGCTGTTATTCCTCAGTGGTTTGGGGAGATGGATGGGACCAAGGGAGTGAACAAGCTTCCTTTTAGTGCATTTGAGGCCTGTTCTGGTAGGATCCTTTGAACAAAGCAGCAGCTCCACGGATGGGGAAATAGGTGGAGGGAAAACTGCTTTTTCTGCAGCTCACTAAAAAAAAAATATACATCTTTAAACATCATGGATACTTATAGAATTGAAACAGTAACCAAGATGTGAAAGGCTTCTTAATTCCTTGCCAATTCCAAAAGCAATACAGATGTGATCTTATTCACTTTAACCAAATGTTTTAATAACTAAAGCAGTAAGGAGTACATTTTACCCTGTATTAAGGGTATTGCACAATTGTATTGTACCTGTACAAGGGTACTGTACAAAAGCTGTATTAAGTTGTCTGATATTAATGAAAAGATAGGAACACCATTCCAGGCAACTATTTAGCAATTTTAAGTATATTCATGTTATATATTACTATATATCACAGTTTAGAAATATTTATGTTGTGAATTTGCTGAAATAATTACTTCAAGGAAATCAAGGTCCTTACAATTACGTGTATTTTGGTTAAATCAGCTTAGCACTGTCTGTAGGGACAATCTTTTTTTTTTTTTACTTGTAAACTAATTCAGAGGAAAAACAATCTGGTGTAACTAACAAGACATCAATGACAGAAATGCGTCTGTTCTTATATCTCTTTTGAAATGACTCTCCTGAATGATTTCAATCTAAATTTTTTATAGCTATGGGTTTTAAAAATTAAAAAAGACAGAGAAAATGAATGTTACTGTAGCTGAAAGAAATAAATTAGGGTAGGGATTTTAAAAGAAACTCCAGTTAGAAATGAATAATGGTCCTAATTTTTGTGAAGTTTTTGATCCTTAGTTAACTATCTGCCAGAAACATGTCAGACATCATAATACGTTTCTGGCTGCATCCATACAAAATAATGGCTTAGTAATGGTAGCTCAGGAAGATTTACCTGCCCTTTTCCCCACCCCCTTTCCCCCCTCCGCCTCCCCGATCTCATCATGGCTCAGGAGCAAGTAGGTGGTCTGATGCTGAAACATAGTAAATTTTGATACTGAGGGGAATGAAGAGGTGGTGTATATACTGTTTGCTGCACCCCATGGAGTACAGAGCCACAGGGTATTCTGAAAATCATGTTGCTGAAAAAAGAATTCCCACTCCTGATATGCAAATTCTCATTTGTGTGCAAGAACACACATAGCTATTGTGGGGAAAAAACCCTACCCTGCAACAGTATGTTTTCCAATATAATAATAAATTTTTAGGATTTGTGGCCTATTTTTAAAGCCAATTGCATTAGTCACTTCAGAGTCTATATAGATATATTTAAATTATTCATGGGCAGATACTAGGCTCAAACAGCATAGCATGAAAGCCAAGGACAGCTTGGTCTGAAGAAAGCACGCAGCAAGTGGCGTGGAGACCAAGTTAATCATCTTTGCTGGACCGTAGTTGGTTGCGGTATTCCTGTTCTGATTAGAAATGCATGAAAGCGCAGATATGACAGGGGTACCACGATAGCTCTGGACAGAGTTAGTCTAGGTCTAACCAAGCTCATTAACCTGCATTCAGCAGTGGTTCTGCAAGAGCCAGTGTGACATTGGAACCCCAGCAAAGGCTTGTGGGTGTGTAGCTGAAGGAACAGAGTTCATATAGGTATGTATGGGCTCAGCTGTGGTCTATCATCTGTATTCATAACCTATTATATGAAGTATAGTTAGTTGGAAAGACAACAAATACATGGATAGCTGAAGCCTCATGTAATTCATATATGGTTGGTGCCAGTTGAGACTGGGAGAATTAAGTGATCTGCCAGGAGTGTGTGGTTAGTCGCCCCTTTTATATCATACCGATATGACTCAGCCTTGGCCGTCTTTCTGCCTGCAGTGCTCTGAGAATTCACATCAAAATAACTTAGCAGAGGAGCTCAGCATTTCTTTGCAAGGTTCTGCAGTGAGGAAGACCACTCCATATGTAACAGCCCCGTATTATAGCAGAGCATTTTCTAGGGTTGAAATTGTCAACATTTAATGCTGTGTGAAAACCATAGAACAAGTAAAGATCGCTGAGCCACAGCACACGTGGAGGAGGGGGCAAATATTTGGCCTTGCCCAGTCCTCCAGTGTGGGTGCCATGCAGAGGTGGGAGATCACGTTTAGTAGTTAGGGCAGCACACTCTGCCTAAGCCCTCAAACTCTGGCTTCTCTGGAAAACGATGGCCATCAGTCAGGTAGGTGGAAACGTCCAGTAGATTGCAGTTGGGTCAGGCTGTGGCAATTGTCACACCTGGCAGTGGGACCTTTTCATGTTTTAGGTACTGCAGAGTGGTTTGTAACCTTCTGTAGAATCATGCGCCTCATGTCCAGTGATAAAATGTCGAGAATTTGATTACTTTTCACTGTGAATATTCGCACTAGCACAGTGGAGTCCCCAGCACAGTGCAAAATAATCTGTTATCATACAGATTATAATAACTCACTCCCCTGGATAAGCCAGCCTCCTGAAGCAATCATCACATCCTGGAGTAGGCTCTGGTTTTGCAGTACTCAGTAGGTAGTACGAGCAGTAGTATTGTGTAGTATTACTTATGCTGCCTCTCCCAAGGCCTCCATTTACTTTCTGCTGCTGAAATTGTGTGCTCTACTGTTTGCCACCCTTATATGCATCTCTTAGCCTGTAACATATCTGCATTGCAGACTAACAAATAACTACTGGCTCTAATGAGCTCAGAAGCATTGGGGAAGGCAGTGTTGCCCTTACTGTGTGCAGGAACAGGGTAATACTTCTGTGTTAGTTATAATTCTGTTGTGCTCATTACTTTAAGTAGGGCAGGCAGTACCCACAAAGCTTGTCGTGAATGAAATGTTGAACAAGCTCACAGAGAAAGACATTATTAAAACTTAGGTTGTTTGGGGATCCCAAAGCTGTGTACCAAATCTCCTTTTGAGTGGATGCACTTAGGAGCCTACTTTGTTGGCTTGTAAATTTTTTGTTGCCTGATCCAGTGTGCTGACTCACATGTGGGAAAGAGAGATAACATTCTTCTTTGCTTATGTGATGAGAGAGCGAGGGGTAGTGGAAAAAGAGGTGTGCAGCAGGATCCCAGCAGAGGAACTATTCTGCGGAGTTTTGCTCCTGCATAGCCTGTATGATGTGAAGGAGCTGACCAGTAGGCATAAAGCAACTCTTTCAGTCAGTGACACTGCAGGCAGCCAAACTTCTTTTGCCTTGGTAAAAACAGTATTTGTATGAAGAAGCAAAGACAGGAAGGGCGGAGCAGGAGAAGCAACATTTAAAGCTCAGATGTTTTTTCTTCTTTGGAGGTTGCTAAATAGCATGGTGTAGCATTTGGCTTGTAGCAGGTTTGCCCGTTTCCTAGCTGAGTCAGTACTGTTTGGCATCTAGGCAAGTGCAGAGGAGATGTCCTGTTTCCTGTGCAGAAAAAGACTTTGGCCATTTTGTAAGTACTTCTTGTTTCAAACAGCTCATCACTCCCAAACTGTGTTACTCTGAGGCTTAATTCAGGAAGGGACAATGGTAGAAGTCTTGGAAGAGCAGTAGAATTAGGTTTGTGATAAATTGGGCGCAAACAGAGCAGGCAGGATATCCACTGAAGGCAAATATAACTACGAGGGAGTTAGAAAAATTAGGCATTCATTGGTTGAGGAGACTGATGCGTTTTAAGACAAAAGCTGTTTATGTGTATTCATCTGTCAAAAATGTCCATCAGTGTTAGGGTGGTATATACAGTCCTGGATGTAGTGCACAAGATGTCAGACTTCTATAAATCTGTAGGCTTTCCTTTATTAAAACTGATAGAAATAAAACGTGTGATTTCAAAATGTGAGGTTCACGCTGGGCATTTGCATGTTAGCTTTTCTCCCCAAAAGCCAGCTCCTACATTCCATAAGTATTTGCTTCCAGATGTGTCTGTAGAACAGTTCTGTTTTGCTGGGTTTATGTTAGTTATGGATATGGCTCCCTGTTCATCTCTGACTGAGTCTTTTGTTTCTACTCATGAAAGATAGCATAAATATTACATATTGTATCTGATGTTTCAGAGGAATCCTTTAAAAAGAGCATGAAAGCCTGGTACTTTACCTATAGTATTGTTTTGGACAGAAGTCATAAAATTACCAAATTATTCTACATTTGTGTTAAATACCTAATGTTTAATTCTGTCATATTTCCCACTCTCTTTTACTCATCTCTCTATCTTTGATTCTTCTTTTTCTTATCTCACTTTTGCCTGCCTTCAAACAGACTCGTAGCAGCGGTGTGCACTGCCTGAGTGGCCACCCTCTGTGATTCTGATCTGTGCTTCAGTTTGCCCTGTCTGAATGTATCTCCTCAAATGGCTGCTAGAAGTATTTAATACCACTAGCAGTGTTATCAAGTCAGCAGCAGTCTCCAAGCTGACATAAACCTAAGTTAATAATGATGTACGCTTGTTGGTTTTGATCATCCCCATTGTCTCCTTTTAACTGAAAGATGATGCGATGCGGTAATCTACACGTTCTTTCTCTCCCCCTCTCCTTCCTTGTTTTCTCTCTCTCAATCTCTTATTAACGTGTCATAACATGTGGATGTTCTTTCACATTTGCACTAAGACATACTTTGAATAATCCATGGCATAATACCATGAGAGGCTAAGAATTTTTGGCCAAATACCTAAACAGAATTCTTTTCATGTTCATCCAAAACCAAGTTTTATTGAGATCATCAACTCCCAGCTTACTGTTCTTACTGCTTTATTCAGAGACAGATCTTGGTTTTAAGTACCAAGAAAAATAATGGACCTATGGCTTTTATTAAAAGGAGTGGAGAATCAGTCTAAACCTATGCTGTAAGATGCTTAGGAGACCAAGAACTAATTACTTTTATGTTACAGTCCTGCAACTTATCTGCATATTTATCAAGTTCCCTGCTTGTTATCTTTCCTTATTACAAATTTTTTGCTTGTTTTTAGGGATTGGTGCAAGGAGGAAAAAAAAACCTTAGCCATGTTTGCTTATAGTTATAGGGTAACTCTATATTCAAATTCCTCATGTGATTGTTTGCTTGCCTTTGCTGCCTTGTAATAGAAGATGATGACCGCAAAGATTTCTAGATTTGCAGCAGAATTATTGTCTTACTGACTGTAGTTCTGTAACAATAGATTGTAATCCCCAGAGATCAAGAAAAAACCCCTTTTTTATGTGGTTCAGTGCCAGCCTTGTTAGCAAATTTGGTTAACACTGAAAATACTGATAATAGCGAAAGGAAAAATGCAGAATGATCACGAAATGAAATTATAAACATAAATACTTGAGCTGGAATTCTTACTAGACTCAGGTCTTTCACAAGAGTTATAGTGCTATTTATTTCATTTATGCCTGAATGGATTTTTTTTTTTTCATCCCATACATGTTGAATTTCCATTTGCCATTTTGGCTGATGACAGAATGTTACCAGATCTTGAAGAAACTACAATTCTATTTCTGCTTATGCTTCTGAGAAATTCTTACTCTGTTGGAACTAAAGCTCCCTCCCACGTATGTTCTTAAGACAATACCTTAACCCCAAGTGTTTTGGTAATACACTTTAGTGCATCTTGTATTTTTAAAAAACATGGAATAGATGACATAATTTAGTAATTAAAACAAAAAATGTGATCTGTTGCCGTTACTGGCTGTGATACCCATGTAACTCTTGGTGAAAGCTTCTCAGAAATTGCAGAAAAAAAATTATTTTTCGTAACTTATATACATATTTGTCGAAGGTCTCAAAAAGAAGTTATTAATACAGGAAATCATTCTTGCTCTGTTGTTCTTACTGCGTAGTTATGCTAAACTAATTTTAATGTGGCTAAATTGTCTTATCACAATGCATATATTCTAGAGGAATATAATTTTCATGTGAACAAATATTTGAAAGAAGATTCATAATGTATGCTGTCTTCCATTTACCAGAGTTGTGCTTGAAATAGAACACCAGGAGTTTCTCTAAATTTCTGGTAACCATGACAACTGTTACTCTGGTGTTATTAGCCCAATGTAATTTAGTGGAGTAGGTTGCTAGAGGCAATTTTTTAGCTACGTTGGGATGATACTCGTTATTGTAATTCTAAATAATATTTAGAATTTGTATTTAAAAATCACGAAGTCATAATACTGAAATATGCTCTATACTTTGTGGATTTGGTGGGTTTTTTTTTAGCAAGAGCCTTACTTTGCAGAGGGGCAGGTTAGGGGTCTTGTCTGAGGCCCCCAGATGAGTCCGAAGCAGAGCCGTCATGGAAACTTGTACATTGCCGGTTGCCACGCAACCATTCAATTCTTAGGGCTTAATGGATCTAAGATTTTGATCCATATAATTTCCTCCCTTTTCCTTCAGCATATGTTTTATACATGTATACACGCACCCTTTCTCTGTAGCTATTTCTTGTTCATTCCTAGAATTACGGAATTGTATTCCTCATAAAACTTGGCATAAAGAGGAAGACGGACATACTTGCGAAACTGCACAAGTGCTCTGCATTCTGTGCAGGATCTGAGGTGTGTGGATTCAATTCAGGTTTGTTTAAATAAATTAAAAAAAAGGTAATTTTTATTGTTATTTGATATGAAAAAAATGTAGACAGGAAAATGCATTTTTTTAAAAACTACACACATTGAAAAATAAGTGAATTCAAGCTGGAAGTAAAGATGGTAAATCAGAATGGAAGAAAGAAAACACGAACTCAATTTAGGAATGTACCTTCATTGAAAAAGAATCAATTTGAAAAGACTAAAGAAATTAGACACAGTGGGAGCCTAATTCTATTCTTTTGTATTGTATGTAGTTATCTTTTAGTGTATGGTGGAGCAAAAATTACAATGTCAAATGACATTCACAGCATTAAACAGTTTGCTTTTGTCTTGCACAAGGTGCCAGACAATGGAAAGTCTTGTCCAGTGTGATCTAATTTGAGAAGATTTAAGTGAATATAGGTAGGAAAAACAATGCTAATAATTGCCTTTAAATGGATGGAACACATGTCAGAAGTAGGTATTTTGTTTGAATGTTTCAGTTCATGCGTGGATTTATGGTAGGGCAACAGTATTTTGAGGGCTGGTTTTGTCATCTGGAACATTTTTGTAATACAGTTTTTCACTAATATCTTACAAAAGGGTATTTTACATTTATCTCAACCTCAGCTTAATTGACAGAGGAGAAAAAACCCACAGTTTTTAAGGAAGCAAGTTATTTGAACTATTTTCAGTGTATTTTCATTGCCATTTAAAATATTTTCCAAAACCACTGTTTTGCTCTTTATCTGATAGGTGATTTATCTTATCATTTTCCCAGAGTTTCGTTTTTATCTTCTTTGTACATTGGTATGGCTGAGGATAACAAATATTACTATACCTAAGCTTGACAAGATTGGCTGTAGCTGCGTTTGTTGGACCATTTTATATCTCTATGTGTTTTGGCTACAAGCGACTCACTAAAATAACAGGCTTTGTAAGTTCTTTACAGGCTAATACTGAAAATTATTTCAGTATATTTAGGCCTGTTAACTAGTTCATAGTCCATTCGAAGCTCAATTTTCAACACTTGGATGAAATATCAGTTACTACATCAAACAGAAATGGGCTAGCTTTGTAAAGGTGTACAGGAGACCAGAATTTTGTTAGTAATTTCTCATTATGCCCATGCAAATTTGTACCTCTAACTTGTGTACAAGAGGTGACATTACGAAGTAATAGTATCCGGACTGCATATGGAATTTTTGTTGTCAATGCAGAATGGGATGCACATGCGCATGCACACTGTGTGCCATGAATAGGTCTGTTCTTCAAGGAGCTACATCTATAATGGTCATAGCAACTTTTGGAAAACTCTGAGGATTAGTATTTAAAAATTGTAGTGTGATCACAAGCACAGGGGCCTCCAAGACATTTTGAGCCTGAAATACACACCTTGAAAATCCTATTTTCAGATACCACTTAACCCTCATGGCACCTAACATTCACATTTGCCAAAGATTCACCTCAGATTTGATAGTGCTGAGCCAAGTCAGTTTGTGCCTGCTTTACCTAATCAGTCACCGAGGCTGTTTTTAAGCAGTGCTTTAAGAGATTGTTCACCATAGAAGATGACCTTTCTTTAATGAATGATTTCAGAGGCTAAAATGCTCACTCTAGGGTGGAAAACTATCTTTCCTTGGTAAGATTTGAAACCTTACATGTGTATATAGAGTTGGGACTGTTTAGCCTAGAGAAGAAGCAGCTCAGGGGGGATGTCATCAATGCTTGGTAAATACCTGAAGGGGGGCTGCAAAGATGATGGAGCCAGGCTCTTTTCGTTGGTGCCCAGTGACAGGACCAGCTGCAATGAGCACAAACTGAAACATTTTTTTACTGTGAGGGTGACCGAGCACTGGCACAGGTTGCCCAGGAAGGTTGTAGAGTCTCCATCCTTGGAGATACCTAAAAGCTGTCTGGGTAAGCTCCTGGACAACCGGCTCTAGGTGACCCTGCTTGAGCAGGGGGCTGGACAGGATGACCTCCAGATGAGATGTCCATTCTAACCTCAACCGTTCTGTGATTCTGTATTGCTTCCCACCAAAGTGGCCTGACACTTGATTTGCAGGCTCTGTGAAGGTGTCATTATTCCTTCAGCCAAAGCAACACTTCTTAAATGAAAACAACAAATATTAGCTTGCAAAAAAAAAAAAAAAAAAGAAAAAAGTGATTACAAGAGTCACTATGAGATAATAATCTAGAAGATTGGACACAGTCATACAGAGTGAAGTCGGGGGTTTAAATTGCATGAACATTCATTGGAATGGGTACTGCAGTACAGGTCCTTCCTCCAAGGAATTTGCCGTGAACATGACGCTAGCGAGACTTCCTTGGTTCACTCCCACTTAGCGTACATTTAATTGTTCCACAGAAAGTGGAATGTCTCTGAAAAGGGGAACTGAAAATAATCACACTGAGCTGGCAAGTAGTTAGATAGCTCTCTGGGGAGATCAGAGAAGATTGAACTCATGCTCCTTCTGTCATGGTTGAAGGTTTTAACTCCTGAACTACTGGTTAAAAGAGAAAAATATTGCTCCCTTGCACTAGTTGTTTTCTGGAAGAAAAGGTAGCTCCCTCTGCCTCTTGTTGTAGTGTTTGATTTTGAATGAAAAACAAACAGGTTCTTATCTCTAGGAAAGTACCTGTGGCTCTGATGAATTCAGGAGCTGCACAGTGCTTCATGGAGAAAGCGTCTCTCCTGTCTTGTATGTGCTCTTCTGAGAGGCTATTTACTTTCCAGGTTACACGTCACTCTGCTGAAAGATGCCATATTTAGATTTTTATTTAGATTTCCTATGTAAATCTATTGATGAGTCCTTCTTAGAAAATCTTAATTGCCAGTAAAACCCCCCAAAAGTGGTAAGAATCATAACTGCACCTGCTTTTAAAATAGAAGTTGTCCAAATGTAAGCCTTTATGAGAATCTGATTTTCAAAGAGTAGTGCAATTTTATTAAAAGTCATTTTCAATGAAATGGCATTCACTTTAAAGAAAAAAAAGAAAAAAAAAAAGGAGAGGAGGGCATTTGATTATGACTGACACAATGACACTTCCACAAGCTGTTGTTACATTTGATCTGCAGTCCAGTGGTACTCAAAAAAAAAAAAAAAAGTAAAGAAGTGACATGCTTTCAGCTCTCCTGAAAGCTTCAAAGAAAACTTTTCAGGCTGATGCTTAAAGCTGAAAGCTCTTTTACCACTGAAAATAGGGAACTGACACGCCAGTAGAAATATAAACTGTTTTTGGAAAGTAAGTGTTGATTTGTTATACTGCCAAAAGATCAGGCTACAGCCTAAGTGGGAATCAGTAAATCCAAACACCATTTTAATTATTTCTCTCTTGTATTGAAGCCATGGAACAAAAAGCTGTGGATCTCTGTGAACAGGTTTCTTATTTGTTTCTGAAAGATGAACGAAGCAGCTTATTAAAAAATACAGTGTACACAAGACTAAAGCTGTTGTTACTTTTTCAAGACTGTTTTCTGTTTCACATGTCTCTATAATTCTGTCACATGGTAACAGAGAGAAAAGTACCTAAAATATTAAATAACTTCTTTAATGGGATTTCCATCAATTTCAAACTAATGAGTGAATTAAGAAAATTGGTTGAACAACTGAATACTATGTGTATCTCGGTGTTTTTGGATGTCATGTCCTGCACACTGACTCTTTTAAGAAGTTCTAAAAACATACATGCAAATTAATTGTCTTGATTCCACTTAATTTTTGTGCAACATCCAGCAAGTGAAGAGGGAATGCTTTTGCAATACTTCTGTATTTATTGACTATACAGATTAAATTACAAAAAAAAGAAAAAAAAAAAAGCAATGTTATGCTTTCTCTTTGAACCGAAGAACAAATTTCGTAGTCACATTCCAGCATGATTTAAAAATTCTGAATCCATCCATGCTTTCTGTATGCTAAACATCAGCTGTTAGTAATGCTGTCCACAGCTTTAAGGAGGTCCTGGATGTAGTGAGTCTGGGCATCTTGAGAGAAGATAGCCACTTTGGAGTTGTCAGGAGGCAGAGAAGAGCATTGGAATCAATCATTTCCATCTACAGAGCCTGTCTGAAATGATGCTTGCATCAGCCTGTGGCCGAATTTCATCCTAGTAAATAGTTTCAGATCTGAGAAAATGGTGGAATTAACCGTTGTTCAGAAATGTTGCATAAAATACTAAACTCTTAGAGAAAAAGATTTACTTTTACTCAATTAACTTGTGGCTTTATTGAAAAAAGCAAACATTTTGCTGACAGTTTAAAAGATAAAAATTGGTAAAAGGGCTTTCTATTCTTCATAAAATTACAAAATTTGAACCCTTTTTTAAAGGAAAAAAAAAAACCATTAAGGAACTTCGAAGTTGTGGGCAGCACTTCCATACTGCTGTTTGCATAAGCAAATTGGCATGTGGCTAAAATACATATTTTTTAAATAGCACAGGAAGATCCATCAGGTTACAAGAGTGTTCCTCATTCTGATTAAACCTCTTGACTGATCTTACAGATAAGTTTTTCATCCTTTTACTTGTTTTTCTGGCTGCTCTGTCTGTCTTAGCTTTTGTAGCAGGATGTTCTTTGGAGCTGGATCTTTTACTGTATTATTATTGAGTTGAGAAAGAAGCCCCTGATTTTGACTGAGGTAGGTGGTAGATTTTGCAGCAAAAATAATCAAGGTGGTTATTAAGAAGATGCTTTTTACAGTAAGGGACTAACTCTGTTTATTCCTGTGTGCACTGTCCAGAAAGACATTGTGAACAGCTGCTGTTGGAAGCGGCATTTAAACAAGAGTTTCCGTTTGGTTTGAAAACTAATTTTCAGTGTTTTGGGCCTTGGGTGGTGGAAAAGTGAGCTTACTCTAGGCCTTGGTTGCACAGGCAGATTCAGGATATTGTTTTCAAGGATTCCTTTTTTTAGATAGTAATTCAGCTGTTTCTTGCCTGTATGTGCTCTGAACAGGTATGGGGACCTTCTGACCCATGCCTGCAAAAGCCCCCTTATCATTCTTGTGGCTGGGGATAGATTTCTTTGAAACAGTTTGTGTGACTTCCAACAGTTTACATTTTTTTATTTTTTTTTTTTTTTTTACCTTTTTCTTCAGGTGCAGAAACCTTACATTTCCTGACAGGCTTCCTGAGGTCAGCATTGTATTCATATTTGTTAATGAAGCTCTCTCGGTGATTCTGCGCTCCATTCATTCAGCCATTGACCGGACTCCTGCTCACCTGCTCAAAGAAATTATTTTAGTTGATGATAACAGTAATAATGGTAAGAGGTTTGAATTCTTTCCTTTTTTTTTTTTTTTTTTTTTTTTTTTTTCCCCCCCCTGGAGGTTGGATCATACATGAGAATCCTTGAATTCTGGCTCCTGCTTGTCCCATTGGCATTTCAAATGTTATCAGTGTATTTTCTCCATTCTTCATCCCACAGTCTTGCTGGGCTGTCTTCAAATACGCCCAAATGGGGTATGTTAAAAAAAGTATGTATAAAGATAGGATGCTGTTTCTATGTGTTTAAGTTGTCTGGTAAGCAGAATTTTGAGTGTAACAAGAGATGGGAGACCTAAGAAGTTTTACTTTCAGTACTTCAGAGTACCTTCAAGATTATATGCTTTCTATGCTCTTCCTGTTCCAGTTGTATGATTGTGATTGCATATGCGTACTCACTTTCTCTTTTGTATAAAACGTCTTTCTGGATTTCTTAGACATCTCCTTTAGATTTCCAGTTCTCCTCTCTCCTCTCCTCATTGGCAGCACTTACCTTGCTGCTTTTCTACTGTGTGTACTCAGATTTTGCTCTCCATGGTCTAAAGGACTGGGCTGCCCACGTCTGATGGCTCAGTGCTTGCCCTGGGTGTTTCTCACTGAGGCCATGCTGCGCATTATTTACAAGTCTTCTTTTCTGGCAACTTCAGCAATGAAATTTTAATAAGCACAGGATGCTGAACTTAAAGAAAAATTTTGCTCTGCTGGTGGTTTAATTCTGAACTCCTAAAATACAGGGCGAATCTGCATTTATCCTGTTGAAGGAAAATGCTGACCAAAGGGCTTCTCTTATCCTTGCCATTATTACAGCTGCTACGTGATCCCTGTAGCTAGATGCTGTGACCCACTGCTGATCATAAATATATCTCAGATTTCTACAGAAAAGAAGCTTCTCAGTAAACAAGTAAATAAGTTCCCCACCCCAGGCTATGTACTTCATCATCTCACCTTCTGCTAGCTATTAATGAAGGAAAAAGTAAAATCCTGACTCTTTAAGGTACACACAAACCCTAATAACTTGATGTAGGCTTATGTCAAATCTAATTCCAGTCCCGGTGAATAAAACTATGTTTCGAGTTACCTAAGGCTGAGCAAGCTTTTCTTGAAACACCTACTCATGGAACAGTGGGATTAAATTGGCGTGCAGGATTTATGAATTGTTATTCTTAGTTTATGGCACGATTTATGATGTAGCAAAAACCGAAAGCAGTATCAATGTGCATGTGCACGCATACACAAACGTATACGTGATTTAGGAACATCTTGTGAACTGAGGTAGATTTTTCATTTGCTTCAGCAAGTAGTTCAGTCATTTGGCATGGTTTTACTGATGCACTCCTACTGGCCTTAACTTTTGCACACTCCCTCATGCAATACATGTCAGTTTGACAGGAAAAAAATATGAAATTGAAATACAAATTTAATTGGTGTACTTGGACTCTGGAAATGTGGTTGTTGCAATTCATTCCTGCATCTTTCAGGCACATACAGTTAATGTGATGCCAGGAGCTCAATGAATCTGAATGGCTGTTGGTGCTGCAGGGCCCGAGACCTCTGGGCACAGAGGAAATGACCACAAGGCAGCCATAGGAGAAGAATAAACTGGCTGAAAAAAGAGGTTTCTAGAGTTTGAGTCTGATTTTCTTTAATTCACAGGCAGTTATTCCAGTGGGCACATTGCAGAGCAGTGTCAGAAACATCAGTGTTTCTGGGAGCCTGTCGTCACTGTGACGAGCTCACTAACAAATACACTTTGCCCTGTGCTCCATGGGCTTGTCAAAATTCTTTTTCATTATTTCTTACCTGAAATAGATAAGCAATCACAGAAAGCACATCATCTTTGAGGAAGACCTGTTCAGCCACATTTTGTGTTAGTATCAGTATTGGTACTGTACAGTATATTTTTATAGTGGGCTGTGCCTTTTATTCAGGCTTGCCTTTCTTTCTTGCCTCCAGTGCCTTAAATCCTTAGGTGTCATTCTACACAAAATCACACTGTGCGGAGTGATACTTAGTCTTCTAGAAAAATTCAACTCTCTCCAGGATTTTCTTCTACTCCTCTAACCTTTCTCTGACATCTCTTCCCTGCAGTAGTAAATTAGATTCCTACAGTCCTCTTTATCCCATAATGTATGCTGAAGACCTGGTAATAGGCATCCATTTGGAGAGGATGGATGTTTGGTAGGAAAGGGAGTGATTGTAAAGATGATTTATGGGGTTTTCTATTATTAGTTTAAATCCCGCAATATTTATTTTACAATTTACTTTTGCTTTTACAATATTCTATATTCAATTTTTTTCTCCCTTCTAGCATTGGTGAAACTAATCCTTTATGTTTAGTGTCATCCTGTGTTTTTGTTAGTAGCTCTTTAGCTTGCGAGTGTTGCTGCTTGTAAGATAAGTGGTTTACTCTGGGTTTCCCTGTAATGTTACCTGAGGGGGCAAAAGCTTGCTTTGTGCTTGTGTCTGGCTCCAGACTGCCTCTTGCAGAGACCTGTCAGAATCCTAATTATAAGTAGTATGTTTACTCTCAGGCTTTCGCCGGGGATGGCAACTTTTATAACTCGATGTAAGATTTTTTTGTGTGATGCCACAGCCATGGATTTCACAGGCAAGAAGCATCACCCTATGGGAAGTGACTAGGAAGAAGAAGTGAGAACAGAGATCAGGCAGAGTGCAAATGAACACATTTTTTATTTTGAGTCTCTTGCACTATTTGATTGGATTCACATAGCATAGTGGTTTAAAATAAAAGGAGATAGGATGACTGGCACTAGAGGAAGGCACCAAAATTTCCTGCTTTTGAGAGGAAGCAATATACTGGTAAACTGATAGAAATTCTTGCTGTGGGCCAAATTCTGAATATAGTAATGAACACCTGAATTCATGCCTAATTTCAGTAGGTCTGTCTTTCAGAAAAGAGCAGTGGGAAGAACTAGTTGCTTTTTAAAATTCCAGAAGGCTGATTTCAGAAACCATATATTCAAGTGTGTGGCCGAAGTCTGTACATTTGTCTTGAGCAATATAAGCTATAGTATTTTATTTCATGCACTTCAGGGTATGTCAAGCAAATTATCTATGACTTTCTCTAAACCTTAGTGCAGTTTTTCAAGTTCCAAATTATGTTTCAGGAGAATCCAATTAATCATTTTGTGAAGTTTCCTGTTTTAAAAATAAATATTTGAAGTTAGGAAACTGTGGAAATGCCAGTGTGTGCCATTTAAAAGCAGAAAATCATTTAACAGGTCCCAAAATTTTGATCCTTTCTTTTAATAAAGCCTTTTGCATGGCTTACAGTGTGTATTTCACCGTATCATCCTATCTGGTGGAATTCTGATAAACCTAACACTGAAATGTTTCATATATGCTGTTAGGTACATTAGTATTAAAATTTAATTTAATTGAAGTTTTTTAAAAGTGCATTTCAGTGACTGGCTGTGTGCTGTATAATAAGAACAAAAGCATTATTAAAAAAGCCCAAATAAATATCGGTGTTGTTCATTTGGACCTCATTTGGGTCTCGGTCACGTTGGTGCGAAATAGAGCAACTGCACTGATGTCAGCTGCTTTACTGTAGTTTTAAGTGTTGTTTCTCAGATAAAAATCTTTCCCGTTCTCCTCAGGAACACTGTTTGCTTTTCAGAGATAATATATTCATTAGTTTATAACTTGGCAATAAAATAATTTATTCATTTTTGCCTTTAGAAGTAGCAGAGTTTTCCAGCTGAGTCAATGCAATTGAGGAGAGGGATTTGCAGAGAAGAGGCTTTAAAAAACGTTTTAAGTGACCGTGCCCACATCTGCTTGATAGTTAATTAGACCTCAGAAATGTATTTAGAAAAAGCAGTGCTGGAGCTGGAGACTACTGGAATAGCGTTTCATTCACTCTCTGGCTTGTTGCATCCTGCCCTCTGGGGACAGGGTGGTGACCTTCTGTGCCACCAGACTCCTGTCTTGCCTTTTGAGTCTTTTTGCTGGTATTGTGCACCACTGCATTAAGAAACACCTCTTGAAGATATTTTAAGATGATTTGAAATATCTCTAAAAACCATGATGTGTCCAGCTTCATAGGGAGGCAGTGTGTATTAGTGTGTCGAGAGTATGCCTCACGAAAATTTATAGCAATAATTATCATCATCTATGATATTTTTTCATATTAAAGTTAATAAATGTTGCAAAGAGGCTCAAATTTCATAAGGTTTCTTCCTTTTTCTTTGAATCATTACTTATGAATGAAATATTCTAATATGTTCAATTTAACAGTTCTCATTTTGCCCTGATAATTCTATGAATACAGCTATTGAATTGCAGTAACAATGCCGGATGCTAATTTTATGACTTGCAGTGTCAAAGAGAATTATCACAGAGTGACAGGAAGTGGGTCAGGTGCAACTGTATCACCTTTGAGAGATATGCAACATTGCCCTCAAAACACTGAATAAAAGACGCTTTTCAAAAAACAGCCAGAGCTTGTCATTTTAAGGTATATTTCTTCCTTGGTTATTTTAAAGAGATATGAAGATTGTCTGATTTTTTTTTTTTTTCTTTACAAAAGCAGTGATGAATAGACCTCAAAAATACTCTCCCGATGCATGCTAGATTTGATATTACAACATAATTTGAAGATGGTTTACTTGTAAACCAGACAACAATAAATGTTGATTTTAAAAACCTGTTAGTAACAATCTCCTAGGAAAAACTTTAGGACTTGCTGTCCTGTTTGACTTCTTGTTCCTCTCTTACCTCAATACCAGTAAAATTCAAAGGCAAATAAAAACATTTGAAAACAAGGAAAAAGACAAACTATATTGAAAACCGCGTTTGCTTTTGGGCCGTGGTTTATGCATTGTGAAGGCTTTACTTTATCTGCCTACATTCATTCTCCCCATTAGTTAAAGGTCTTGATGCTGAAATCCTTATTATTGCATAGTCTTTGCAGAAGCAAACTTTCAGTAGTGTTGGCAGGGATTTACATGAAAGGTCTGTGTAATGCTACTTAGGAATCAGATGCTAAAAAGCATATATTTTATGTATAGAGCAGGAGATCTGTCGGTTTCATAGATTTGAGAGCGATGTTAGCTCTTGTTACAAACTATGCATTTAACTTGCATAGTAACATTTAACACTGAAACTTGAATAAATGAAGATAATTCTTTGAGCATATGTTTATTGCTACATGTTCTGTGCTGATGTTAGGAGACTGCAATGAAATGTGTCTTGGCTTGCGTGCCAGCTACTGTGGATGCATATGAAAATATGTAAGAAGAAAATAACCAGAAGCAAAACATAGTCCTCTGGCCATCTGTGTTAGCAGTCAGCAGGAGTTGCAGAATGAGGAGCGTTGTTTTTATTCTGAGGTGTGAAAGAGTATGTGGACGCTTTGCTTCGTGTCCTACTGGCCAGGCAGCTGAAAACTCTTGTGGAAAAAATTAAGAACCACTAATGTAATTGGACTGTGAGATTTTTATAAGGACAGCAGGTACTGAAGATCATGTCCTAGAGTGGCTGCAGACTGTTCTCTTCTCTTGTCAGTCCTTGTGACATTGTATTTGATTCCCGAGAAGAGGTTGTGGAGTAGGATATCAAAAGGAAGTGAGCTACAGAGAGCAGAAAAGGGGGACACTGCCAATAAAGATGGCTGTCTGTCCCAACTATTCTTGCCCCTCTTTTGCTTTGATTTATCATTCTTCACATCTTTTTCACCTCCTGTGTTTGTTCCTTCTTTTTTCACCCAAGGCGGGGTCTGTATCTTAGGTCTTTATTTCCTCAGTCAACTTTCCTTTTCCTCATTCCACCCTGGCAGTCTACTTTTTTCAGATGTTCACTTCTTCACACCTATTCCACACACCTCGTCCTTCTTTATGTGAGCCTGTGTCCTTCAGTTGGGGTCTCCATTGCCCATGTTTTCAAATTCCAGTATACCCACTCCTCTTACCTTCTCCCTGTCCCCTCCACCCTGGTATTTGCTAATCTTTCTCACAAACTGCAATCCTTCATATTTACCATCTCATCATTCAGCTCCTCCTTGCCATTAGCCACATTAAACTCTTGCCTGACTCATCCCTCCCTCCTTTCCTGTCTCCCTACCTGCCTCCTTTCCTCCTCCCCCAGAGTATTCTGCTCCTTCCTTTGTGGCCCATTTTTACCATTCTCCCATTTTTCTCTGACACCTCCTTTTCAGACATGTTTTTCCGTTTTCTTTTCTTTCATTTAAAAATGATTATGTTGGATTCTTTTAGATCGGTATTTCTAACTTTCCCGTATCTGAACTCCATACTGCATCAGACTCAGATGTTGACTTGCGCTGTCACACGTGGGGGCGGTGATAGCATCCCTTGCTGGAGGCAAGACTCTGATTTTTGTAGCTTTGTAATTATAGTTGTATGAAAGCTGCTTGATAACCAGCATGCAGTTTGCTTTGTTTTATAACGGGGAAAAGTCGTGTTCTCCATTCTTTATAACTGATGTGGAAGGTCCTCAGCCTTTGTTTTCTGGAAGGTTCGGAAGCTCCAGCGCTGTGAGAGTGAGGTGGGGCTGCAGGACCACTGCACCAAAGGGTGACTCTTTCAGTGCATCCCTGAGAACTCCCACATCTGTTAGACCATTTGTCTCTGTGGAAGTGTGTGCTCAGCAGGTGTTCGCAGGGACAAAGTGGCCTTTCAAAAGAATGGTTATTTTTATCATCTGCAATATAGTATAGCTCGGTACGTTTGTGTGGTTGGAAAAGCAAAATTTCAGTGTGTGTGCAAGCTGATAGCATAACCTCTGTCTGCATCAGTGGTTCATCAGTGGGCAGCAGAGCTTTTATTGCAGTCTCCTGACACTGGAGATTTTGATTCAAATGTTCCTCTAATACTATGAAGTGAATCTTCCCTAGCCAGCAGTTGCTAATAAATGGTCATCTTATCTTTTATTCCATCCACAAGGTAATTTAACTCATTTAGTCCTAATACGCTTGCAGTGTTGCAGTCTAACAAATACACTATTCTATGTCAGAATCAGTGCAGCAAGTCCAAGAGGACAGAGCACCCCCTTCTAAAACAAGCATTTTCCGTACTGGCAGTTTAATGTAGGCAGCAGAATAGAGAAAAGGTTATTTTATGCAACTCCAAACCTTCTCACCAGATAATGAGCACTTTCCCCCCTAACCCCCCCTTGTTATAAGACAAGGCCATTGTCATTAAACTAAGCTTTTAGATTCAATAACAATGTATCTGATTTCAGTGTGGGAGGAACTCTAAGTGTCATCTCAGCAGTATCTACATGCCATATTTAATCCTAATGGAGGGTAGTAAAGTGGAGTATCTGAACTATAATACAGGAAATGCTGAAAAACTGGAACTAGGAAACAAAATCCAGGGATGATTTCAGCTGCAGTTTTACAGTTTTCTTATATCTTTTTTTTTTTTTAATATATAGCAAATGAAACTGAAACCTATACTGGCATTTTTTCATCATGGTTTTGTTTTAACCTGAGTCCCCATGTACCAATTCATGTATTTATTTCACATATGCTGCGTACCCCATATATGTCAAGTAGTGCAATGCACAGTGCGTATTTTCTTGTTCTTCATCCCCACGTCTGTTCTGCCATCCCCTAATCACACAATCCTTAGTTTGAGTACAGTCGAACGTGCTCTCAGGTTACTGATCATATCAAAGCACAATACAGACAATACAACTGAATTTTCTAGATGCTGATAAATAACTGCACGTTAGCACTTTGGATTCTTTTAAAAGAATGATTTGGGCCAACTTATAGGAAATATCATCACCTGTATCAGGTATAATTCAGAAACCATATGTAGCCCACAGTGTTAAAGACTGCAGTCAAATTCAGTAAGAACAGGTTAGTTTTAAGCTCTTCTGGTAGCATTGGGGTATTCACCCTATGTGCATTGGAAGTACTATGGATTGGTGGCATCGTAGAATCACAGAATGTTAGGGGCTGGAAGGGACCTCTGGAGATCATCTGGTCCAAGCCCCCTGGCAGAGCAGGTCCACCTACAGCAGGTTGCACAGGATGGTGGGTTTGGAATGTCTCCAGCGTTAGAGACTCCACCACCTCTCTGGGCAGCCTGTTCCAGTGCTCTGCTACCCTCAAAGTAGAGAAGTTCCTCCTCTTGTTCAGGTGGAACTTCCTATATTCAAGTTTGTGCCTGTTACCTCTTGTCCTATCACTGGGCACCACTGAAAAAAGACTGGCCCCTTCCTCCTGGCACACTCCCTTAAAGTACTTATAAGTGTTGATAAGATCCCCCCTCAGTCTTCTTTTCTCCAGACTGAAAAGACCCAACTCCCTCAGCCTTTCCTCATAAGAAAGATGTTCCAGAACCCTAATCATCTTCGTAGCCCTTTGTTGGACCTTTTCCAGCAGTCCCCTGTCCTTCTTAAACTGGGGAGCCCAGAACTGGACACAGGACTCGAGTTGTGGCCTCACTGGGGCAGAGTAGAGGGGGAGGATGACCTCCCTTGACCTGCTGGCCACACTCTTCTGGATGCACCCCAGGAAGCCATTGGCCTCCTTGGCCACAAGGGCACATTGGTGGCTTATGGTCATCCTGTTGTCCACCAGCGCTCCCAGGTCCCTTCCCACAGAGCTGCTTTCCAGCAGGTCAGCCCCTAACCTGTAGTGGTGCATGGGGTTATTCCTCCCCACATGCAGGACCCTGCCCTGGCCTTTCTTGAATTTCCTACAGTTTCTCTCTGCCCAGCTCTCCAGCCTGTCCAGGTCATGCTGAATGGCATCTCAGCCTTCTGGTGTGTCAGCCACCCCTCCCACTTTTGTGTCATCAGCAAACTTGCTGATGGTACACTCTATGCCTTCATCGAGGTCACTGATGACATTGAACAGGACTGGACCCAGTACTGACCCCTGAGAAACACCACTAGTCACAGGCCTCTAACTAGACTCTACCCCTCTGACCACAACCCTCTGAGCTCTTACCTGCCAGCCAGTTTTCAATCACCTGACTGTCCATTCATCTAACCCACATTTCCTAAGCTTACCTATGAGGATGCTGTGGGAGACAGTGTCAAAAGCCTTGCTGAAGTCAAGGTAGACATCCACTGCCCTCCCCTCATCTATCCATCCAGTCATGCCATCGTAGAAGGCTGTCAGATTAGTCAGACGTGGCTTCCACAGATGGCATCCTGACTGTGAGAATGCCGGCATATAAATGCTGCCTTGGTCCCCTTCTCAGTATTGTCACTGTGATTCTAGCCTTAAAATTAATTTCTGGAGATTGCTGAGATTGAAAAGCTTTTTTTTTTTTTTTCCCTTTATTTTCTTCCCCTCTCTCGCGTTTGTGGGATTATTTTGCTTTCAAGAATGCTTGAATGGTTTCCATTGATAATGTTCTCAAACACATGTCACTGAATTTAAGTAACAGCCATATGTACAGATCCAGTGCAGTGACAAACAGTCATGCAGAACTTGTGAGGGAAGTGCCAGTATCTGTTAATGTCAGTAAGGTAACTCTGGTTTGATCAGATTATTTCCTTTTGACATCTTTTCCCATAAAGTATCCAGAGATCTCCTTGCATCCAGTAGAATTTGTGTTTGAGATATTCCAGTAATGTAAGTTGTTGAGAGCCTGAATTAAAGGATTTCTTTCTCTTTATCAAGAAAATGGTACTTACAATTGCAAGAGTTTGACAGGGCGTGGGGAAAATACTCTGTAGGGTTAGGCACAGGAGTTAAAAGATTGTGTCCTATATAAAGTAAGAAATACAAATTGCCTTTTAAATGAACTTTATTAAAACTTACCTTTTCTTCCTAATCCAAACATCTTTTCTTAAAAAGAAAAATTAATAACAAGATAACTTTCATAACATTAATGCTTATTTCTTAGCTTAAGCTGGTGGTAGAACTTCCTACCAGACCTAGTAATTTCAAACACTTAACTTCTTTGTGACAGAACCTGAAAAGTCTTAATTAGCTGAAGGGTCCAAGACGTGATAAGAGATTTGCCTAAGGGAGTATTTAAGGGTGTTTGAGTGCATCACCAAATGATAAAAATCAATTAGCAAAAATATATGAATAAATTACTATTCTATGTTCATCCAGTAGCCATACACAAAGGTACATGGATAGGCATTGCTAGATGTTTTAACAACATTGTGGAACCTACTCTAAGTCTAAAGTTCAAGTAAAGAACCTTTATTTATAAAAGAACCTTTTATTAAAAGATATTTGAATTCTTGTTGTGAATAAAAAAACCACTTCACGTTGACTTCTCTTTTGGCATACTTTTTCTGTACATATGCTTGGCATTTAATTTTTTAAGTGTATTGGATGACCAGATTTTAAATTACTTTACTTATTTTGAGGCCATTACTCAAATGTTGTTCTTTCTTTTTGCAATGGAAAAGCAACATATTTTAACTAGTATGCTTCAAGTAGCAGCCTCGGAAGCTTTAGGGAAGCTCTATTTAAAACTTTATGGAAACTGTGATGAAACTAGACATAAAAGTTAAATTTCCATTTACAATGATGGAATTAACATGGGAAAAATTAAATCTTAAAGGTTAGCCTGTGAGAGGGTAAAATTTTCTGTTTGTTTTTCCTCACCCCGTTTATTTGGAAACAATGTTTTGTTTTTCTTGGGCCTCAATAACCAGAGTCCTTGTTGACACCATTTACTGGAAGTCTGTTTTGAGAGTCTGGATAGAGAGAAATAGAGTTGTGAGTCCATATGGAAGGAGATACAGGTTATATACTAAAAACTAACCCTTCATGTTCTTTATGATCTTCACAAATGTATAGAAGTCTGTTAGTTTTTTGAGTAAATTCTGCAACCTACTTCATACAAGACAGGGCAAATCTTGCTCTCTTGGCAGGCTGAGAAAGGCTTCTGACTGGCAGACCTGCATGGAGCTGTATTCCCAGTAGCTTTCTGCCACACCTCTATGGCATTTTGCAGTGGCATTTGTGAATAGACTGATGATTTTTATTTTTTTTTTAATATTTTTTCCCCTTCAGGTGTAATCTGAGTGGAATAGTAGATGCTCCAAAGCTTTCTCACAGATGCTTTTGATGTCAACTCAAAGGACAATTTGCCTTTCATTAAAATTAACAGGGTTTGTCTGCACTGCGGTGTAAACTCTCCAATAAATGATTTAAAATTGTGATGAATGCTAAATAATATGGCAGCATGAATCATGGTTGTTTTTGTTTGGCAGCAGAGAAAATCTTGATGGAATTGCTAAGTGCTCTCAGTTCTCTCAAGATAGCTTACTGTCGGCTGCTGCATTGTTCCTTTGCTCCTGACACACTCCTTTGGCCCAATGCCTGTCTAATCATTGTTTAATGTTTCAAAAGCTGCCATCTTCTATTTGAGGCAGGCTTTTCAGGCAGTACAAATACCAGCAGATTTGCATACAGTAGAAATAATTGGAAAAATAAAAAAAGATTTTAAAAGGGGAAAAAAAAACCCAAGAAAATGAGATACAGCATTAATGCTTTATAAATCTTAAAAAAACCCAACCATATAACTAATAGAATTATAGTGAAGTTTTAGGAAGCTTAAATAAATTTCTATGGCTAAATGTATGGTCTATCAGTTTTACGTGCTATGGAATGATTATTCCTCCTGACCTGTTGCCTCTAATCTCAGTCCTTGCTCATGTGCACAAAGTGGAAAGGGAATAACAAGGTCTTCTAAAATGGAAGACAAGTTGACAACTCATTTGCCAGCAAATAAACAAGTTGACAACTCCTGTGCCAGCAAATAAACAGTGATTTCCATTTTTTATTACCATGAACAAGTGCAATGTCAGTACCTGAAAAATGTACTTATATCTCCATGTCAAATAACTTATTGTGTCCCCTGCCTTGTAGTATTATTGTTAACTGTATGAACGACAAGTCTAAAACATTTCCCTGTAGCCTGCTTCTTATATGATATGTCTAAGATTACTTTTTAGTGATATTTGTGCCCTTGAAACTTCTTTGTGCCTTTGACAATCAGTTTTGAATATGCAAGTGAAACTGTGAAGAACTGGGTCTGGTTTTGTGTTCTCTCATCAGGTCTCTCTCAGTTTCCAAAGGAGTATTTCTTCTCTTTGTTTTCCCCACATACAAATAGATAAAGCTTAAGGAATACTGTGGCAAAAGTTGTGTTACTGTGTGTACGGTTTATATCTCAGGTGCAGGATCTTGTGTACTGAGACTAGCCCTGGTGTAAGACAAAACATATTCCAGAAATAGCATTCATGTTTATTAATGTTAGCATTAATGTTTATTAATGCTATTTGTGCTGCACATTGCATAGAAGGCCTCTGGAATGCATTGTGTCCAAGATGGATTCTTGCTGAGACCATCAAATTGTTGTTTCTGGGAACGCTTTCTCCGAGATGTGGGAAGTTGGAGACTGCTAGATACTAAAGCTTCCCGTTCAGCTAGGAATAAATCTTTCAGCAGCTCAACTTAGAGCATTAGTCCAGTGTTAGAAAAGAGATTTGAGGAATGTTTTCTTACCAGAAATTGAGCAGAGAGGTTAGGAATTCAGAGTTGTTGTTTACCAGCATCTCTGGCAAACTGGAGAGATTGAGAGGGACAAGGAAGAAGGCAATAGGCAGAAGCTATGCAACATGCTTTCATATCAGAGGGGAATGATTTAGCTATTGTATAGCAAAGAAAAGGTAGACTGTGTAAAAGAAAGGGAGCTTTTATGACTGAGAAACAAAGCCTTGTCCAGAATTCCCTTCTCCTGGGGAGCCCAAAGACTATGTAAGAGCAAGAAAAACACTGTAAAGGTTATTTGCCCCCTTTTTTTTTTTTTTTTTTTTTTTTAGATCAGTCTAGATCTGCACATTGCTAGAGCTGTCTGAAGTAAGCAGAAGTAAGCAGTGGCTGACTTCGGAAATTTTTGTCTAGTCTGTCTCTTTGCTTCAGCAATTATGTCTTCCAGAAGAGAACAGCAGCAGAAAATAATGAAGTTACAGGGAACCTCAATGGCTTGGTAAAAAGAGCATCATCACATGTGGACACAGATGCCATTCCAGGAGAATGATTGCACAGATCACAGGAAGAGAACCATGTCTGATGAAATAAGAGAATTTTTACTTTAGTTTTATCCTACAAGCCTGAAACTATCCGTTGTTACACAGTGATATAGCAGTACGTTACAGGTTGCCTGATGCTCAGTTGATCCTGTAGTGTAACAGTATTTTATGCAACTCTGACTGAACTTTCACTCTTCTCTTGACTTCGCATATGTAATCTGAATAAGTGACTCGATTATTGTATGCCCCAGTAGGAGCTCTGGAAGGAGTTTGATGGCAGGAAATACTGGTAGTTCATATCCTTGAAAATACATTAAGCACGTGAAGTACTCTGTGTTTCCCTCTTAGATGGTTCTACAACAGTGTGGAATGCTTTACAAAGCTTCAGGCTTCATGCAGGCATGAGCACTTCAGCAGAAGACAGATCAGTAAATCCATTTTTAGGCAGTCAAAATTACCGTTTTACTGCACACTGTAGAATTGGAATTTCTGTTGGTTTTGCAGATGTACATTAATAGTCCCTGAGGTGAGAGTGGTATGATAATTGTAGTGTTCAAGCTTCCATCGCAAACATCTCTTTTTAAGTTGTGGTGTTCTTTCTCAAAATGATGCTGAGATTAAACTAGGCATGCATGATATCAAATCTAAAGAACAAGATTAACTACATGAAAGCTCTCAGTTGAAAATTATTCTTAAAAATGAAAGAGGAAAAACGAGGATATTCTCTTACTTCAAAAGTTTTGGGGTTTGTTTTTTCTTTTCTTCTTTTTTTTTTTTTTCTGTAAGGAAGAGCTTTTTTACCCTTTGCTTATGTCAGCACTGCACCTTTCCTAAATGTCTAAAGCTTTTGGGTTTTGTTTTTAGTTTGAGGAGTGACCTTGAAAGGTGTTGTCTGCTTCCTAGGACTTCCTTTTTCACTAATATGTTGCATTCTACAGTGTGATGTAGGTTCTTTCTTGTGCCATAAAAAATATTATCCATAAAGTCATATAACTAGTTCAGAGATTGTTACCTCAAAATGAAGGAAATCCAATCCTTCAGTGACGTTAGGTCATTAGAGAAGCCCACGTATCCCACGTCCTCAAATTCTAAATGGTTCATCATTAAAAGAAAGAGTTGGCTTCCCAAATGGATGTAACTTGAACCTCTGTGATCCCGTCAGTTCTTATCAGAAGTTTCATCTTCTTGGAGCTCCCGTCTGAGGGACTGGCCTACAGAGACTACCAGGAAGAAGAATGGAAAACTAAGCCTCAGTCAGTTGCAGAGATTCGTAATTCTGACTGCATGCTCAGCATAGGTTAGCCATGTCCCCTATTTGATCTTTTTAGTACTCTTTTAATAAGGCACAAAAATCAGGAAGTCAGGGGTATTTTAAAGTATCTGAAAAGAAAAACCTCAGGGGAGGTGAGTTAATAAAATGGGCTGTTAAACTAACCTTCATTTTATGGCCCTAAACTAGGAACACTGAGAGAGATGACTTAGTTAAGGTAAAATGGAAAAAAAAAAAAAGATGTAATCAACTTTCCTTATAATGGAAAGTGCCCTAGAAAAATATGCCTCTTGCATCAGAATATATCAAACTGGGTTTAATCAACTGTGCATTACTGCACAATAGCTCAATCAACTTTAGGTCAGGAAGAAAGCAGAGGAATTATTTAGTAGAACTGTGAAAGAAGATGTATGTTCAATAGTTCATTTGACTTCCTGGGACTGGATTATCAAAGTTATCAAAGTAACATGAAAAACAGTAGTGTGTGATTTATATCTCTCGTACAGGATCTTACGTAATGAGACTTAGTCCTCATATATGACAAAACATATCCCACAAATTGCATTAATTTTTATGGTGTTGTATACAACCCTTGGGTTAAAGTTCATATAGGGTGTTTTCTCGGAAACGCAAAGCTCTCCAGATGGAGTATCCTCTGCTGCACTGCTACTCTGGCTGACTTTCCTTGTTTTATTAGAGCAGTAATGGGAGTGATTCATTTAATCCAGAACAGTGATCACTTAACTTATACCAGATATAGCCTGAGTTAGCAAATCTGTATGCTGGAGGTGGATTTTATTTCAAATAAGTTTCAGTCCACACTCAGAAGCTCTTAATCACAGCAGGTTACTTTGTTTATCAGAGCCAAGTTTTCTGCTGGCTTAACTTCCCCTACCTACCCATCTCCAGTTGAACTAAATGGATTTCTGATTCTGGCAATTTTTAAAGGTTCCTATCAGTGCAAAAACTGCATTTCTGTCTATGCCATATGTACCATTACAGTAGAAATTCCTGTGATTTATATAACCGGCTGTGATAGGGGAAAAGTGTTTTCTCTGCTTTTGTATTATATTTTTAAAGCTTGATACCACTTTCCAGTATCATGTAGTTACCTATGTAATCAGTTATCTGTTCAGTAGTTTCCTGACTAAAGAAGGCCCATAAAAACATCAGTAAGTATAAAATACTTACTTTTTAAGGGATCCTTTTAGAAATGGAAGGGCATCCTTTGTGAGTTTTGGATAATTTGCTTAAAGATCTTGTTGAAACTGAGGGGTAAACTGCCTGTGTTATCTTATTAACAGTAGAACCCTTGTTGACATAAGCTTCAGCCCAAGGGCTCAGTAGCATCCCAAAAGGGGCTTGACTAGTGGCACCTCAGGAATACACAAACCATATAGAATAAACAGACAGTTTTCAAGGCGGTATTGATCAGATTCTTGGCCTGGCACTCCATTTCTAAAAATTCCACTATAGGTACGGTACATTAATCCTGAAAGTACCTGCAGAGCTGCCTAGTAGTTCTGTGGGGTTTTTGGTAGAATGAGGCACCACCTATGCTCTGTCTGGTATTCTTTTGGAAAAAAATTAGTCAAATTTCTCTGTAAAAATTATGCAATGGCTACTTTAGTACAATTCTGATTCCAGCTGTTCAGCTCCTCCAGGAGACAAAAATTTGCATGTTTCTGTGAGTGAACTGCTCAGTGAGTGAAGCAAGTGCACAGGATTATGCAGGACATGCCTATGGAGCAGGAGGACCAGGAGTGCTAGGGGATGGATCCATGCTGCACACGCTGCTTGGAATAGGTGAGCCATCCGAGGGCTAGGAGGAGTGATGACAGAAAGCTGTTGTGGCCATGCAGGATATTCTGTCCTTTCTCCCTAGGAAATAAATGCCTCTCCAAAGCGTGCCAAATCACAGTTCCTCTGAAGAACGCTTGAGGAATTATACTGCTTGCTCAGGTCTGTCCCTGGAGTCAGGTTCCACGCTCCTTGATGTGTTTATTTGGCATTTCTGTCAGTAAACTCATTTGCTATTGTGCTGTTCCTGGCACAGATGCAAAAATGGGATCAAGTCTGCTCCAGACAATCTCACCTAAAATTTAGTCACCTTTTGAAAAGGATCTAACCCTTTTAACTGTCCTCTTTTGTTCATTAGGGACTGAGTGCTGTGTTACCCTAAATGAAAAAGCCTAACTAATTGCTCACAGCCAATCTTTATAATAGATTGTAAGCCTGATTTAGTTGTATGATTTATATTATTTTGTGAGATATCACAGGGAAACAGTGAGATACTCCTTGGTTAAGGTGCTATTTAGCAGTTAGAATCATAATGGATCCCATCCTCCTTAATGCCATAACGTTAATGAAAATATTTACATGGTATGATACCGCAAGTCATGAATAGGAATATCAATGGCTTGGCTTTCATAAACACAGTGCTAGTTTACCACAGATTTGGTATACACGTGGGGAAAAAAAGTAATTCCAAGGGATTGTAAGTACTGTGACAAATACCTGGAATATTTCTTAGACAAGCTACAGATTCTTGTCACCCTGTTCCTTTTAATATTATTGAGAATGATTGAAACAACCAAATTATTTTTTACCTGAAAGGTAAATTGATGCAAATCACAAAACAGCTGTAGACTTTTTGTCTGAAATGGTAGATCAGTTTCATTCTTAGTCAGATGGTTTTAGTAGTTTTTTATTTTTTTATTGGCTGTGAAATACCTTTCCCTGGATCACTTATGTCCGTGCTGTGATTTGATGTATTAGATTTTTTTCTGGTTTAACTTGTAAGTCTTAAAAGATTTTTTTTTTCTGCCTTTTTTTTTTTTTTTTTTTTGGTGATTTGGCGGTGAGCAAATTTGGACAGTTTTCCCATGTTCTATATAAAAGCTGGTTTTTTAAATGTTACTGATGACTGTGTAGTGTTTCGAGCCAGCTATCCATCTTGCCAAACTGTTAGAGCTATCATCCCCCCACAGGCTGCTGGTGTGACTCTTCAGTATTGCTCGTGGGAGGATACTGCATTTTCCAGTGAACTTCTGTTCAGGAAAAAAAGATCTTCCAGCTTGGCGATGGGAGATACTGCTGTCTGTCATTACATTTCCCCCATCAAAGGGTGATCCTGAAATATCAATCCTAAAAGCAAAGTTGCTACAATGACTTTTTCTTCTGAAATATGTTAATATTTATGAATGTTCAAAAGTGCTTGTTGCTTAAGAGTTCCTCTTGGTGTTAAGATTTACAAGGGAAAATTATTCTTATCATTTCTGGAACTTGGAGAGTTCCGGAAAGAGTTTTAGATCTTTTAGTGCAGTTCTTTTGTTTTATGGCTCATGGCTTTTGAAGTAGTTAGTCTGAAGCAAGTTATTTTTATGGTTTCAAATACTAGTATCTAGATTTAATCACCATAGGTTTGGGGTATTGTGATTTTTAACCGTGCCAGACAGTAAACTCATGTGTACTGTTAATATATTTGTCTTTACTGTATGCTTCATTTCATCCATCTATAAAGAGCATGGGGCAATATTTGCTGAGTAAACCTACGAAGAGATGAGACAAGCTTCTGTCAGGATTAATCAAAACATAGTTCCCTCTGTGCTGGGGCAGGAAGAGGGACCAGATGATCTCTTAAAAGTCCATTCAGTGCTGCAGCCTTTGATTCTCTATTTGTCAAACTATTTTTAGTCTTTAAACGGAAGAGCTCTAAGGTGCAGTTTATAAATGCTCAGTCATTAATCAGCATGTAGATTTTCAGGGCAGGGTTTTCATATTCTAACAAACCTGTTACAGTTTGTGATCATTATAAAAATATCTCAGGAACTGTTCTTCCTGTTGAAAGGAAGGTAGAAAAGTTGCAACCAGTAGTAGAAAGTTCTCTCTGTGTTTGGTGGACTTATTTTTATTCTACTCTAAATAATTCCTGACCTCAGAATTTTGTGAGGCTTAGACAAATATGGAAAAATTAGACCCTCTGAAAGTCCTTAACAGTGCTGTGAATGTTCCCTTGCCAATAGGCAGAACTAGAGACATCTTTAGTATCTCTCATGTTGTAGTATTTAAAAAAGATTGACTGTGTCCATACTACCAAGTTTTGAGATGTGCTTTTAAATAGAGATTCCTGTCTATGAAAGGAGAACAATCAATCAGGCTCTGCAATCCATTTGAATTGTACGTGGAGAGTATATGTAAAAGGGTTCACAACTTGTTCTTTGCATAACAGCCTATGGTACCTAACACCACTGTATTCCTTCACATTAATGCTTTCTCATTTACCATCTGCAAACAAATAATTGCAAAGCTCAGTTTGTTTAGCAGATTGTTGCTGTTGGAAGACTTGTGACAACTTCAGTGTGACTTGTATTTGTTAACTGATGTATATAAGGTTAAAAAGGAAGGGTTTTATAATTTTAGTTAGTCATGGATAGGCAGAGTTGCATAAACATTAATGAAACAGACACACTCCCATTATCTCACTGCTGGTGAATCTGTTCTTTCAGCTCAATGCTGTAGTGTTTAGTCTCTGTGCAGATCTATGAAAATCAGGAAATTTCTATTCAGTCACCTGAACATGGGCTTAGGAGGCAAGTTTCAGGTATCTGTTTCTAAAACCTTAACCCTACATCTTCAGAAACATGCGCGTAGCTTCCTGGCAAGGTTTTACTTTGTCTGTGAGATTGAAAATATATTATTATTAAAGTCTTGGGTTCGGTGACATTATGACTGGACATTGCTAGCTCACAGAGTCGTTCAAAGGCTAAACCATATGCATCCCAATTCCTGTATTGCTCTCATACTATCTGCTCAATGTTATCACTTGTTCTATGGCTACTTATTTATTTTATCAAAAGTGCATCTAAAGAAATTAATGCATTCTCTCTAAGGCAGATAGGGACTGGATCACAGAGTCACAGGATGGCTGAGGTAGGAAGGGACCTCTGAAGGTGATCTAGTCCCAACCCTCTGCTCAAAGCTGTGTCAGCAAGAGCAAGTTGACTGATACCATGTGCAGTTAGTTTTCAAAATCTCCAACAGCAGTAATATCTTTATAACACTAGTGAAAAAGATTTCATGATTGGAAATTTAAGCCAGAAATACAAAGTTAAAACATAGAAGAAATTTGACTGCGTTTTTGCATGTGGACGTAACCTCTTGCTCTATGAGCCCAGCTGAGTCTCACTGACTGTATTTTCTTAATTCAGACACTGGATAGTTCTCACCAAAGCTGCTCTTGTCATCTTCATTCACAGAAGTATTTCTGATGGCCAGATGCTAAGGAGTTGTAAAAGTGCCTTTCTTTGAACAATTAAAAAGATAGAGCTTCTGACCAATGTCTCATGTGAGTAAAATGTTGTTGTTATTAGAAATACAAAGAGAATCATTAGTAGCTTTTTAAGAATGGCAAATGGGCATGAAAAATTAAAGTGATACTGCACTTGTGAAGGAAATGCCTGGGAGAGATGTCTGTGCATGAGCCAGCTCAGGGGGTTTTATACCATGCCTGGGGGTCTGGGTAAGTGAAGTCAGCCCGAAGGATGTGCCCAGCCACAGGCACGAGCGCTGTCAGTCGCTCCTTGGCTGGACAGCTGGAGTGCGAGATGGTAGGGATGGCATCTAAGGGAACTGCCACTAATTCACAGCGCTGCAGCAGGCTTCCTCAGCCACAAAGCTGTTGTGTTGTACATAGCCACCCCGGCCACTCTCTGCATGAGCGTCTTTTAACAATTTGAATCGGATCTGAGGTCTCCGCCTCTGTCTGTAAGGTGTGCTGCATGGCCTGGATCCAGGATAGCTAAATATTTGGTCAGCATTCCGGGTGGAAGACCGTAGCTGGCAGGTCATTTCCTCTGGCATTACAGAGCATTCTGCCAGAGCTCTGACACATGTCTGGCTGGAGTACAGTCTTCCAAAGGAAATGCAGTCAAAACCAATGCAGTCAAATGCAGTAGGGTGAACTTCTCTGTGAACTACTGCTATTACAAGACTACTTCTTCGTCATTGCCACCTTAAACATTAAGCATCTACAAACTCTCCTCCCTCTCCTGCACTGTAGGCTCAGTCTTGCAAGTAAATCAGTCAAGCTGCTCCCAGCCCTGGAGGCGGTACATCTGCACAGCACTCTGTATGCAGACATAGCAGTTCATTAGTGCTAGTTCAGGTGGCTGTGTGTGCTGTGAACTGCACGCTATAGCTGTGTCCTTGAATGCCGTGGTGCCTTGTCCTTATAGGATAGAGTCTTTACTTGCTGAACGGTAAATCCCAGTCATGTATACTCCATAATACTATGCTAATGGATATTTTAGGCTTTCGGAGAGGTTTTAATGATTATTGGTCATGTTGCATGAGTCTCTTCCCGGGAATATGCTTTCCCAATGCTTGTCTTGACATCCCTTTGTTTGAGTTGTAGGTATCTGTGGATAACTGTACCAAGGCCCCTAGTTAAAGGCTTTTGATTTAACTGTCAAGAAAGTCGGTTGATTAGAAGAGAATTGCCACTCCTCCTCTTTGTTAAGATACGACTCATATGTTCTTTGTTTATCTACCTGAAGGCATTAAACAAAGCATGTACAAGACAAACAAATCTTTATTAGGATTTGATACAAAAAACCTTTTCTGGAGCACGATTGCAGCACAGCAATTTTAATTAGTTTTCATGAATGCTTCCAATTATAACCCACAGTGTTTACTTTTTAGCTATGGAGAAGATTCACTCACACAGCAAATAAAAAAAGCATGCCTGATGTAAGTTTTCATGTGCAGCTTAGCAAAAAGACTTGAGAGTAACTTCATGTGAGTTACTGATCTTGTGTTTCAGAAGGTTATTTGCTCTTGCTGTGTAGTAGGTTTGTGGGGTTTTATTCTTCTGGATGGTCTAACAGAGGAAGAAAACATCTGCTGAGTTTTTTAAATAGATGTTATGAAACCTACTAGCTCTCTGTTTTAATCACCCTAATTTGTCTGTGGTGAAAGGTGGGAACATTGACTCGTCTCCGGTTTGCAATATTTGAACTGTCACCACTTCTTGTTTACCTCTTCAAGCATTTTATCTTTCTGTGTTTATGACATTTACTGGAGTTTCTTATTTTCCTGGTTCAGGTTCCCTAATTGGAATTGCAGCGTGTGGTCGGGTTCCTGTTCTTCATGTGAACTGCAAGTGTAGCTCTGATAGCAAGCCCTGCCAGTTCCTCTGACAACAGCTTTGCATGTAGCTCTTCTGAGGAGCATATAAACCTCTACAGTGGAAATATTGTGCAGAGTGCAAGTGGTTAAGGACTGTATAAAGCTGGGCCACTTTGCTATCCAACGGCAAAGATTTCCATGACAGTAAATTAGGCGTAATTATACCCCAACTTTAGTAAGATGTGTTTTTACCTAGACTTTTTCTGTGCTTTATACATGAAAGCACTGCTGCTAGCCAATGCTAGTAGGGCAGTGAACATCAAGGCAGCACTCTTCTTTGGTTTGGTCAGATGTAACCTGCTGGTTCATGTCCTGGGTGAGGTAATGGTCTTGCGATCAAGGCAGAGTCCAAAATGTCCATGTTATTTTGATCTGTCTTGCCTTCTCCCAGTGTGTCGCAGTGGCTATAACTGTAATCTCCAGTGTTGGCGACAGAGAGTGAGAACCTGGGAATGTGCATCGGGCTGGCTGGCTGTGTGATGTGCAAATATGTTTATTAGTCTGACTCACAAAATATCACAGAAATTTTATGTTAACTTGCAGTTTGTTTAGGCCACTTAAATCTTTCCAACACAGGTAGCACGGCCGTGTTTGCCATGTAGAGTATAATTCACACATTTGTAGCTTCTCATATCAGGGTGGATTTAGAAAGGGGGGTGATGTGAGGCCTTTGAAGATGCAAGAATCACATGCCTGAGGAGCATTTTGCTCTTCAGCTTTCGGAGAGACCCACATCTGAGGCTTTTAGAGCTTTGCACAGATCACCAAAATTTCTATGGAATAAATGCTGCTCAGTATTTTAAATATTTGGATATTATAACTATGAGTTTACTACGTTCTGGAGCAATCTCCTGTGACATAATAATAAGAATATAGCTATATAATAACCCTCTAAGGTTAACTGAGACAAACGCCATGTAGGCAAATGAGATCATTACCCAGTCTGAAGTTGTCAAGTGGTTTTCAATACAGCATATAGCAATATGCAGACAAGGTAGAAATTTAATGCTCATAGTTGGAGAGAATTTAATCATGGAATTTCATTATAAAATTTAGCTGCGCAAGAAGCATTCTCTGGAATATGCAAAAAGGTTTAAATCTGAGAAGTCAGCCAGTGACTATTCTGAAAAATGTGGATATACTGCAAATCAAATTGCAAATAATTGCAAATCAAAATCCAGTCCAAGGAAATTATCCTGTATCTGTGCAAAATCATTATTCAAAATGAAAGGTCAAATGGTATACTGGAAGAATTGGATAGGAGGTGATAGTTTCAAGGCTTTGAATCTCTATAATAAATGGAGTCTGGTAGGTTGACGCTGCTACAGACCACATCACAGCTAAGTGAGATACAGACAGTACGTAGTGCTAACAGTCCTTCATAAAAAGACCTATTGGAAAAGACCGTAAAATTCCCAAGCTATATTTTACGTAAATGTCAGGATTCAGAAGTAGAATGTGTATATGCTGGGAGATCTTCAAGAAGACATTTAAAATCTACTGCATTTATTGGGAAAATGAAGCTATCTGAAAAGTGTGGTAGGGGAGGACCTGGATACAAATGGCTGTGCACAGTTCCACATGAGCAGTAAGTTTGACACATCCTGAATTGCGCTTACTGGGCAGAGGCTGATGGGTCCTAGGGGGGTCTCTCTGCTTTGACCACGCATGATAAAGCATTGCTTTAGAAGGTAAATTTTGAAGAAAAAGCTAAAATGAAATGACACAAAATAACAAGGAAGGATGCAAACTAAAATTAAGGTAATCTTTACCAGAACACAAAGGATGAACAAACCTGTTGTAATGTAGCTAAATATTAGTACGAGAAATTGTAATTCATGACTATTCTTCTGGACTCTTGTTTGCCTAATATCAGTGAAAAAAATGTAAGTTAGAAGCTGTTTAGACATTTTTGTTACATTTAGCCATTGTCATCTTCCCCTATGGAAATACTCTTCAGTGGGATCTTGCAAGATCTGTCATTTCAGTGCCCAGTTCATGCTTTTGATTTCAGTCCATTTTCTGTGACCGTTATCCTTAGCATCTCACGAGCTGCTGCGCTTGGCAGTGTCAGGTGCTGATACGTGACCCATTCCGAGAGGCAACTGCTACCTGCTGAATCCTGGGCAGCAGATCCAGAAGTGTGATGTGTTTCCTTGTGGGTTTCTCAGCCAGCACCAACCAGCTCTGCTTTTGCTGACAAGATGAGAGCTTCACCTGGTAACCCAGCCTGCGTCCCGTAGTCCGGAGCAGGTACTGTCCTTCCCTGGCAGTTCCAGCCATCTGCAGTGTAAATCAGAGACCTGGAGCAGCCCAGTCACCTGAGCCTCTTGGCTGCTCACTCCTAATTCCAGGAGGGAGTGCTGGAGTCAGTGGAATTCTGTCCTATCTCAGCACAGTGAAAAGGCACTTTCACTGCTTATGATGCCAAAAAATATTGACAGTACTGTCAGTTGTTTCTGGGGAGCAGGAAAGGCGAGGCTGTGTGTTCTACTGTGTGCCTGTTTTATGCAAGCAAGGCTTCCACCCTGCTGGGAGGCATACTAATAGTCAGATTAACATACTTTAATTTTAAAATAACATACTCCCAATTAAGCAGGATTTAACCAAATCTTTCCCAGACTGTGGTAGGATGCTAGTAACAGTGCCGTTCCTATACCGTGAATTGAAAAGGTATTATGAATTTTAGTTTCAAGTCAATGTCTGGGTTGTTTTTAATACCTCACCTTTTTTTTTCAGAAAACACAAGACTTGCTGCTACTGTCCCTCACATGTTTCTGACGCAAAATGCGGGGCATGAACACTTGTAATGTAACAATTAAACCCTGAACATTTCTTTAAAACTAATGGATAGAATGTAATTAGATGCCTACAGAGAAATTTTCTGTAATAACTGATGAAAGGCTTGCGATAATTTGTTGCATGCTGATGTATTTCATCTAAAGATACAAATTGCATGCTATTGTGTTCTCTTAAGACTTGGAGTTTGGGATTTTCAGGAAGCAGTGGATGATAAACTACTGCAATAAGCAGTCCTTTACTTGAAGATCATATATGCTGGGTTTAGAGGTTTTCCACAGCTACCAAATGGCACGGTCCAAGTGCTGTGTTACTCCTAAGGAGTAATCAAATATGCTGGGAAAGAAGCATGCCAGAATTTGTTGCTTTAATTTGAAAATGTACATAGTTGATTCTTCCAAAAAGACACTTTCTATCTTTAGATAGAAACAAATCCTGTATCTCTTATGGTATTCAAACCAAATAATTTCTGATTTGAATGGGTGCTTTACAGGAGTAAGAACTATTTGGATTTTGTGCATATTTTAGGAAGTTTCAAAAAGGAGTAGTTGTAACTTCGAAGTTAGTCAAATGATGTGAATTAAAACCTATGACTTCAATAGCCCAGTAGATAACTACCAGATTGTCCCAGATGAACTTGGCAGTGGTCTGTGAGGTGACATTCCTCCTATGATGGAAGTGGAAGTGCACACTGAAGGCTCTTGCTTGCTTGATATGTGATGGGATAGGTCTTGCCCTTTCTTTTTATGACAGGTTAGCAGACTTAGATTGCAGAGGTCCCTTCCAACCAGAAGTATTCTGTGATTACTTTCTGTTTCCTCTTTCTTTTATAGTCCTATTCTCAACTGCCTTGTTCTTACAGGAGGTTTGATCCAGAGAGCAGCTCTGTTCCATACATTTCTAACTGCATATTAGCATATTCCATTTTTAATGCAACTTATGTGACTGATTTCCTCTGAATCCACTCCAGAAATAAAGTAGTTACACTTGGACTATTGTGTTTTAATTGGCAGTTTCCTTTTCCTTATGAATCTGTTATCATAACATGAACTGCCACGCTGTTTCTTGCACTCATGATTATTTATTAAGTTTACACTACAGCAAGAGACTTGCTGCGTCTTATGGTTATAGAAATACAGAGTAATTCTAATGTGCTCTTTAGATTGTATTTTTCTAGATTTATACAGTCTGCTCTGGCACTGTTCAGGCATTTAGTTTCTTTTTTTCTGAATAGTGATTTTTCTGTTCCATTCACATCCAAGAAATAGATTAGAATTAAATACTGTATATTGGGGAAAAAAAAAAAAAGCCATTGAAATTACTGGAAACAGCTGCTATCCAGCTGGGACTAGAATGCATTTCTCAGACACTTCTCTTTAACATTTAAAGGTCATTTTACAAATGAATCCAGGAACAATAAGAAATTAAATTATGAACTCAGAATTTTGGCAGTGGTTATTTCAGCAGTGTATTCTGTTCACTGTGTCAACTCTAATGCTTGGTCTTGGTGCTTGTATACTTCACGCTTTCCAAAACTATTGTGTCCATATAAATATCAGAAGTTGTTCTTGCATCAGATGTGATACGAATATCTGATTTCAGTGGTAGTGCTTGTTCCTGACCAGGTTTAAACATTGTGGTGATCACATTATTGTAGTCATAATGTATCGAGTAGCAGTCCCTAAATGGGAAGCAGTGATACATGGTAAACCAGAGTGGAATAGTGTTCCTCCTGAGAATAATTCAAGCATCCAGCAATCAGTAAATTGAGTGGAGCAATTCGGATTATATAATTACAGGTCTGTGCTTAAAGGTATTTTGAAGATTTAAACACCTTTCTGTTGCAAGGGTTCTAGGTATTGCCACGAAGGGATACATAGCAGCCTCTGTACCCTTGCTCTGTTGTTTGTATGGCGGTTGGTAACTATTGGCAGTGCTTGGAAAAGTCCCTGTTCTACTTTTAGCTTGTGTTTGCATGTTGCCTGGTAGAAGCACATACACACCCACTGGCTTTTATTGTCAGTTGTGAACTTTCTAATTTGGGAATTTTGTAATCTAAGAAAAGACACTTTGGGCTTTTTTTATTAGTCCTGCCTTGCTACATACACTTAAATTCATTAAAGAGCTTGAAGGAATGTTCAGCTCGGAGCAGAATTATTTTCTTTTCCTCTCTTGATGTTAGCACTTACCCTTACTTAGCAAGCTCTGCTCTGTGCTCAGAGGTAAGCATGTGAGTCTCTCACATTATTAGGGGAACGGAAGGGCTGTGTTTAATTCCTTTGTTGTAGTGCATTTCTGTTGACATTAACCAGAGCTCCGGCTATCAGCTGCCTCTTAATCCTGACCCAGTGATGTGGATGAGCTCTTGCATCTGCACAGAGTTCTCTGGGCTCCATATGGGCCATGGCTCAAACTGCAGAATCACAGCCTCAGGGAAATCATGCAGTGTTAATGCGCTGCCCTGGAATTTGGGAGCCCCAGGTTCTATTTCTCCCCTTCTGCAACTTCTGGTGTGACCTTGCAGATTCATCTGGCATCTCAATTTATCTCTCTGTCTTGCAAAGTGTTATGAGATGCTTTGCTGCATGAATGTGGGCTCAGTGATACTTAGGACAGCATGCACCTTAGGAATGAAATGGAGTACTGTCTTTGAACAGTACTCAGTAAATAATAAAAGGGAAATAAAAGGGATTTACAGTCTTATTATAAAGGGATGACTACAAGAGAATAGTACTAACAAAAAGTAACAGATGTAGTGTTTCTTTTTCCAGTATCCTCCTCCTCCATAACATGATGTTCAGCTGCCACAGTTTCCAAAAGGTGGTTTTCATTGTTCTTCCCATACTATTGGAATTTATTAAGATGCAGCAATATTTCTAGGTAGGACTTAATGATCTGGAGGGTGGTATCCCATTTGTACGGCTAAAATTAGAACTATGCATCATTTAGAAAAAAAGCAAAATGAACCCAAGTAGTGTATGTGTGTGTTAGATTGCTGAAGGAATAGTTGCTGGCATAGGTCTCTTCTACAAAGCCTGTTTTGTGTTGGGAGGTCTGCTAGTTTTACTGTTTTGAAGTGGAATTACTTGCACGTGGTTCTCGTGCTGTCAGATTCCCAGGACCTTACAACCAGCAAGAGGATTCGGTGACATGTCCACCTAAGCTCTATCCATGCATAGACATGATGTTTCTGAGAGGCCCTGAGAACGGATAAAAGCAGCGCTCATCAAACCCTTTGAAAGCAATGTGTGCTTCCCACTCCTCTCTTACTATTCTCCTGGGCAACTGAAAAGAGTGTGTGACTGCGTGTAGAGGCTGAGACGGAAAATGTATATTTTTTTCTGCCTTTATTGTGGGAGAAGGGTGCTGTTCGTGGGCTAGATTAAAGAAATCTTTGGCTTGTAGTCCGAGGTGTGAGCTGGAATAAATTGTTGTGGGCCTCACTTATCTTAATAGACCTGGGGAGGTTTGACAGCAGTTGAGACTTTGGATTGCTGAATGTGAAGGTTGTGGCTGTGAAAGTTCATTACGCTATCTGGCTTTACATGTGGATAGCCTGAACTTCTGAGATTAGATTTTGCATCTCTGTCAACAATACAAGTTAGGTATAGTAATGGAGGAAAAGGACTATACTGCTTTTTTGTTTTTGAGGTCTGTCCAAATCAATTCCTTGCATCACATTGGTAATTTCCCTTGGTGGTTTATCTATTACGAGATAAGATGAGGTTATTAAATATGTGTGCACAGCAGGCCCTTGTTATCTGTTTGTGCATTGTTGCCCTCTGTTACAAACATTCTATATACACATGTGCATTACAAATGACATGCCTCTATCTGGTTATAAATATTTTCCATTTGGAATTATCTGCTTCTGCTACAGACATGAGAGCTGATCACTTGAGCATGAAAGATAGGGGGCCAGAGGAAAGGAAAATAAAAATTATGAAGCACTGAGCTGCATATGAAATAAGTGACATAATCCAATGTACAAGCCTATTAGATAAAGCGCAACAAACAGTTTTTCTTACGTGCCTAGCTGCTGCCATGAATTCAGGTTGTATGCCTACAGAGTGACTGAGAGGGAAGAGAGGGGGTGTGTTTTTTGCAGCAAACTGGGTGTAACAGGTTTGCTTTATTTGCCAGAAAGTAAGTTAGCTATGTTAATACATCCTGCTTTTCTACAGGCTATAAAATTGCTATTGGGGGAGTGGAAAAGCAGCTCTTCCTGTTCCTAAGACTCTGGGCCACAAATAATCAGATGAAGAAGGTAGACAAATCTTGGCTTAAAATTAATTGGTTTGTGCAAGTTCAGTCTTTTTGCCAATTTACTTGCCTTTCATGCAGAAGCAGCAAGATGTACCCGATGAGATGCCCCTAGTATGGCAGTGGCTTTCATGGTGTACTGACTTCTGCTCTGCCAGTTGGCTGTTTTGCCTTGGTGCAAGGCGGTGGATCCCATTCTGACCCTACTGCAGAGGGCATTCAGGAAGGCCCTGGGATCCTTGCCAGGAGCACACTGACCAGTGGTCTCTTGTCTCTGAGACAAGCAGTAGCTCCGCCTGTATTCCTATAGCTGCTGTAGTGATTTGCCTTTAAAAGCGTCCTTCATGATCCAAGAAAATATCCAACGTGGTTCTTTACCTGGGGACCAGAGTGCCTTCTCGGCAGCTCAATGAACACACAAAGCTAGAGCATAAAAATAACGAATTGGCAGGATAATGCCAATATCCTTTCATACAATGTGTCAATCCACAATTTCTGGCACAAGGGAGGACAATTGTTAAGTTAAACCCCATTCTGTATTGAAGAATAATTTCTTTCCCTTCACAGTAAAAGAAGCCATGTTTTTGCCAAGTGCTTAGGTTAAAGAGAGACATGGTAATTCCTGGGCCTTTGACATGGAAATATTTTTTCCCTAAAGGTAAAAGCACAAGGCTTGCAGGGACGGCAATAACATCCAGCATGCATTCTGCTGCACCGAAGTCAACAGGGACTTTTAAACTTTAGAAGATTTGTAGAGTTATGAGAGAGCTTTTCTTTATTTATTTTAGCTCCATTGCCAAACATACAGCTAAGAAAAAGAGCTTTAAAAAGTCAGTAAAATGCATCTGTCTCAGCAAAGCATAAGTGTCAGACTTTACAAATGTAATTGTTCTGAGAGATGTGAGGACTCATTTAAGCGATCAGAATGGGAGTACATTAAAGCATGAAAGTTACTGAAACTGAGGCTTAATTGCCTGTTCTTTAAGCTACTTCTCTGTAAATGTGAGGCAGTAATTTATTATTTATGACAACACTGTTTGTATCAATAACTTTAAAATTGGAAGTCAGGGGACAAATCCACAGCTGCTGTAGGACACTGGAGTCCCATGGGGCAAAGGCACTTTACATCATTGAGCACCTAGCCTGATAACTTCCCAATTTAGGGAGAGTAGAGGCATGCAGAACGTAGGCTACTTGCATGCAACTGGATGAAGAGCATGATCTGTAGATGGTTTTCCTTTTGAGAAACTCCCTGGGGCATATGTGAGAAATCTTTTCCATATTGTATTGCCTGCGTTTGAAGAGGAGGTGGGATTGTGGTCCCAATGTCCCCTGTGAGCTAGGACTGGCCGCTCACGCAAGCTGCAGCACTGCAAGGTGAGCAGTGGTATTGCCAGGGCCTTTCTCAAGCCACCATTCTCTCAGACCATATCCTGAAAGCAAGATGGCTTGTAAAGGGACTTTCATGAACTAAATGATCCCTTCACATACAATTTCTGTATGTGGGGTGGCTGACGTCTTCTAACGCTTTATGCTCCCTGCCTCCATCCTGCCCTGCTTCTGCCCCTTCCTATGAAGGCAAAGTTGCATGAATTCTTGAGCAGTGCTTTGTTGTGCTGAATAGGGAAACTTGACAAACAAAATCTTTGTGGGTTTGTTAAAAACAAACAACCAACCTCTTAGAAGTATTGGAACCGAATTATGTTTTCTACATTTATGATGAAAGTTGTGCTGTGCTCTCCAGACATCTGTACCATGTAGAGACTGGTGGTAGAGTGCAACATTTCCAAGCGCCACTTCGGCATCATTTTCCCATTTCATATATGACTGCTCTTTCTCTGCAGTTGCGGATACTCATTCAGCTTAGACAAATTGAGTCCTTACTTGAGAGATTCTGCGCTGAAAGGCGAACACATCTATCTTTATAAGCCTGTTTGTTTCCATAATTAGAAACCAAATCAACAGTGTATTGAAGATGACACATTCGCTCATTCCCTTTCTTCTCCCTATGGTGGCATAAAGCAATGAAGCACAATAATTAATGAAAAAGACTGTTTATTATTCAGGCAATGTATCTGAAGTGGAAAAAAGCAGAGCAGGGCTTAAAAATTTGTTGCTGAAGACCATCAAGGCTGTCACGAAGCGTATGATCAGTTCTAGGGGAGAGTCCCATCGTTCAGTCCAGTTGGGCAGGGTGCTCTAAAACTGTCAAAGACAATTGAACTCAGATTTCTCATGTAAAACTCAGGGAAACATGGAATGCATGAAAAAAACCTGACTTCAGTATCCTGCTAGGGCATCTTTAATTTTCTTACCAAAAATAGTGACTTTTTAAGCTTCATTTACCTGTCTGCTGTGTCCTGTGGCTGAGTGAAAATGATATATTTTTTTAGTAGACTTATCTTTTCTATCGGGAGAGGCTGCCCAATAGGTTTTGTAAGACAAAGGATGCGCAAAATGCACTGCTCAGCACTCTGCCTTTGCAAAGGAAGGGTAATCTGTTTTAAATTTAAATCTGTTTAAATAACAAAGGCCAGAAAATTCCTGTTTTCAAAATACAGCTTTGTCTACTGTGGACATGCCACAGGGCAAGTCACTGCTTTTGGACTAGTATTGAAAATCAAGTAAATGCAGCACTTTCCTCCACCTCCTGAGACTGACACTGAAGTCCAGGGAAGGATTTCTCCATCCTCACTGACCATGGGTAAGACTGCAAGGTTCCCCCAAGACTCTTTCAGGCCACTTCATTTGCAAAAAGCTGCAGTGTAACCAGAAAATTAGAAGTATGTACTGCCTAGTAAATGTCACGGCTGTAATGTGCAGCTGAAATCATGCTGGTGGCAAGCCAAGGTTTGGGTTCTGTTCCATTTTCAATTATTTCCACACTACACCTAGCTATGGAGAAGATTCTGTGTTTACTCAAGCTTATGAAGTCAGTCCACGTTAGGAGAAGTATATGACAGGAGTAAGAATAGCCCACTTGCTAAAAATGAACGTAATTGAGAGAACAGTGACTCTATCAAGGCTACTGATTTTCAGTTCCTTGATTAGACCCTGCTTTCCTTTTGTATCTCTCATACTCAATGGTGATGCTGCATTGTTGTGGCAAATAAAGCTTCGTGGTATTGCAAAGCTGTGAACAGCCACTTACACTGAGAACAAAGCTTTGATCTTCATGTTTTGATATTCACCCTCCACATTGTTAAATTTTGGGAATACAGAACTGTTTTGCACTATTTTTAGATGGGCATAATTTCAGTCACATAAATGTCATCTGCTGAATTTAAAGTGCTATTAGCTAGAGGTTGGTTTGATAGTTTTGTGCTTGCTACAAATCTGTGTGTTAGGGAATGAACAGTAAGTATATGTGGCTTTACACAAGCATGATAGAAAACCCGAATATGATTTTTTGGCTTTATAAGGGAGAAGAAGTGTATTGATCAATGCACAGCAAGTATAGTACAAAGTAGAATAGTGCTCTCTGCTATCTGTGTTAATGCTTCATATTGTTTATTCAAGGCAATGCAGTCATAGACTAACAATTTGAACAGATTTTGGCAATATAATATGGAAGATTCTAGGGATATATTCAGTCCATTCTTAAAATACAGCTGCAGTTTAAGGACTGTGGTGGACATGGTCATCAGATTATTTCTCTGTAGTTCTTGTGAAAAACTGTAAGTATCAGCAGTTTTCTTTGGTATTCTCTCGCCTCCATGCAGAGTCCTGTAATATCAGTGGAAACAGCTGCAAGAGCATCATGCCTGGTGCCTGTAAATTTGAGGAATCTTTGTACTTGATGGTCTTGTCCTTTCCTCCATATCCTCAGAGAAGTAGGTCCACTAAGGCCATATGGGTTGTAACAGTCTTTAGGTTAGAGGACCCCTTGAGAAACAGCTCTGTACTGCTTTGTCAGCCTAAGGGAGGACACATCCACTCCTTTCCAAGGACATTTAATGTGGCTAATAAAGTGTGCTTGCTTTTAATTTTCTGTTGCACTAACCATTCTAGTGTGCATGTTGTCCAGATCTGTTTGAGGTGACCAGTTCCCAGAGTGGTTGGCTTATCATGTTGAGAAGCTACCTGGGTGCAATGCAGAAATGTCGCCCTGATGCATAGCTAGGAGCAGATGGCACTGCTAATGCCAGCAAAACAATAGAAGATAAAGTCTCATTGGTTAGGTTTAAAAGAAAAATCCTGTTGTATTTTATTGGGAAGTAATTTGGGACAACCAACATGACAGAAGTTGTACTCCCACCCATGCTGCTGGCTACTGGGTGCTGCTCCTTCCTCTGCTGGCCTCCAGTGCCATCCCTTGTCTGACGCGACTTCCCCTCAGCTCAGTGCCCCAGGGCTCTAGGTATTGGCCAAATGCAGAAAAAAAGAAAACAGCTGTTCTCTGGAGTTTAAAGTCTAAATAGACTGAAAAGCAGAGGAATTGATTATGGAGAAGTGGCTTGCTCAAGATTTCACAGAAAGGGCTAGGCAGCGTTGAGCTTTTAATGCAGATTTGATGATGTCCAGTTTAGCAACGTAACCACAGGAACATTATTCTGCATCACAGCAGAGACATTTCTAGATTTGTGAAGAGATTAGGAAGAAAGGGAACTTAGTAACACCAAAGGAATTCTGAGTGATACCATAACATAAATAGAACGTAGGAACAGTCATGAACAGTGGCTTTGGTTAGTAATAATAGTGAACAGCATATTTCAGCTCTACCTATTGGATTTTCTCATGTAATGGCCTTTAAAACCATATGATAGCTGTTGATTAAGAAGCTATCCTATTTTTATTAAGAATGATTCTCCTCCAGTACTTTTACTGGTCTTCGTTCTCCTGAGAAAAGAACAGAAATCATGGAACTTTTTAGTAAGATAGAAAAGAGTTGTCAAAGTTTAGAAAGAAAAATGGAAAAAAAGGATAAATAATTCATTCTATTCTTGCTTTTTTTCTTTAAATATTGGTAAAGTTCCTGAACAATACTCGGGCATATTTTTCTGGAAAGAGAAGATAGTTATCTTGTTTGTTGCTACAGTAACATAATATACACTTTTGTAGCTATGATACTTTATGATTGAGTGCTCTGTTCTGTGGCATGTTAATGGTAAACAGTGGCAGGATTCTGATGTCAGCCATGTAGGCTGAATACTTACACTTCGAATTTTTTATTACTGTGTAATTTACAATCCTTCTACTTTTTATTTGCCTCCTCTTAGACTTGACTATTTGAGAATTCTTAGTAGTTAAAACAGAAGGGAGTATTTCCATGTGTGAAGGCTCCTGTTTTACTGAAAGAACGGGTTTTTACATCTTGTTGAGCTGATACTTCTTGTTAACATCTAATTCTTTCCTTTCCACAGAAGAACTCAAGGAGAAACTAAAGAAGTACGTTGACGAAGTGAATGCCCGCAAGCCTGGTTTCATCAAGGTGGTGCGACACAGCAAACAAGAGGGGCTGATTCGATCTCGAGTTAGTGGATGGAGGGTAGCCACAGCACCAGTAGTCGCTCTCTTTGATGCCCATGTGGAATTTAACGTGGGATGGTATGTGTCTCCTTGAATTTCTCTGACCAAGGATCCTTTTCCAAGCAGATTTTATAAATTATTGAATGGTGTTTCTCTTGCATATAGAGGGTGAATTAACATTCTGATCTTTTTAATGAAGATTCGGACACAAGCTTGAAAAATGTCTTTGTGCTATGTAACATAATCTGAATCCATTTTTATAGTGTGAATTATCTGCTGGTCTAATGTATTTAAACTGCATTGGAAAACTGCATGTTAAAAACCTCCTCTGATAATGTAGCCCTTTGCCCACAGGGGCAAATTAACTTCTTTTAATTATAAATATTATGTTTCTTTTGTGTTCTACAGTGTAAACAAAGAAGTGTCATTTTGGCACTGAGGTTGCTGCTCTGTAGAAAAGTAGCACATAACTAAAACCATGTTTTTTAATTTGTTGAGTCTGGATTTAATATATCTGTTTCTTCTTGAGTAAAAATGATGGTAAAAAGGCAGGAGCTTCTGTCTCTAGGGTAGATCTATTATTAGCTCTGATCATGAAGTCCTTGATAATATTGAGAGCCTGAAGTTATCGTTATTTAGTAGCAATGGTGTAAATGCTCAATGGTATGCGGATACTCATTCACTGGCTAACATCAAGGTTGATAAAAGGGCATCCTAGATAAAATATTGCAGCATGTTATTTTGGGGCAGATCTAGCTCTGTCAAAACTCCATCTCAAAGCAAAGGGAGCTCTGAATGGGTAACAGCTATAGACTTTGCCCTTTCTGAAATATACAGGATAAGCTGCTATTTCCATCAGTGCTATGCTTCTGCTGACGTGGTTGTAACTTATTATTTTTCTTTTTTTAGGGCTGAGCCAGTGCTCACTAGGATAAAAGAAAACAGAAAGAGAGTCATTTCTCCATCATTTGACAACATTAAGTATGATAATTTTGAAATAGAGGAGTATCCCCTCTCAGCGCAGGGGTTTGACTGGGAGCTGTGGTGCCGATATCTGAACCCTCCTAAGGCATGGTGGAAACTGGAGAACACAACTGCTCCAATAAGGTAACATGCAACTGTGGCCTAGATTAGTGTGTCACTGGCAATGCTCGTTTAGATATGACAGTCTCAGCTATGTAATAGTTTTTACTGACTGTAATGTTAAACTAGATGTTAAATCAGTTAAATGTCTTTGATCTGTCCTCTTCTGCTTTTGTCCTTGACCCCTACACAGTCATCAAGAAAACTTGTTTTTTTAGTAGATCATCTTAAATAGGTTTCCTTGTTATTAGCATGGCGCAAAACACGTAGCTGAAGTGAAATGGTAGACTTGAATGCTCAGCAGCACTGCTTTCTCCAAATGTCTTGTCTGCTAATTTAGTGGTAATGGGCCAGAAACATAATTTTCTTTACAAATGCATTATATAAACAGAACTGTACTCTTTATAATACTGTCACGTAGCTTTACGGCTGTGTTACGCCCTAGGAGTTAATGCTGGTCTACTGATAGTATGTGAGCAAAGACTGCATTAGATCCTTGCTTTGGTTTCAGTCTAGCTCTCTAGTTTCTTATCCTGTCTAGAGTCTTGTTAGGCTGGTACAATACCCTTATCTCCAGGAGAGGAGTAGGTGCCTCTGAATCCCCTCGACAGCTCTGCTGAAACTCCAGGCCTTTCTTTTAGATATGCATTCATGCCGAGAAGGTCACTGGTACCTATAGTCTAGCTCTCTGCAGGAAGTACAAAGAATGTTTTCAGCAGCCACAAAGCAGAACCTTAAATAGCAGCAGCAACATGAGGGGGTCATCACTACTGATCAGTTTCCATGCAGTCAGTGTAACGGGTATGTTTCGTCCAGTGGTTCTGTCTTTTTAGGCAGACAACTTTTTTGGGGAGTTGTCAGCTTAGACACTGAACTTAGACACTGAACCGCACTGACCCACATGCTGGTCATTAGAAGAGGACTCAACATTGGAAAGTAGGAGATAAAAAATCACAGGTTTGTCACAGACAGATAAAAAGGAGTGGAAATTTCCACATCGTTAGAAATGGTTCTCAGTGTTGATGAAGTCTGTTAACATTATGACAATGCTTTGAAATATTCTACTGAGTCCTGGAGAGGCAAACCTGTATTAATTATGGTGACTTTTAAAATTAAGAGTATTTAAACTCAGAATAAAGATCAAATCTACTCTTCCGTTTTACCCTAAAACTGTTATATGTGAGGATTGGGGAGTGAATGTCCTTTATGAATACTGGATGTTTATGTTTGTTCCTTAGCCCTTTCCCTGGCATCTTTTATTTAGTGTGATATACTTGAATATGTGTGTGCTGGATAATTCAAACGAACAAACAAAAAAGCCACATGTATTAATTGATGGCTTCTGTCATGCCTCCAATATGCTTTTAGAATTATAACAAGGGAAGCAGGTACTCTAAAAGATACATAAAAAACACCAAAAGCAAGAGTACTTTGTCACAAAAGAAGCATTCATTTTTGAAGTTACGTTAACTGCTATTTTCTTCATTAATAAATACACCAGAAACAGTCTTTCATTTTTATAAAGTGGGTACTATAGCACTTCAAGTTAAAGGCATAAATGTATAGATTTCTATAGAATTGTACGATTTGTGATTAAGACATCCTATAATCTGTTTGAAAGCAATGTCTACTCTTATTGCAGCTTGAGTGTTCCCTGTAAATGCAGGATGATTTCCCCTGTACTGCTAATTAATATCCTGTTGTTACCAGAGTTCCCAATACAAGCATAATAATCGGAAAAGACATTTTTATTTCTTGCTATTGTGAATTATAAGGTAGGAGAAAAATGAAAAGACGAAATTACTCTCTATTATCCTCCACTGCATCTCGTAAAGGTAAAACTGTACTCTCTGTGCCTGAACTCTTACCTTAAGGTTGGCTCATTCAGGTCATGACATAAATAGAGCTTACTGATTCGGTAAAGACAAGTGACTTGTTTAAATTTGGCTTGGAACACTGGACTAATGTTACAGGAATGGCAAGGTAAGGGCAGACGTTTCTTGATTCTGTATTGCAAAACCTGACCTGGAAGTTCCTGTTCAAGAAATAATATTTTCTTTTACATAAGCTTACAGACACAAGTTTTCTTAGCTGTAGAACCTAGCTTCTGGCTAAACACGCAAAACTGTGCATCATTTGGTATCCTTGTTAATTCTCACAGACAAGAAACCTGAGGACTTAGCAGGTCCTCAGGCAGGCTGGTGCCTCAGAAACAAAGCTGGGGCTCCTGGGTCTAGTATTGTTAGCACTGAAATTGTACCTGCTCTGGTGGGTATGTATGGCCAGTCATTTTGAGTCTAATTTCCTTTGATGGTGCTTATTTCACCATAGAGTCAAGAACATCAGAAGATAAAGCCAGATAAATCTGTTTGAGAAACACCTCCCTAAGAATCTGTCTCATCGCACCATTTGACACAGCAATTATAAATAGAATCTATTTCTGAGTAATAAAATTGTTCATATTCTGTCTGTTAATTTTGGTTGCTTCTGTTTTATTCTTCCAGAAGTCCTGCGTTGATTGGATGCTTCATAGTAGATAGAGAATATTTCCAAGAGATTGGCTTACTGGATGAAGGCATGGAGGTATACGGAGGAGAGAATGTGGAGCTGGGAATCAGGGTAAGGAACACGACCAACCAACACTGGTGACTTGCTTCTTATTGCGGGGAAAAAAACAGTCAAAAATATATGGATGATGGCATGCAAAGGAGATCCACAGCTCTGTAGTAGCATAAATTGTTGTATTTAAGGAGGGAGGGGAAATAAAATGAGCAAAAGCTCCAATATCTTTTTAAAGAATTTATCTGGGACAAGGATAGAAATGCAGAATTTGGTATTATTCTTTTGTTCAAGTAACAATGCTAGAATTCTGCAGAGATGATACCTAAAACTCCCTGCTTGCCTTTCATCTCAGACTCGGTAAGGAGGATAGTTTCTCATAGGTCTTAACAGGAAATGCCTTTCTAGATTACATGGTTTATTTAAATTAGGAAAATCACTATGGAGCAAACTGGAATACATAGGCATTTGTTCTGCCTTCTGTCTGGAGGGGAATTAAGGTATCTATAAAGTGCATAAGTGCACGTATTTTCTTCTTCCATCATACACTCTCCATCTCTTTACTATATGCAGTATTGTGTGTGATTTGTGTACTTCTTTCTATATCTCCTCACAGCTAAATATTATTCTGAAAATACAGTGCTGTTCTGCTTGAGAATCTTTCACATTTTTGATAAAAGGGAAATTCTTAGATAAGTGGTAATGAAAAATTGTATGATGTGTGTTAGACAATTAAACTCTGAATTCTGCTATGAAATGTTAGTGGAAGCTTGTGTTTTGTGCTTTTGGTTTGACAGAATTAAAGTATAGTGTTATACAATAGCAAAGAAATGATTTTTAAAAAAAAGCATAGAATCTTCGTCTGAGACTGTGAGATATAACAAAGAATACTCATTTTTACTTCTGAGTTCCTGAAATTCTTTTTCTCCCACCTGTCAGAGATAAAGAGCTATTGCAGCAAGACTGCAGGACAGGTCCCCTCTAAGTTACGTTAGAGCGCAGTTTTAAGGAAAGAGAGAAATGCCAGCCTGCTTCTTTTAATGGTACCATTCTCCTCACTGTGAGGCCAGAGCCACCTTCTTTTCCTGAAACCTGATTTTGCAACTCAGTGTTGCATTGAGTTGACAATTAGTGTCACTTTGGTTTTTCTTTTCATTTTTCAACTGCCAAACTATTGTCTCCTTGTGAGTGCGAGGAGTTTTATCTAGTTTTGCATCATGAGATATATGCTGTCCAGTCTGCTATACTTAGCCTTGCACAAGTTGATTGGGAAGAGTTGTTTGATAGACAAGACCAGAGAAACAGAAATCTCTGCATAATTGAAACTTTGGAGTAGACTGGATCACTGGAATAAGGCCCAACACTGCTCTGATTTCCTTATGGCTTTTGTCTGTCTCCAGGGAAGCAGTGCCTGACCTACTTAAAATACTTTTATCTGTAACAGACTGTAGTGTGCAGGGTAGCATAATGTATGCTGCCTCATCTAACTTTATCCGGACTGGGATCTGTGTTCCAGGCTGTATCAAAACAAATTACTGAGCTGTAATGAACAGATTTTTCAGCAGTTTATTACCAACTCTTCTCACAATTCTCAGCATATCCCAGATAATACCAGGGTGAATATAAATGTACAGTGCAATATTAGAGCTTCTGGGAAGCACAGTATTATTTCTACAGATGTTAAGCTTGAAAAGCAAGCTCCTTCCCTCAGCCACCTGCTTCTTGCACGCGCCTGGGGCCATATACAGCATCTTGGCAAAATAGTGGTGGCAGCTTCAAATGTGCTCTCATATTATGGTGGGTAGCCATGTCATTCAGGTGCATCCTAAGCACTGCTCCCTAGAGGTGCCTGCCTTTCATTTCCTTTAAGTTAGGGCTACATGGAAAACTGTATTCAGCAGGTGATTTCAGGCCAGATGGTCTGTCTCTGCTGCTGAACTGCATTTTCATCTCTGCAACACAAATAGTCATCTCTAGATTATCTGCGTTGCTTTCAACTGCGAGGCCTACGATGAGTCACTTAAAGACAGTAATTGTTCTACAAAAGCTACATTATAATTATGGTATCGGTACAGTAAATAAAGTTTCCACTTTAAAATTACGATCTCCAATCCATAACTACAGATTGTTCACTGTGCTTCATCTTTCATTGCCGTTTTCCTTTTATAAGAAGTATCTAGCTTCATCTACCATTCTGCTGTGTGATATGCATTATCATGTAGCAGATGCTGTGTGCCCAAACTGACCTGGTATCCAGGCTAGCTGAGAAGTAGGATGTTGTGTATCACATTCTCGGATATGATGGAGTAGATAGCTAATGAAATTTACTTTTTTTTTTTTTGATGGCTTGAGTTTCTAAGCAAATTTCACATAGACTGTTCCCATTCTTTGCAGTGTTTAGGCACTGAAAGTCAATTCTTTCATTGGGAAATTTTCTGCGCAAGAATGTGAGAGCAAGCATCTACAAGAACAGGAGAGGTTACTTTCAACTACAGAAACAGGAGCAAGAGTTAGGATCATTTGAGCTACCTGTTTATCTTAAACATCCTAAGTAAAGCCTGGTCCTGTGTCCTTGTATTACTAATTTAGCTCCAAAGGATGTAATACTACTGTGAGCCAAACTCCTACACAGACCAGCTGCAGCACCACGTCGTAACAGGACTGGGTAAATCGCTGTCTCTGTGCCTATGCACAGAGTCAAAGCCTTATTTTCCATTTGCTTCATTAGCAGCTTCATCTTCAGTGATGTGAGAGAAGATTTTGTCTCTCAGCTGAGATGCTTCTGAGAAGCAAGGTATACCCATTTAGGATTTCTTTCCATTATTAAGGAGAAACCATTACTGTGTCTTCTAAAATCTTGAAGTGGTTTGTTTTCAGCTGACCTGATGGGGTATTCACTGTGTAGGGACAGGAGTTAGACCCTGACGAAATGGAGACTTATCCCAGTATCCTCTCCCAGGAGGTATTTTTGTCAGTGCATCATCTGCACAAGTATCTAGTTATTTGTGCTACATGAATGCAAGAAAATCCTCAACTATTGGAGACTGTATCTGAAGCATCCTTTGTTGGTAAACCGTGAAAAGCCACAGAAAACAGGTCTTTGATTGGAGGATTATTTTCTTGACTCTGAGGAATTAGTTTCTCTACTCAGCTCTATTCGTCTATAATTTGGTGTATTATTTTAACTTCTAAGGTTTTTACCCTTGTCTGTGGCTTTGTAATAACATTTGTAAAATATTAAACATATTATTAAATAAATATTAATAGAGTTCTGTTGCCTTGAGCTAGAAGCTGACAGATGAGTTGAAAATGTGAATGCATTTTGAATCTTAGAAGCAATGCTGTATTTTTTCCTCGAGCAAGTATTTTCTCACAAAGCTATTTATTTGCCCCATAAGAAAATAAAGGCAGGCTGATTGATGCAAGACTTGACAGCATCCTTTTTGAGCAGCTTGGTCACTTTATCTGGGATTTTTGAAAGATTCATTTACACTGCCCCAGAATCATATTCTTAAATTCATGATAGGATGAGTAATGCTTCTTTTTGGTTTATGTTCAATCATTCCCAATTGAAATGTGCTTTTAAGGAACCAGATTGCATTTGGAGGGCAAACTGGAATCATATTGCTTGTCCAAGAGACCAAATAGGAACTGTGTTGGTAACTGCCTTAGAGTGGAAACAAAATGTGAGCGTAAGGCTGGTGTTTCTCACCGTTATTTGGGCTCTGCTTCTGGGTCATGCTTGTACAAGCGCTACTCGCAGTTATGGAAGCCCCTACAAATTCATTGCAATCGATTAGATGCAATCAATTAGATCCTACATTAGATAGTTCAAGTCTAATTTTCAGTAATCTTCGTAGAGGCCCATTCCAATTCCTACTGAAGTCAGCAGAAGATTTTCTATCAAGAGCAAGCCTGTAGCAATCATTTTGTCTTTTAAAGCAGCCTACATGTTTGACAAAGCTTCCAATATCTGTTACTACAAAGTTTTTTCTACCACTTTGAGGGATGCCTGAACAAATATTCGGTCATTTGCCTCAGGTCACAGACTAAGTCATCATCAGAGTCAAGGGAATGTAAGCCCAGGCTTTGACTTAGAGTAATTATGTGTGTCACAAAGACATTGTGCTTGCACTTGAATTTGTGTTCACCAGGATATAATGGCCCTGTTAAATGGGTAAGAGGAGATTTTATTAGAAGGCAGTAGCTCTTTAAGGGAAAAGGAATGGATCTTGCTCCCACTAAACATATATATCAAGACTTTACTTCAGCTGGAAATTGCGTTTATAGTTCAGGCTGAGTATGGCACACTGCTTTTATACAGTATATTGCCATAGGGAAATTAGTTGTATTTGCAATAAAATAACATTATAATAAATATATCTGCTTCATTTCCTGTTATTCTGATGTTTTGTTTATAAAACTTACGTGAAGCTGATGCTTTTTCTCTTGGTGGAGAACTAGAGGAATGTCGTTTATGAACAGAGATGCAAAAATGAGTTATTTGACCAGAAAATAGTCCCAGTGTTCTTCGGGGTATTGTCTATACTATAGCGTCTCTCTGTTGCAGAGCAAGCAGTTGTGAAATCAGCCATGCCTGTCCCTGGTCTACTTTTTCTCAAATTCCAGAGGTGACTTCCTTTTTGTTTGTTTTGGAACTTTTTTTTTTTTTTGGTGTGGGGCAGGGGGGGGGCGGGCAGTTGAAGGTGCTTTTGGCTCTATCTTTTTCTCCTTTTTTAACCTCCTCCCACCCCAGCTTTTGGGTTCATGATTCTCCATTGCTGACTGTTTAACAGGCTCTCTCCTGCACAGAAGCCTGTTGCTGGCTTACCTGGCCAGTCATTTCCAATACAAAATGTTTGTGTATCCCAACTGCTACTCACCTGAGATCTCTTTCTTCTAATATACCCTTGCAAGAGTGTTCTTTTTGTTAATCCCGAGCAAGTGCAGATGTTTACCCCAGATGTTGCCCCCAGATCTCCATATCTATCTGAAAACATTTTGGACTTTTTCTTCTTTCCCTAGAAGTTTCCAGCAATTTTACAGGCCATGAATTATATGAAATCATCAATATATTGCATGTAAACGGCTGTCTGGTTTTATTAAGGAAAGCCTCCGCACAGTGTACAAGCCAGGGTGCAGTTTCACAACACAGAGACTTAAACAGCTACACTGGTTTACATTTTGTCCTCCTTCTCCTTGCCATCCCCTTGTTCTGACTCTTGCAGCACACCAGTGCTTGGGCTCTGGCAGCGTAGTTGTCGGAATGGCTGCCCCATACCCACTGTCTTTGAACACCTCCAGTTCGGAAGTAAACCTTTACGTTGTAACTTTTTTTTTTTTTCCCCCCCAACTGGAGGGTTAATTTTAATGTTAATCAGTTTTTGATTTACCATGCTGCCTCACAAACTGCTCTGTAAGGAAAATTGAGAGCCTGGTGTGCCAAGAGGTAGAAATGACTGGCGGGGAAAAAAGTGAGGCAGTTTTTCACCAGGCTGCTGTATTGTGGAAGCGTTTGCATGGTGAGGGGGCAGTGGGATGTGCCGCGTGTGCATAGCACCTCTGTTTGTCCTTCCTGCTGGGTCCCCTTTCACGGCACTCCACTGAGCAAAGTAGATCTTCCCTAAATTCACTTCAGGAAAATTAATCTAGATGCCCCCCATTCTTGCACTTAACGGCTACCGCCACTTGCTGTGGTCTAAAAGCCACATTTTAAGCATGATTTTAATAAGTAGGCCATAGCCCTTCCCACTAGGGAATGATGTGCTGTACAGAAAAAATCCTTAGTGTATGATCACAGGTGCTGTTCAACAGCATTAGACTGATGATGTGCAAAGGGAAGGGCTGAGAAGTACAAGAATAAGGATGTTCTTTGTTGTTACTTTCGGAAATATTTAAATACTGCTTTTTAAGGCAGTGATTTCTCTTTACATTAAAGCTTTAAATAGAGACGTCTGTTATATTTTTATCCATTTTTTGAATTCAGAAGAGATCATTTCTAAACTGAACTCTGCAAGAAAAATTTGTAAAGATTGACCAAGTGTTACTTCTCACAAGATGTAGGCAATGCTTTTCATAGCCCATACTTTCACTGAGATAAAAATAATTCCTTGGCAGTGTAAGTATGGCGTAAGTACTTGCCTTAGCACCCTGTGTAACCAGTAGTGGCTTCTCAGTGTGGGCAGAATTACTACTAAGGTTCATTTTGTTTTGGAAGATACCTCACTGTGTTAACAACCTGAATTCCAAGATGATACAGACTAATATTCTCTATTTACAGGGTTGTAATTCCGACAGAAAAAACCAAAACAGCCTCTATTGAGAATAAAATAAGTAAGTTGTCATGTCTCCAAACAGGTGTCAGTCATGGCATCAACAGAAACTGGCTTTCTTTAGCTTGCTCTGGTTTTGTGTCAAACCTACAGTGGAGTAATTGGGTTTTTTTCCCCCCGATTTGCCCATGAATGCCTCAGCAGGTAACCTGCAGCTACAGCATGGGCAATTATACATACAGACAACATTACCAGTGAATCATTTTTGTGTTTTTGCTTGTTCTGGGGAGAGAGCATTTTATTAGCTGCTCCCATAGGGAAGCAAATGATTGATACAGCATCAGCTAACATGTGGCATCGCTATTGCCTGCAAGTAAGGAGGATGGAGTGCTTGGAGGTTTCTCACAGATGTTTTTTCACTGGTGGTGCCTGTGTTGTTGTGCGTTGCCAACTGGGCAGTAATATAGATATCTTGATATTTTATGAGTGGAAATTGTTGTTTATAGTGGTATGGAAAGAAGTAAACCAGTTTAAGTCAATATGCACTTACAAATCAGTGGACTCAAGTGAGATGCAAATTAATTAGTACATTATTATAAGATAGCCTCATGTTTAATATCATTCTGCACCTTAAGTCACAGCACGGTGGCAAGGTCACTGTAGTTTCTGGTATTACAATTCTTCATGGCCTAATCTGTGAAGATTCCATATTTGTTTTAAGGTGACACTGAGGAAGACTGTTGCGGGAGAGCAAGAGATGGTTGTGGTGTAACAGAACTGAGTAGATGACTGGGATGGATTCGGTGGGATGTATCCAGCATGTTTGGGTCAAAGCTGCAAAGGCCAGATACCTTTACATGTCTCATAAAGTCAAGCAAGCAGGGCAGAAGACCAGCTTGGCTGAACATGGAACTCCTCATGGAGCTCAAGAGGGAAAAAAAATGTGTGATCTCTGGAAGCAAGGTCAGGCTTCACAGGAAGATTACAGAGCTTTGGTTTGTATATGCAGAGAGAAGACAGGAAAGGCCAAACCTAAATTAGAGTTGAAACTAGTCAGTGTTGTTTCAGATAACAAGGGCTTTTTGAAGTATGTTAATAACAAGAGGAGGCCTAAAGAAAATGTTGGAAAGATACTTGTTGAAGATGGTCACCTGACTAATAGGGATGAAGAAAAAATAGAGGCATTCAGGGGTTTTTTTTCTCATTCTTTAATAATAGTGATTGATAGACCTTGGGCTGCCCAGTCCCCTGAGATGGATGATGATACCAAACTGGGAGGTGCTGTTGGCTCTCTTGAGGGACAAGATGCCTTGCAGAGGGATCTAGAGAGATTGGAACATTGGGCAGTGATTAATGGGATGAAATTTAACAAGTCCAGATGCTGAATTCTGCACCTTGGACGGAGTAACACCAGGCACAAGTATAAATGGGGAGAGGAGTGGTTGGAGAGCAGCCCTGCAGAAAGGGATCTGGGGGTGCTGGTCGACAGCAGGCTCAGTACGAGTCAGCAGTGTGTCCTGGCAGCCAAGAGGGCAAACTGCATCCTAGGGGGCATCCAAAACAGGATATTTATTGAAAAGATAAATTCAGTTGGTCAAAAGAAGCGATTACCTGGCTGTATTCAGTGTTGGTGTGGCCTCACCTTGAGTACTATGTGTGTAGTTCTGGGCCCCACCATTTAAGAAGGATGTGAAAGTCCTTGGATACATCCAGAGGAGGGCAACAAAGCTGGTGAAAGGGCCAGGAAGGAATGTCCTGTGAGGAATGGCTAAGGACTTTGGGTTTGTTTAGCTTGGAGAAAAGGAGGCTGAGGGGCAACCTCATTGCTCTCTACAGCTTCCTGAGGAGGGAGGTACCGAGTTCTCCCCGTATCCAGTGACAGGACATGTGGTGAACAGTTCAAAACTGTGCCAGAGGAGGTTCAGACTGGACGTTAGGAAACATTTCTCTACCAAGATGGTGGTCAAACACTGGTACAGACTTCTTAGAGAGGTAGTTGATGCCCCAGGCCTGTCGGTGTTTGAGGCATTTGGCCAATGCCCTTAATATAGGACTTTAACCTTTGTTCAGCCCTGATCTAGTCAAGCAGTTGGATTAGATAAACATTCTAGGTATCTTCCCACTGAAAATGTCCTGTTCTGTCCTATCCTATCCTTAGTTTGGTATTCTGCTACTGATAAAGTCTTTAGGATTAGTGCAAGATTAATAAGACTAGTCAAGCTAAGTACAGCTGTGGTAAGGTAGAGAAAGGCAAAAACATAAAAGATGGGAAGTGCACTAAGTTGCACAATGAATACTAAACCAGTGGTGATATAGTTATTCAGTTTACTGCTTTTTTACCTTTTAAGATAAAAAGTGATTTCTTTTACTTCCTATTCATGATCTGAACTTGGCAATGTAGTGATTTATGTGTCAGTTATTTGCTGTGCCTAGCAATGATAGACACATTTGAAAGAGAACTGAATGAAGCCGTATGCCTTCAGTGACCCTTGAAGCATGTTATCTCCTAGTAACACAAGGTGTAAAGTAGTTCCTGCAACTGGAAACCAGCAACACAACATACGTAGTTTCACAATGCATTGTAAAAGTTCCACAGCACATGAAGATATGTGCAGAATTAATCCCTGCAGAACAAAACAATTTAAAAAGTACATAATGAAGCAATCGGCTAAAAGAGGAAGGAAGCTACTGACAATTTAGTACGGGAAGAATCTTTTCATGTATTATTTTCTCAATGAGAGTGTTTTATAAAGGCACAATTAATGTAAAATGAGGCCTATAAGGCGATTAATGATGACTTCAAAAGTAAGATTTAAGGGATAATTTACATTTTAAAAATTGAGAGCAGCTCTAGTTACGGTAAAGCCTTTTATTTCCTTTTAAGAAGCCTTTTTAGATTGTGAGGGTGTGTTTTTGTAGGTTGCTTACAGTTTCACGTTAAGATTATCAGCTTTGTTAGGGGAAAAAAGCTATTCTGTTTACCTGAAAGTATGACGGGCTTGTATGATGATGATAAGTAGAATAGTCTTCAAAAACCTCACAGGGTTTTAGTAAAACATATGAAGTCATTTTAAAAAAAAAAAATCTCTCCTCAGTCTCTGATTTCTCTATGTGTACTGCTCTGAACTGTGACTATAGGCCACATTTTACCTTTTGAAAGTAAGTTGCACCCTAATTTCCCGCTCTGCAGGGCTACGTACCAGTGGCATGATTTTCTTTTCCAGTCCATTTATTATCTAAAAGCAGGGAGTAAACCATAATCATACCTTCAGTAAGCAGTGTATTTTCTTTCTCTTCTTTCCACCTATATTCTGATTTTTCTAATCCTGAGTTTATGTGACTCAGGCCAGGATTCTATGTTTAATTCTACTGTTTGGGCAGACTTCTTCCATGAGATGAAGCTGTTTGGGACCAGTGGAATAAGCAAAGCTGTGCATGGTTTCTTGCTGAGTTTGGGGAAGGTTAGCTAAATCCATCAGTACTTATTGTCACTACTACAGTTATTTAGCGAAGGTTATCTGACTTCAGTGGAGATACGACCTAAATAAAGATTAATGTGTTTCATCCAGGGAGTATAGTTTCTAGGTTTACAGAGATAGATACCCAAATGTACATGACAATCCAAAAGCTTTCAGGGTGCGATCCAAAACCCACTGATTGCTATGGGAAACGTGAATGTTGATTTCAGTGATTTTCGCATCTGACCATTCTCCCCGTACTTTCTGCAGTCACCTGTCAATATAGCAAAATAAAAATGCAGACCCAAAATGATCACAAACTTAGCTTGTGGTATTGAATAAAAATAGTTTATTCGTACTTGCCTGTAAAGCATTAAGCTCATTATTGGTTTTCAGTAAACGATTAATGGTATTGACAAAGGTTAACAAGATTCACAAATATTGCATTAAATTGTTCCCCAAAATATATTTTAAAGATATTGGTGACTATTTGTTTGTACCCACCATAGTAATTAATTCACACTGACTATTTTTTTTATCTTCAGGGCATCTTTAATGAGTTCTTCAAATTTTGTCATTTGCAGACTTCACAGAAGCTAGAAATTACTTCAGCTTTTTGAGAAAACACTTAATTATTAAAAAGTTTTGTTTGCAGTCCAGGTGAAATGATGGTCTCAAACGAGGTGACATTGGTTCTTGGAGAAACTGCATGATCTGTGTAAATTTAATGAATGCAGCACATGCTAATAAACTGCTTAACATCATGTTGGGTTTATTTTTTTATTAGATTAAGCTTCTACAACATGAAAAGAACACTTAGTGACTAAAGAGATAAAAAGAAACGCTTTCAATGAAGTGTTATATCATTTTATAAGGAAGTATAAATTAAATATTTGAGAGGCACCAGCTTCAGAATTGTAATTTTTTTGATTAAATATGCAAATTACAATATGTTTAAATGAAATTGAAAAGTATTTACTAAATACTCAAATATTCATATAAAAATGAAACTAAATAGAAATGGAGACCCTTGTCCAGTGAAACTGATTTTCCAGATGTGAATGGAATTTGCTCCAAAAAAAATGATGACCAGATTGATGTAGACATTTCTAAGGGTGTGTGAGTCACCCATCCCTGCTGCACGCTGAAGGCTGTGCAAATGCTGTCGCTACTGCAGTTGTTTTGGTGGGAACGAGCGAGGGATGACAGCACAGAGGTATCGGGGCTTACGCCTTTGCAAAATGCTTGAGGAAGGCATTAGGTGTGCTGCTGCTTCCATAGCTGCCTCACTTGTGCCGTCCCACTGGACTGCCCAGTGCTATGGTCCTTCACTCCTTTAATAGACTGCTGGTGGCAGCTGGTCTGTTGTGCCACCATCTGAGTTCTCTCTGCAGTTGTACGTGTTCTCTGCTTTCCTGGCTCTTCCAATGGGAAGAATGTGTTTTCTGTTTGCTTTATGGGCATACTTTAGCCTTGCTGAACATAAATTCACACCGATGTAAGGCCACAGTTATAGCTTACATGTAAATGCATCTTCAGTAAATTAGCAGTAGGAAGTGCTTAGATCTTGGAAAAATTCTCCACATAAGTCATAACAACTTAAAATTTAAAAGGGAGATTCCCTGGCCTCTTTCCCTCCCTTCCCGCCCCCCGCCCTNGTGTTCATTTAATGTTCCAATCATCTCCCACATTCTTGGCTTACCTTAGGTCATAGGCTTCGCTGATTTTAGTCTTTCAGCTTTGTAAGTGGTTGAAGTCTCCTTGGCACAGCTACTGTCCCTTTACACCTTGAATTTTTTAATGGAATTTTACTACCTTTTGCTAGTGATGAAGGAACCCTTTCAAGAGGAGGAAGCCCTCTAAGCCCTTCTTGGGGCTATACCAAATATTTGAACCGCCTCAGAAAATACAAGAATAAAGAGCCCTTTCTAAGGTAGTCTTGGAAAGGAGCATTGAAAACCCACTGAAGTGGATTCTGAGAGCTCTTTGGAAGGGAAACTCCAGTTGGTGTGTTCTTTTTCTAAAGGACTGTTTGTGCAAAGTGAACCAGCAGGACCAGAACATCAAGAAATTTCTCCAAAGAAAAGCAAACTTTGTGCATTGCTGGGGCTCCAGCAATCATGCTAAGTACTCCCAAAGATACAGAGTCCCTCACACTTGAAAACTTTCTAAAGTCTTTGCCTTAAGGCAAAGCCTGACACCCATTGGTACAGTTTTGCAATTGATGCTTTTACAGAATGAAATGTGTATTACTATTTATTGTATCACAGTGATGGAAGCATATGGGGTTTTTTGACAAGTGTATATGTATGTTTAGGGATCTAGGGATTTGGTAGGAAATTGAGACTATCGCTAGCAATTTCTGCCTCTTCGTACCATAGGTAAAACATCTCCACGGGCAATAGGAAAAGGTGCTGTACTTCCCTTTAACCATAGTTTAGGAAATTCATCAAGTTTCTGCCTTGCAATTTGTATGAGTAGGTTTATCATTAAGTATTAATGATTGCAGTGACAGTATGCTTAGAGATATAACATTTTATTTCAAACCATTCCATGTGGTTAAAAAAAGTCTGTTAAGCTCTTTTACCTTTAGAGTTCCTACTAAATTCGTGGGTGATCATTTGGAAAAGCTTCACTGATTTTAAACCTTTGTATTTATTTATAGCCATCACATAAAATAACAGTGCTGGAGAACTAGGAAGGTGCTATTCACTATGGATGAAGCCTGAATAAAGATTCCTAGTGACAGCAAAAAAGAGCTGTGAAATTCGCAGGGGAAACTTGTGAAGGCACAAGGAATTGACCCCTCAATTGCTATTCCTATTTCCTAACTGTAAAGGCAATCTCTTGTCTACAGGAGAACAAACCACTCTAAAAGGCATTGCATCTTCTCTTTGAGTTGAGTTTTTAAGAAAATATATTTGTCAGTATTAAAATATTAATTAAAAAAAGCCCACTAACTATTGTCTTTGACCAAGAGGTGTTGGCTCAGAGTAATTAATGAGTCTCCTGTGCACTTCTCATGTGAGACTTCCACCTTTTCAAGATGTCTTGAAAAACCATCCAACCATCCACAGTGACTCCAACAGAATGATTGGAGTACTGTGGATTTGTTTACACGAAAAAGGGGATGGGGGGAGCTAGGAGCGGTCAGATTCAAGTGGACAGTTAGTCTAAGAAGGAAAGAAAGGAAAAACGGATGGGTGTTTTTGACCTAGCTGCAAGAAATTCCTTTATTTCAAATATAATCAGGGAAGAATGAAAAAAACCTAACACTTTCTGCAGCAGTCAGTTAATCATGTTATATTGTTTAGAATTCATATATCTTGTTCAGTATAGTGTTTAATATTTAGTGTATGACTAGCAAAGCCCTTCATTCCTTGGCTGGAGATTTTGCACATGGTTTGGGGAGTTGGGAATCCAGAGTCCCTTGAGATTCCAGGAGAGTTTCATGCCATTTGAAAACTGCACTTTAATGCCTACCTACGTTTTCTTTCTTTGCAACTGGCCTCTCTGTAAGTGCAATCAAATCATAGAATCATAGAATCATAGAATGGTTAGAGTTGGAAGGGACCTTAAAGATCATCAAGTTCCAACCCCCCTGCCATGGGCAGGGACACCTCTGACTACAGCAGGTTGCTCAAAGCCCCATCCAGCCTGGCCTTAAACGCTTCCAGGGATGGGGCCTCCACAACTTCCCTGGGCAACCTGTTCCAGTGCCTCACCACCCTCACAGTAAAGAACTTCTTCCTAATATCTAATCTAAATCTCCCCTCTTCCAATTTAAAACCATTACCCCTTGTCCTATCACTAGACTTCCTGACAAAGAGTCCCTCTCCAGCTCTCCTGTAGGCTCCCTTCAGATACTGAAAGGCTGCTATCAGGTCTCCCCGGAGCCTTCTCTTCTCCAGGCTGAACAGCCCCAGCTCTCTCAGCCTGTCCTCACAGGAGAGGTGCTCCATCCCTCTAATCATCTTAGTGGCCCTTCGCTGGACCTGTTCCAACAGTTCGATGTCTTTTCTATGTTGAGGACTCCAGAGCTGGACACAGTACTCCAGGTGGGGTCTCACAAGCGCAGAGTAGAGGGGGAGAATGCTTGCAGAAAAGAGCTTTCTTACGGTACTGTAGTGCCACTGGCAAAGAACGCTTGTGGGAGAGAAAGGTGCTATGAGTTGTCCTAGATGTGACCAGATCACATGTGTTTCTCGTATCTTCGTCGTTAGAAAGTCATTGATTAAATGACTTTTATTTGTTTTGATATACGGAAACTACTAGCATATATCTCTAGTCCAGTTTTCATGCGTGCTAATCACATTTTCAGGGATTGCAGGAGATATTTACTTTGAAATAATAGGATTTGGTTTTGAAGCTGTTTAATACAACCTGCCCGTTCTGTCAGCATCTGTGTTAACAACTACCTGTTAGCATTAAGTTTTTAAGTGAATCCATGGTTCTTGCAGAATTAGTCTTTGGAAATAGAACGAAGACTGTCAGTGTCAGAGAGAAAGGAGTGGCCACCAAATTTGATTAATTGATGTTTATTCCAGTAGTGAGTAATTGTTATTTACAAACTATATTAAAGATTTTGTCATCTTAGGATGTTTTCTGCAAACATGTATGACTTCATTATAAAGTCAAATTAGATTTTACTGATTACTGAATCAGTACCAAAAAAGATGGATCCGCTCTTCAGATTTTCAGATCCTAGAAACTTACTTGGAAATTCAGTTTATTGTAGACCATTAATTTTTGGCTCAGCTTGTTGTCAAGATGGCATTCAGACCTAACTCTGAAATCCCCCAAAAGATTTGGTGTTCACATGTTGGACTTGGATCAAGGCCATCCCTAGTTAAAATGAGCAAAGGCTAGGCAGAGTAGGCAGCCCATGCGGTATGTCAACTGTCTTGTCCTAGGCTACGTTATGACCATCTCTATATCTTCCTTGTCTTTTACGATACTAATTTAAACAGTGTACAGTGAGTAACTCTGAAACAATTTATAGCTGGATGTCGATGCTGTACTGAGAAATGCCTTGGAATGAAAGCAGGCATTATGTGAACAAAGCCTGATGATACTTCACATTTAATCTTTATTAGGAAATGTAGCTGAACCATTTAGAATTAAATGTTTGACGAACTGTTATTTTTGTTAGATTGTTAAACTGGATTTCTCACTGTATATGATGCTTTGAAAGACAGGACACAAATGTTGTTTCCAGATTATTTATTCTTGTGCCAGATCAATTGCCCATTTATTTTTAAACATTTATGATCATCTTAGTTTTGCCCTGATGTTGGTAATGGTTCTGTTTATTCAGTCGTACAGTTTTGCAAGTTCTGGACACGGAGACGTGCTGAAGTCTTTTCAGCTCCCTTCTTGACTGTACAGTAGGTTCATGGGATAGCTCATCTTCCAGAGAGCTCTGAAAACCAAGGCTCTATCTCTTCTCCCCGCATATGCTGAATGCAATTAGGCACCAGTTCAGAAAAGGCTTTGTAAACATTCTGAATCCATGCCACATTTTCTAGTCTCAGGAGCTGCCAAATGCCTAAATGCTGTATTCAAGCCAGATGTCTAAATATATAAAATGAATGACTGAACAAAGTGTCTCATTAGTAGAGCATATGCCTATAGGATGGACAGACATGAGGGGTCTGAGATCAGCTCCAGAACATGACGTTCTGCCAACCCACATCCCTGGCCCACTAGGAGGGAGACCGGCATATATTCTCTCATGGATGAGCTGTATGAAGAAGGAGCAACCTTGCTCTCATTTTTTGCTCTCTGTATGGGTTACCAAGACTCAGGAATCTCTGCTAGCAGTATGGTAAGGCAAACTCTGTCACTTCTCAGTGAGTACACCTGCCTCTGGGACACTGAGGCACTTGTTCAACAGGATCAAACAGTTTTGAGTACATCTAGGTTTTCACCTGAGCAGCATCCACTCAACCATTATGAAAAGGCCTGCCTTGATCTTGTTAGGAAGTTTACATAATACAGGATACACAGAAAAAGAGCTTCTATGTAGAGTAATTCAAGTACTTCACTGACTATTAAGGCTGCCAAAGTGGTTTTCTCTTTTGTTGAAAGCAGAAAGAGAGAAAATCAGAAATTAATTCAATACTTATGATTAACATTATGGACATTCACAGCTGTGGTAGTGGGCAAAACTGAAACACACTTGAGCAGGTAGAGTAACCTAGATTCTAAAGGTATTATAATTTGTAAGAATAGCATGTGTTGAAATTGTTCATACAACATTTTCACTAGGCGGTCTTAGTCTTTGACACTCCTTCTCAAAGTAAATAAATCTGGTCCTTTCTGAGCTATATTTAAAGCAAAGCATAAGATGCGTTTATATTCCTCACCTTCCCAGGACCTGAAACTTTAGTGATCTTAAAAAGCTGATTGGCTTAGTTTCCGTTTTATGTAAGGCTGGCTGGTTCAATATTCTGAATAGTGTGTGTATGCATTGAGATGGACTGTGCACAATCTTAGAGAAATGCCTTCAAGGCATTAAAATTTGAACCCAGATGCTATTGTTTCGGATGCCATATCAATAATTTTATTAATAATCTTGAGAATAGCTGAATTGATCGAGGAAGATTGTGATAAGAGGCTATTGGTAATGTAATAATTCTGTAGTATGGTTAGTAATAATTCATGGTTAGGCAAGGCAATAACTCTTTCCTCTCACAACTGTCTAAAGAAGCCTTCTGTATAGTTAAGTAAGTCTTTTGTAACAATTACAGGGATAGAAATAAAATAATTTCAGTGTATTTACCAAAGCACAGCAGTGGTGTAGGGAGCTCTCACTAGCAGCCTGTCTTTTTTCATCCTAGGTATGGCAATGTGGAGGAAGTGTTGAGGTTCTGCCTTGCTCCAGGATTGCCCACATTGAAAGAGCGCATAAACCATACACAGAAGATTTAACTGCTCATGTCCGGAGAAATGCACTAAGGGTGGCTGAAGTCTGGATGGATGAATTTAAGAGCCATGTCTATATGGCGTGGAACATACCCCAGGAGGTGAGTCACAAAGATCAGTGTTTGCAAGCTTTGAATTTAGATCCTTCTGGGTCTGGTTCCTACTCTGAATTTTGATTTTTCTGCTAGGATTTTATTATTTGTATACATGTATGTATGTATTTATGTCTTACATATAGGCATAAGATATGCCTATACATACATGCTTATATATAAAAATATATATGTAGTTTTGTCTTATTCTAGAATAATTTGTCTTCAGGTTCCTTAAAAATTAATTTCTTGTCAAGATCATCATCCTCAGTGATGACTCTTCATGTAGATTTTAATCTAGTAGCTGCAGAAATGTGGAAAAAAGAAGCATCAAATCTCTATTTCGCATCTTATTTTAATTTGAGTCTCTTGTTTACCATCACAGAGAGCTATAATTCCGACAGATTTGTGAGGGGAGTTCTGCCAAAGGGCAAGGGGTGTTAACATCTATTGATTCAAGTGTGGGTGTATTTTGATAATTTCATTATTAATGACTGTACCTATTCTGGAAAATATTCAGGATCCATGCAGAATAGTTGTTTCCACCTAGAGGCTGGAAACCACGGCTGTAATTGAATTTGAGTTTTGAGTATGCAGTTCTCATCATGACAGCAACAGCAAATATTCTAGACTTAATAAATTAACTTGAGCAATTTATTTTTTCTTTACTAAAATCTCTGTAAAATCTCTCTGAATGATTTTGCAACTGTTCAGAGAAATAGGTTTTGATGTGATTTCTGGTTCAAGAAATAAAATGCTGTACTTCTTTAGTTTAATAAGAAAAAAGGTTAAAAACCAAACAACAGTTAGATATATCAATGCTGACATTGATTCAGCTGCTTTCAGTAGTTTCCTTCATTTCTTATGGTTAAAACTAGATAATTTTGGCAAAGTGGGGAAGTCATTGTCCTATTTTCAGGTTACAGAATTAGCCATATGATATACCATGACAGCACCAAGAAAAAAATCCTTTATGATCTGGTGTAGTGAAAGGACCTTTCTGGAAGGTAGTCCCGTGTTCACAGAGTGCAAGCTACTCTTTAAGTGTCTCTGTTATGAGTAATCACATGGCAGTGCATACAAGAATGAAGACATTTCTGGAAGATAGTGTTAACTTATTTTACATCAAAACAATTTAAAGTGAATCGTATTTGTGATTAACAGGGTAGATTTAAATTTCAGTTTCTCTTTTTTATTGCTAGTTATTTTGCTGAAGATGGGTGGTTCATTGATTGATCAAGCTTCAATCTTTGGACTTGCAAACATAGCATTAACACAGAACTTAGAAATTCCTTTTGCCAACTGGGATATACAGTATTATACACATATTTGCATAATATTAATCCAGATATGATGATGGTGGTGCTTAATCTTGTGCGAAGTTGAGATTTGAATGCAATTTGGAAATCAAATTCATAGAGAATACAAAGATAAGTTGATGTCATTATTACTTGTAATAATAGCAGTCTTGACTGTGCCAATAGATCAGAAAAAAAATAAGCCTGTTATAATACATTTTAAAAGTAATTTATTAAACAAAGGAAACATATTTTATTAAACAAAGGAAAAATAAATGCAGTGTGTGGATTGAACGGATTTCCTCAGGTCACAAAGTGCATCAAGGTATTTGCACGGTAGATCTTATACTGCCAAAACTGATTCTGTTCACAGTTTGGAAGAGGAATAACAAATTTTCTTACTACTTCAATCTCCAGTCGTTTTCCCACCACAAATGTACTAATCATTGCACCAAACTGCTTGAATAAATTGCAATGCCGATTATATTCTCTCTTCATCTTCACAAAGGCTACTGCTGTCAAACCATAGTGCAGACTTAAAAGCTGGAAATGGCAAGCGCTAAATCAGCTTTTAATAGTGGTAGTCTCTTCTGCAAAGTAATGAGATGCCTCTGTTGTAGGGAGAAACCTATTACTCTGTTTATGTACTGAACCTGTAGCAGAAAGAGCCTTCGTTTGTATTTCTCACCACTGTGGAAAACCAAATAAACACACAGACACGTGCCCACATACTTATTTAAAATAGACTGGCAAACAGCTTAGTTTTCACAGTTGTAACACGCCGATAGAGCCTGAATCTACTCATTACCTAGTAATTGCTACAGGGTGTTCAGAGACGGTGTGGCACCTTTGTGACCATCAGGCTTTTCTGTCAGATGGAGTCTGTGACTTACAGCTGGGTACAGGCAAGTGTTGTTCACTCAGCTTCCATCTTTTGCCATATGGAAAACAGGGAATGACTTAGAAGAGCGTTGGGGCTGTTTTGTTCGGACAGCCTGGCATGTGCTCAGGTATCCCAAATCAGTTGTGTAATTTGAAGCTGTTCTAAGCATCTTTGTGTTCGTTGTGCCAGGAATCAGGGAAAGAGTTCCAAAGCCCTGGGACTTCCTCTTCCTTTCCCATGCTAAAATTTGCAGGTACTGAACCGATTCTAGATCAGTAGGAAACAACATGTTTAAGGGAAGTTTCTGGCCTTTTAGGGGAAAGAGGAAAATACAGTACGAAATTACACTCCCAAGTACTGTAATTAAATCAGTCAGTATAAAGAAAACCTACATAATTAGTGGGAGTGCTCTTTTATACATCAAAAGGTTAGGAGCAATGCAGTCTCTGATTGGTACAGAAACATCAGGAGAAAGAGAGACTATTCAGTGTAAAGGAGCAACCTAAAAAATAACTTAAAGCACGCAGGACACTTGTAATACAGACTTCCAGTAGGCAGGGAGCAAAGAGATGGTGGATGAGAAAGGCTGGGGAGGGATTGTGTGAAATTTAGATATCGGACTGGATGGCAATATTTCTGTTTCATCTTTGCTTACCTCAAGATTAAATTAAAGGCAAAAGACCAGAGAGGGACAATTTTCAAATCAAACCTAGCTTCAGCTTAGGCAAAAAGTTGTGGAGACATCGTTGTGAGAGACATGGAGAGAGGACAGTCAGATAGCATGGCCAGATGCTGTTACACAAGTGGATAACTACAGGAGTAATTCTCTGTCTGGAAGCTGATGAAATAGTGCACTGGTAATGGACTGTGCAGGTAATAGAAATGTATTCAGTTACAGCAGTCAGGACTTGCCATGAAATATGTTCTGCCAAAATGTTAACCGCAGGACCTGTTTTTTCCATGGAAGAATTCCCAGATATCTGAGAAGCCACATAGTCAGATGTTTCCAATGGTTTTAGTCTTTAAGAGCTAATAATAATAAAAAGGAGTTAAGACTCATTTGGCAGTGCGCTGTGACTGCCCTCTTGGGATCTCTGCGGGTGGCTCTGAAGTACTGAGGGCTTCAAATGGGGATCTCGGATACCATGGTGATTTCTGCATCCAAACTTCTTAGAGAAATAGATTCAGAAAAAGCACTTAAAACCTCAACGAAAAATTTTTCAAGACCTAGTAGCAAGAGCTGTGCTCTCCATGTGTCCTCCCCTATGTTTTGGGGTTTGTTTGTTTCTTTTTTTCCTCCCATCATATTCTCAGCTTTGGGGAACACACTGAGTTGTTGCTGGTGATAAAGCCAGAGTGAGCTATTTTCCTTCTCCAGCTGCATGGGAGGATGCAATTACTGAGGTCCTAGATGCTCTTTCTTACCTTATACAATAAACTGTGACAAAAGAAGCACTCGTGCCTGCAGGGTTGAATGAAAAGGAGTTGGGATACACTGGACCAATTTAGTACCTGATGCCAGGAAGCTTTGTTAGTGCTGGAAGTTGAATGTCTGTGTGCTCACATCCTCTTTTTCCTTCACCCAAGCGACAGATACACTGGCAAGCACAAGTACAGCCAGAGCGGTGCATGGGTGGGATTTGTCCATGGGATCAGTTGATTGTCTTACAGCACCCTACAACTCCATCTAGTCACTTGCTAGAAAAGTCAGGAAAAAATGATCACTTGAGGAGTAGTTCCACGTAAAGTTTCATGAAAGATGTAGGGCTTGAGGGGAGCAGAGTCATCATTTTTAAGGATTAACTTGAGTTACGCTTGTTTATGCCAGACCTCAGTTTCCTAATTTTTAGTATACTTTGCTAATGTGGAAGTCAATTTTACTTTAGTTAGAAAATGCTTCCATAATAAAATATACTTCTCCTACATTAACATTGATTCATTGCTTTGGGATGTAAGAAGCAGTCGTTGCTTCAGCAGCTCAGAAACCTAGATACTTATAAAGATACCTTTTCAATGTTAACTAAGAAAATTCAGTGTTTCCAATGTTATTTTTAAATCCTATCTGTTGGCTGACAAAATGTTCGGGGTGCTTATGGCCCAGTAAAGGCTGTTGTTTAAGTAGACAGATTATAGGATTTCCCTGTGAAAATTTATTTATCCTGTATTTTGTTCGGAGGCAGAAATGGTAGAGCACAATGTGGAGCAAAGTGTCTCATCTTACTTCCTGTCAAATAGTGGCCATGGATTTGCAGTTAGATCTCTCTCTAAAAATTTCTGCTGCGTGATTTTAATGTGATAAATTATTGATTTTTATATATAGGGACTTTATGAAACTCATGCTTTATGATCTGCTCTTATGATAAGTAGAAATTGGGTTAGTCAGAAATGTGAAGGAGAATAAAAATTAGGGGAGAGAATATTCTGCAATTGCTTTTAACAAAAATAGCAACTTCTCTTTTTACACTACAAAAGAAATTTAATAAGTGATATTTCAGAAATGTGAGCAGAGCTTCTGCTCTTTGCAGTGAAGCAGTAAACCCAGACTTCAGAAATGGCCAGAAAGTGTCATATACTAATGATTAGGCCACAGTGGGACGCCAGCAACAAGGTTGTTTCTAGGGCAACTTTCTACTTACTGCCAATTACTTTTGGATTTGGAAAGTGCCAGGAAATTAGAGAACAACAGTGATGTTCATTGGAAGCTAGATCTAAACCCCACTGCAGTCAATAGGAGTGGTTCCATTGACCAAAGCAGACTTTGAAAGAGACCCTGCCATGATGACCTGTATCATATTTAATTGAGGCACTTAGGGAGTGTGTGTGGGTGGCAGACTAAAACTAAAAGCTGATATTTATTGTAGAGCATAATCATCTTTGCAATGAGGGAGACTCTGGATGATTAGTTTACACAGAAGTGTATCACTGATGTCTTTTCTGCTTTTTCTGTCCTTTGTTTTATGTGTAGGACTCTGGAATTGATATTGGTGATATTTCTGAGAGGAAGGCCTTGAGGAAGAAGCTCCAGTGCAAGACCTTCAGGTGGTATCTCGTCACCGTGTATCCAGAAATGAGAATGTATTCAGATACTGTCGCCTATGGGGTGGTAAGGATCTTGTTTGCATTTCCCATTCTAAAAAGGTGGGGGAGAAAGGTGTATAGTGGAAGTCATCCATAAAGAAAATGCCTGGCTCCAAATAGAAGAATCAGATAAAGTTGAAGTCACTAGTTAAGTAATTTAGTTGACAGAAGCAGCTGCTCTGCTTTAGCTTTTGCAGAGGTATTCTGAATGTTACCTTCCTCTCTGATTTTTTGTTTATTTGTTTGTTTCATGGCTTACATTCCACTCAGAGATACTCAAGGCATAATTTTTTAGACACGTTGGAGCTGTCCTTTCGAAGGTTTGTGGCAGCAGGTAAATTTAAAAAATAAGCTCAGTATTTCAACTGCAAACTTCTTGATACTGTAGCCAGATCTTAATTTGGAACCTCAAATGCCTGTATTTTGGGATCACCATCATCATTACTTGTGTGACAGTAGTACCCTTGTCTATGTTGAAGTCATGCTTGAGTTGTCCTGTGCTAATTAAAGCAGAGACAATTCTGCCCCTAGAAAAGTGGCAATGTGAAAAGAGAGGGCGGGTGTGCGTGACATGGGAGATGAGCATAGCAAGTTAATAGATGCCCCTAATGAGCTAGTAGAACTAGGACGTCCTTTTCACATTCTCTATCCAGTGTCATATTCATGAAAATCGATTCCTGTGAATTAAATTTGCCTTTTTGTGTGCAAGTCCCCATTAGGAAATGTAACGAGAAAGAGCAGATCATACAAATGAAAGATTTGGTTTGAAACATTCCTCCTGAAAAAGAAATCTGAGTTGTGGCATTTGCCAGTATGGCTCGTATGGCTCTGAGGAGACCATTGAGGGTGCCGCAGAGCAGCTGCTCTGTTTTGGCAAATGAAGTGGTTGTATGCCCCACAAAGTTCCATGACGCCTTTGATGATCGATTAAAATTAGCATGCTGGCTTTTCATACAATCAAAAGAGAGAAGAAAACCACTTCCAGCAAAGGTTCAAGTCATTGTTAAATGCATGAGATAATAGTTACCTTCCAAAATAGTTCAGAACAATGCCAAAATCACACCTGTGAGCAAGGAGCCTCTCCCATAGACTGTGTGGAATTGCCCTCAGCGATGCCACAATCTCCTCAGGAGCAGAGTTTCCTGAGGAGAAGGAGGCATAGCAGCTAATAGGTGCATGGTTCAGCTTGTAGGTACCTCTGGCTAAAAAATCTTTGATTGCAGGCAGAAGTGATGCTAGATAAAAACAGGAAGACAGTGGAATAGCTAAGGTACTTGTCACGTAGTTTCAGGATTAACTCCGCATCAGGTAAGTCAAAATGAAAATCAGCGAATAGGCACCCAATGATTTTATATTCTGCTGAGACTTTTTCATCAGCCTTTGAAGGTTCCTTGCTGACAATATACAAACCAAAAAGAATCAGAGGAGTTTGTAACAGAAATAATGAACCCTGCTGGTCAGCAGAACGTGTATATTTAGGTACTGCATAACAATGCATGTGATGCAGTCTTTTGTCTGCAGTATGAGAGTAGCCTCATCAGCTAAGAAAGCTGTGAGGAGCAGACCTTACTTCAGTATTTGTGCTATCACAAAAGAAGTACTGGACAGCTATAGCAAAATACCTGTACAGGCAAAGGGGTAGTGCTTTATGAAATAGACAGCTTACTGTTTTATAAATAGTTATGTGAAACAAAAAGATAAAGTGCCCCAATCCTTTTTTAGTAAAAGAACTGTTGTATCTCTAATCTTCCATCATGTCTGCTTTCCTGTTTACTTGCATGTCTTATAATGGAGAAAGGTGGGATATTTCAAAGCAAGTCAGCTGCTTGCTGAATCTCTAAATGCTTCCATTCGACTGTCTTCATTTTTTGGTAGAAAATAGAGATATTGCAACTACAGCGTTATCATTTATTTAAAAAAAGAAAGTTATCTGAATAGGTGTGAGGGTTAGGATATAGGCATCTACAGTGACACCACCCATATTTATTTCCTTAATCCTAAATATCCTCCTGTTCTGTGAGAGTTAGAAAAATAGTTGTATCATTCATGTCTAGTTTGTGCTGTGGCATATAGCTAGGGTTAGGGTTGGTGGCAGAGTAAAGATCTGGGGATCAAATTTCTTTCTGAATTCCGCAGTACCCTTAAAGTTAGGAGAAATTGATGTTGGTGGGCCAAAAGCTGATGCATTTGGTGTAGAGACTGGCTCCCTGATTTCAGCTTCATGTTTGAGATAATCTTGTAAATTCAAATTTTCAATAGTCTAATTTATCTCTGTATTCTGGAAGGCTCTAAGTTAGAAAGAGAGCAAGTGGCAGTATTGGCTAATTATTTCTGGTTTTCATCCTGGGGATTGGCAACCTAGTTATATTTTGGGTTGTAATTAAGATTTAAGTCTTGGTAGTCTAAAACTGCATGACCCAAGTTTAATTGTTGGTTGCCACAAAGCCACTAGATTTTGGAAAGGGATGGTTCCTAAGGGCCTGGGCCTCAGATTTTGAAACAGTATTATTAGTTAGCTGGCCAGTGGCTTTTTTGGTTTTCTGTTTTCTGTAGGGGTCATTTCTCTACAGATATTCTAAGTTAATTGCAGAGTTGTGATTGGGATAAGAGTTTGAGAAATTAAATCTGAAGAACTCATTTTATTATTTTGTTTTTAAGGTTCACAAGAAGAGGACTGGTGTTTTGTCTCTTTTTCTGTAGCCCCTGATCAATGGACAGCTGCTATTAGGGTTAAGGTCATGTTTCTTTTTTGAGCTTGGGACTCTAAAGTCTCTGTTTTACTGCTGGGTCAGCCCTCTCAGCTAAGTCACGTGCTGAGGTTGGTCAAGGCAGACTTTTTCGCTTCCTTTATTATGGGGATTTCTGTGGAAAAGGTTACAATATTAGCGCTAGGACAAGCATTAGAATTTGAGTTTGTGGAAGAGGTTTTGAAAAGCCGAAGGAACTGATGGATCCAAGCATGAATAAAGAGGCTGATATTTATCATTGGTTTGGATAGAGTGGTGTCTAACATCTGATTACAATTAGTGTCATGGTTGTGGTTACGTTTATGGCTCAGAAAGGCAAAGCTTTGAGAGAGAAAACTTTATTTAAATCTCAAGGCTTGCAGCTACGAATAAGGCCAGTATTGATACCTAATGCATATTTTCTCTTTAACGCTGAGATTTGCCCTGTCTATTATTGAATTTAGAGTTAGGTTTGGAGCCGGAAATCTTGTAGAGATGAATTCCTGGTTTTGATTTTATTCGCTGCCTGGCTTCAGTCTCTGGCTTGTCAACACTTCTTATATAGTAGTGCACTTCTAGACTTCCTTTCTAAGCGTATCAATTTGTTTTCCTCAAAGGAGGCCCCTGTACACAGCTGACGGAACTGCTAAGTTAATCACAAATAGTTGCAAACCACATCACCTCTACACTCCCTCCATCAGACAATCCTGTCATGTTCTCTGAGCTGATCTAATACCACCGAACACTTTTGTACATGCCGGTGGGTATGCAATCCACATCTTTGGCCTCACGCTCTCAAAAGACCTTCCAGCTGTCTGTGCTCATTAATTTAGCACTTCACTTTCAGCAAATTCTGTCTCAGCATTGCACAGGTAATATATAGGGCTTTGTGATGAGCAGGGCCAAGAACTTTGCAGGCCGTTCATAGCTAGGTTGCTGTGCATAGGTTAGCCCGGAATAATGCAAAGAAGAGCTAGCGCATACCAATTGGCCAGAATCTCTAACTGTCAGCAGAAAGGGGGTTTTTTTAAATTATTTCCAGAAATCGGAAGACTCTCCTGAGTGATTCTGAAAAGCTGTTTAATTACACGGCTTTCTCCTATGTTTGAAACTCCACCCATAATGCTCAGCTAGCTGCCCTGGTAAAAAAATTGTCTCTTGTATATAGTGTGTACCAGAGACTCACTAGACCTAATGTTTAAAAAATGCATATCAAAAATTATTGCTACCTCTGAAGGCTTCTTCAAATCTACCCTCCCTGAAATCTTGTGCAACGTTACTGAAATCGGTAGTGTTAGATTATCTACGCAGAAGGATTTAGTCCAGGTGCTTTCTCTTCAATATCTTCAATGCAACAAGTATTTTTAATTTTGCATATTTCCTTGCTCAACTATATACAATCTTTTTGCAAAGAAAAGAAAGTAATCACACCATCTTTTTCTCATGTAAGGCTTGATTTCTTTTTCTTTTTGTTTATTTTAGCTGCAGAATTCCCTGAAAAGTGATTTGTGCCTTGATCAAGGGCCAGACACGGAGAATATCCCAATCATGTATATCTGCCATGGAATGACACCACAGGTTAGTTTGTCTAATGATCTCTGATATTGCAGCTGCTCTTAGTAGACTGCATAGGAGGAACTATCTTGTCCCTGTCATTGTTTTCTTGCAACAATACCTCCATAAGCTGTTTAGTAGCTCTTCTATGGAAACCTGGAACGTTATTTCTGCCACAAATGGAAAACCACTGGTATATTAGCACTTTGACAATGAATTTTGTTCATTCATTTTGAAAGAATTTAAGGCATACGGGAGTCAGCGCTGACCCGGATTTGTTAACAAAAGCTTTCATTTCTGATCTTTAGCTGTGCATGTCATATAAGCGAAACAATTCATTTAAAAATATATACATATGCTCACAATTTATATATACATTATCTGAAGCAACATCTTTTTACTTGATATATTTACTGTCTCATTTTCACAAAACTGAAATGTACAACTGCCTTCCTCACCCCACACAGCCATGTCAAATTCCAAACCCTGTTCTTGTGAAAACCCATCTTCTAAAGCTCATTTTTTTCTTTCTGTGCTATTGTCCTGTTACGCTAGTATGTGCCAAAGACTCAAACTGTGAAAAACTTCCATTTTCTTACACAACAGTTGGATTTTTTGACTTGGCAAACAAGAGGGTTAAGACATTGTATCTCCCCAAGTGGTTAAGTGTATGAGCATAGGTGAAAGTGGTTCTAGGCAAATCTTGATAGCAAAAATAATGTTACATAGTTTAGAACATGCTTGTCAAAGACAGATGTGAAGGTAATATCTAACTCTGAAAAGAACATAAGCAAAAGTGACGTAAAGGAAATGGATGTATTTGTGGGAGTGATTGGAGAAACTGAAAAATCCTTCCAGTTTGAATCGTCTTTTTCCTCTGATTACCTTTTCCATTTGCTTTCTTGAAAGGACACTATTATGCTCCACTTAAGTTATGGAATGTGGTTTTACCCATGGAATTGTAAGTTACGTGATTTGACAGTACAGCAAGTGAATCCTTCTAATATCTCAGAAATAAACACAAAGCAACAAGGTGGTCTTGTCCTCTGTACCTGGATCTCATGGTGTGCTGGGAGCATGAGTTTGGTGAAATACAGTATGATTCTGTACTTCCTTGCCAATTTACACATGCGGCAACTGTGTTCTGCGCTGGCTTCCTTCACTGACGGCCTTTAATATTGATCTCTAGTGGCATCATGCTTGAGTAAATTATGAATGATGGAAACAAAAATATATGAAAATCCCATCCATCAGACTCGCTCACTGCATGGGCTGTGGCTTATTTGTCACATAATTATGTGACTGTTTGCCTCCAGGAGGTTTTTAAGCTAGTCCTCAGTGTTCGCTAAGGAACTGTGCAGTTCGCCTGTGAGCCAGAGCCATTATTCTTCCTCTCCTGGGAGGGCACCATAGCTCTCTTCTGGCATATCATCTGAGATAACAACACACTACAGGCATGGTTGCAAATCCCAATTAGAAATTTTAATTATAGTTGAGACAAACAAAAGAGCAAAAATCAGTTCAGTTAGCACAGTTCAGTATTCACCAGATCAAGAACAACCTTTGTATATCAGATGAAGTTCTGTATAAATGAGATAGCAGCAAATAAATGAGAGAGGGAAAAGAGGCAAGGAAAACTTTTCTTGACAAGATTCTGCTACTATCATAATAACAATGTTGTGTCTCCTTCCCTTTACGATGTATTTAATTTTGTAACTAATGATGTTAAAACAAACACCTCGCACCACCCCCAACCCCTGAAAAAGGCCCATATATGAACAAGATCCCAGTAGCGAGTGAGAACTTTTTCTAAAAGAGGAGTAGACTTTCTCTGTGTTAGGGATTATAGCATTAACAGCGAAAGCACTAACAAACATTACTTGGCATACTTCTATGAGTTTTCCATTGCATGTATTGCCTCTCTTGCTTAAGCAGAGCTGCAGCCACTTACAGTCCCTCTAGCATATTGGAAATATTTGAATAAATATTCCTTTTAATCTTAGTGAACTTGCTAGTAACCAAAAAAGGTATTGGTGAGATACTAATTTTATTCTAGTAGTGGTGAAACACTGTATAAAGGGGTTTATTTTGCCCACCTGGCAGTCCTTATCGGAACAGATTAATCAAAAAGATTAGCCCCCTGATTCAGGACTGCTTGTGTCACTGAGGGTTTTGGTGATGCCATTCTTGGTGATGCAAAGTTTTACTGTTGCAGCTACGCCACTTACCGTTTCAGAGCTGCCACCATAGAGGGCTTTGCACAATTGCCTTTAGATGTGCATTAATGTATCTGGTTGCCAGGAACCATTCCCTCATACACAGCTGAAGTTGCTGTTCTTAGTTACCGCTATAGCTTCCCTTCTAATTCAGGTAACTTTCAGATGTTTTGGGATTTTCGTATTTTTGCATGGAAAATGGCTTAGATGAGGTGTGTGACATCAAGTAATAGTTTCAGAATTATCCACATGGCTACTGTTTCCTTTTAGCATGTTTTATACAAGAAAGAAATCACTAAAGTCAACAGAAAGGGAACTGTGTACCTGACATTAAAAATCCATGCTCCATTTTTTGCAGAACATCATGTATAGCTTCATAATTAAACCCAGTAGAAAATGGCAAGGAAATATCCTCAAATATTGCAATGAAATAATCAGAAATAATTTTCCCTGCAGTGCTTCAGTTTCATTTTAAGTAGATATCAGAATTAGTGCTGGTAAGACTTCTGTGATTCTGATTCCCCGACTTTTCAGCAATCCACTCCATATGTCTACTGTAACTAACATTAGCATATTCATAGTTCATTCCTGCAAACGCTTTATAACTGTGTTCATTTTGTAGTACTTTTCTACAAATAGAGAAATGGATGCAAATCGTACATGTGGTTAAATGGTGGGATGGAATGGAAAATCAGAACATAGTCTATCTGTTTCCTTAGTCCTCTGATATTGCTAATGAGAAAGAATTTCTCACAGCAGGGTATTCGGTTTGGCGTGAAAAGGCAGAGGGCACTTGAAAAACTAGAATCCATAATTAGGTGTGTTTTGTACCCTCCTTCTGTCTTCAGAGAGGGCTTCCCAGGGTAGCTCTAGTTTGTCCTGGTCCCCAGAAGCCTGGACACTTGAGGAGTTCTGATACCATCCACTGAGTAGAGCAACTTGCATGTTCAACCAGTGAAAAAAACCAAAATGAGTGGCGATCTTGCAATGCGTTCTTGTGAATTTAAGGCAAGAATCGCTATTACTTTATCTTTAGTAAGAATGATTTCATTACAGAATGTTGCCCAGATAATTATAGATTCTGGTGAGAATTTCCTTGTCTAAGTGGTAGCATCTGAGCAGCATAACTTTCCAAGTTGCTCATCCTCCTCCAGTTCTGCTGCTGGAGTGCATTGCTTCCTAAGCATCATGTCCTTCCATTTCCGCCTGTAGTCGCTATCTGTCCAAAATCAACGCTGTCGTCACTACTCCCACCTGCACAGCAACGTACAGCATGTTGGCATAACTCCCCGGACTTGTCAGCACGAACATCACCATCACACCTGAGCATCTGCTGCTGCTTTTTGTAGCCGTGACGGGCACCGGGCAGCTGTCCGATGTGCATAAAGTAAGGCCATAAGGTGGTTTTGGTACCTTTGGTGTGCTGATGGTCAGCCATTATGAACGGGCTTTGACTGTATGTCTTAGCCTGTCATATCAAGCCGCTTCTGCTGTGCAGTGCTGCTGCTGCTTAGAACAGCTGGACAAAACTGACTTCTGCAACTATTAAAATAGCTCACATAGTAAATGCAATGTGGTTAACAACAGTAGTTAAAGTAGGTTCCTACTACACTGTTCAGTGGTGGTAGAAATCATGATGCTTTGGTTAGTTGTGTGAGAATGGCTCAGAGGCGAAGCACAACAGCCCACAGTTGTTCTTGGCCAAAGAGACTACGCTGGAGACAGCTGGTGGGTGTGAGGAAGGAGCCCCCTTCCAACAGGAAAATTGGGAGATGAGGTGGAGTGGCAGTAAGGCAGAAAGGGAGAGGAGACAAATGTAAAGGAAAGAAGGGAAGACAGAAGAACAGTATTGGCAAAACAGTCTAAAACATAAAGTTCATGTGAGGTTGCGTGGTTTTTGCTGGTTTAAGTGGTTCGTGCAGAAAAGGATAAAGGTACTGGCTTAATTCTTAAACTTGTTGAAGCAAAGCTACACTCCAGTCATACGTTTAGACTTTAAAAGGTCCGTTTCCAGCAGTGCCCCCATTTTCAATGGAAAAGACGATTGCTTGTAGTTGCAGGAGGTACATGCGCCCAGCCTGACTGCGTTCTCTTCCCAGTTCTGGGAACCGCCTCAGCCTGGATGTTTGGTGTTTAACTGCTGTTTAACCAGGACTGTAATCCTGAAGGCACACTGATGACAGTGTGTCACTTCCATTAAAACTACTCCTGAGTGATAATTTGGAAGATTCTTTGCTGAGAATCACATTATTAGAGACTTTATAACTATTGTATAATAAACAAGTACTATCAGTCAGTGAAGTGATATTTTAAATATGGATTTACCTTGAAAAGTGCTTGTGACTGAGGGGATAATGGGCAGTTCTGTGTTCCCTTGTTCAATAGCTTCTGGCTCACATATTTCTCAATTTATAAGCTGTTAAACCATGAAGCTCATCCAGGGGTGCGAAAGTCACTACAAACCCATTAGATTTTGAGGAATTCAAGTCGAGGACCAGGGTCAGAAGACTAGATTGGGAGAATTACTAGAAAAGAAACGCAGGTGAGAAGGGACACCTGTTCATATCCTTTCATATTCTTGCAAGAGATTGCAGAATTGACCCTTGGAAACTGATGACTACAGCCCTATCTGGTATGAATTACTACATTTCTGCTGAAGGCAATGAAAGGAAGTCATGCCAACAGGTATAGCTGTGCCAGTTTTTGCTGTATGAGATTCTGACCTGAAAGCTTTATGTTGTATTCTAAGCACAGTGTGGGAAGTAGTGGAAACAGTGGTTACAAGAACTCCTGTGGACTTCTAAAAACTCTTTCATGAGTGTTCCTTTTTAAATGTTGCTCATATATTTTCATAAAAACTACCTTTTGTTCAATGTAATTTCCTAGCATGGTGGCTGTTCATACACAGATACTTGTTAATTTGTAAACAAGAATATATATGAGTAAAAATGTCTATCACTGAAGGCATTTATATTCCAGTAAAAAAGTACAGCATTGATCATAAACACTGTATACTTATTAGTCCAATTTCTAAAACCTAGGAGAGGGAACAATTCAGCAAAAAAATTATCAAAAGAATTAAAATAGCATGGCAAATAATTTAAAAAAAAAAAGAAAAAGAGATTTGTCCGTTTATTTTAAATTAATAATTTAGACATCTAGAGCAAAGCTAGTTTGATCTTCAGGCTATTGAGACATTATAAATATAAACATAGCAAAACTGAGTTTTAATAGAGACTTAATTTTAATAAGTCTGTTCCAACGTTAAAAATTTTCTTTAGATTGCCTAACGAAATTCAAATTGTATTGGACAATTGTCAATGCCAGGAAAGGTAGGAGTAGAACCATGTGCTTTGCCAGGAGAGTTAAGGGAATTTGGAGGCAGAAATAGTCCCCTTTAGGGGTGGTTTTCTGTGCATGTGAAGTATTCTGACCAAGAAGCCTTATGTACCATTTTAGAAAGAGAAATTAATAGATAGCATGTGATTATATCCTTTAGTACAGGTTAGGCTTTCCTTGACACCTTTCCATTTGCTTTAAAAAAAAAAATAAATAATGCAAATACTGAATACTGCAGCTGCTTTTCTTGACAGTCTTTATTTTGCTGCCAAGAGAGCACCACAATATTGCTGTTCTGAAAAGTTTTAGGTAGAGGAGTTTCTGAAGTTCAAGAACAGCATGTAGCTGTGATGACTCGTATCCTGAGCCTGGCTTATGGATGAACCTGTATTCTTTTTCTCCTACAGCTGAAAACTAAACTTATAGTGAAATCATAATTATTCTAGCGCAAAAAGGCAGCGTGCTAAGAAACTACTATGAAATACATACATTTCAGAAAATGAGGTCTTTTGTTATTTAGAAGTAGGACCCTATTTTGAAGTGTGTGTGTAACATACACAAGCATTGCAAACTGAGGCTTTGTGCAAGAAAATGGTTAAACAGAATGCCCCACATCTAGCAGCTGCTGGTACCAGCACGTTTCAGTGGTTTTCAGGGAATAAGGATGAACAGAACAAAACCTGCTGATGTGGATCAATAATTGACCCTTCACACTTGAAAAATCACTGCCCTGAAGATGAGATGTCTACAATAAACATTTTCTTTTTTAAGCAATAAAAAGAAGCACAACAGCTGTTTTAACAGCTGTCACTCACAAGCAAACTCAGGGCTGATGTTCCTTTTTGTCTTCAAGGTAAATGTTAGACACATTCAACGTCTGTGTGTAAGACAGTCTGATCTGAGGTCTGCTCTGTGTAGTACCATTTCTTCCTAAGGACCTGCTGATGCGTTGGTCTGCAGATAGCAGTTACCTGGTTTATGATAATTATTTTATGTCTGCAGACACATACAGAGTGCTATACAGAAAATTAACTGTACAAAACATTCAATTACATCTTGGTGTGGATACTTGGCGGTGAAAAGTCAGAGTGCGGTACAGTCACTCCTCTCTTTGTACAGCCATAGTGTTACGCCATCACTCTTACAAAGTGCAGCATGAAGAGTTGCTGCTTCGCTGGTCGGCCTGATTCTTCCAGGAGAGCAGACATCAATCAGTCCCTGGCTTTGGTGAGCAGTTCAGACGGTGCCGGGTGCTGCGTTAAGCCCTGTGTGGTTTGCAGTGTGGCTGCCTGAGGTCCTGTCAGCGGCGCAGCCTTTTTGCTCGCAGCCTCTCTCTGCAGACACTGCAAATCCTCTTCGCCTTCTGCCAGAGGCTGTGTCTGACCGAGCACAGAGTCAGGCTTGCCGGTTCCGTTCCCTTTTTCACTGAGTCTTTTGGAATGACCTAAGCACTGTGCCGAACGCTAACTTTATGTACATACAACACGCTTTCTGGGAACAAGGGTATTTCTGCAGTAAATGCTTCTGGAACTAGAATAGCTGGGGGTTTTTAATCTAGGTTGCTCAGTCCAGTAAAGGTCCAAGTAACACACAATAAAGTTACGGAGTTAGTGAAACTGCCTAGCAAGGATGGTTATAAGCAGTAATGAATTCTAATTTTTTATATTAAATATATTCTGTAAAGGGCCTGCTTGCTATGGCAATTAATATCTTATGTAACACATTCCTGCTGAGTAGTTTATTGAGGCTATTTATATTTCTGTTAATTTCAGTGCATAAATCCTGATTTTGATTGTAGTAGAGTTAATAGAAACTGTGACCTTGTTTGCAGTGGAAGCAAAATCTGGTGTTACTTTTTTGCAATCCCTTTCAAAATAGAGAGTTTTTGTGATGTACGCCTGAGAAGCTCCATCCAGGAGGCACTTATTCAAAGCTGCAGCTTCTTTCAAATATATGACAGGTGTGTCAGGGAGCTAGAGAGACGTTTCAAAAGCTTCCAAAACCAAGCAGTCCTTAGCGTAGCACAGGCAGTACAACGCTTTCTTCTTGGGCATGCGTTGTGGATGAAGACTGTAATATATGTTGCATTCTTTTTCTGTCTTTTTCCTTAAGTCAAATTGATTCTGGTCAAATTCTCATTATTTACTTCAGTGCAAAGTTTCAGAGAGAGAATCTGTTAATCTGATTTCTAGTTTTTGTGCAAATTTTGTGCTGAACCATTTGCTCTGATTAAATTCTCTCTGTACTTGCTGTGGTTTGATTCAAGAGGGTTTCTGTTGACACAGATAAGATGTCCAGTTACCCAGTATTCTGTATTGCTTACCTCACTCAGACTCAGTATATGCTGCAGGTAGGAGAGATTCTCTTAAACTGAAGGGAGTTGTTCATTCAGATGTGCAGATCCGTGGTGTTGAATTCTTAGCTTGTAAACTACAAGTATGTATCTGATCACTAGGTCCATGGTCTGAGCATAAACTAGTGAGTGATTTTTAGACTATTTTTCAGCTGACTGTAGGTCTTTGTGATCGTAGGACCAGAGACGAACCTGTCTGTTCATTTTATGAAAGTATCAGACGCATTCTCTGTTCTCATATCACTCTCCGTTCACAGGGTAAAAGGCACTTGAATTCCAAAGAATGAGCACAAGAGTTCCTCCTCCAGGTTTCGTAGAACAGGTCTTTTGTGTGTTCCACTTAGCTGATTAAAAACAAAAGCAAAGAAAAAAAGCTGTAGGACTACATTATTCTGGATCAGAGGAAATATCTGCTACATCTGTCAGTTTGGAAATAACTGAATGGATATTCCGCTTATTTATTTTTGGGCTTGAAACTATGTAGTGTAAAAACATTGTGTATGCCTGTGAGAACAGAGAGAACTGATCACTTGGAATTGAAACTCCAAGCTAAGTGAAATGAAAGAGTTGAAAAGCTATCATTTTTTTACTAAGAGTAACATTGATTTTCTCATTTAGGAGCGTATAGCATTTATGTACTCTTGGAGAAATGGTTCTGCTTTGAAGAAGTTTTTTCTTTGTTTCAGTAAGATGGCCTAGAATTAAAAGACTTACAGTAAAATGCCTTAGATGCTTTTAAAATCTATATTCTTGCCTAGTGTACAGGAGTCACTGTTGAAGGTGAGTGTGAATAATGAAAAAGGAAAATATTACTATAGAACTATAAGCTGAAATCAGTGATCTGGCTAAAGTAGTAAAGTCTTGACATTCATGTTCCAGGACCTGAATTGCAGCTAAAACACAAGATTTCAAAACGTAATTCAATTCTTTTGCGTACTATGAATGTTTAGGACCAGAAGGAAGAACATTAATAACTTGAACTATTTGAAAACGTAGAGTCAAGAAGGCACTAAGACAACAAACATCTTATTGAATTAATAGTGGCTAATCAATAAGCATTTTTCTGACTGAGAAATGACTGCTTGCTTTATGCAGGTAGATGCAGCAGAAGAGTCAAAGGTAACTTGGCCAGTGCTACAGATGGCGTGTGTTTGAAAAAGCAAATAAAACCCCAAACCACAAAATCCAACAGGAATAAAAGCAGTTGTCTGTAATATGCCATAATCTGTTCAATCATCCATTCTTCTAAATAAAAGGGAAGTGCTAATCTTGGAGAATGGATGAAGGTTCTTTAAGATAGCAGTGCTATTTTATATTTTACAGTAGAGTTACTGGTGCCATTTTACATACGTTACAAGATGTGCTGAAAAGATACAGAAGCATAAGTTGACCTTTAATGGGAGGAAAGATTGCAAATGCTGATCACAAGTAATGTCAGAAGGGTGCTCAGAAAGTGCTATCAAAGACATTCAGTTAGAAAGCTTTTGCCTAGTAAAGCAGAATTTCCATGGAGATAATAGAAACTTCAACTGGCAAAAATTCTGATGTAATTCACCTAGACTTGATAAACTTAGCTTTCATCACATTACTACAGAAAAGAATAATGCATCATGTCAGCAAAAAATAGTAGCAAGAAAACTTGTGGAGTGCACAGAGAAGTACGCTGGGGACCACAAAGGATGCTCATGCACAGGAACAATAGGATTAATAAATTAGCACCTCTGTTCTCCTCTGTTGTACCATACAGCTCACAGATTTGGGTTATTTTCAGTTTGTTAGGGGGTTTTTTGTTTGGTTTGGTTTGTTGGGTTTTTTTAAGAAAAACTGGTTAGTTGATATTTCTTTACGTTACAGAAAATTCTTCACACAATTTTTTTTGAATAATGTATGAAGTATTTCCACTTCATGTTTTGTGTATTGCGTTATCATTACATTGCACGTTTTCTGCATTGCTTTAATTTTTGTACTTGCCTCTCAGCCTTTGGCTTATCCTCTGCATCTTGAATTCTGTTGCCTTTCTATATGACTAAATCCTACTTTGGCATCATTATAGACTGTTTTGGTTATCTTGCCCACTGTTGATGTGTCCGTTACTGATACAGGAGGAGAGGGACTTACCTGCTGTCTCTATAGTTTGACTGAAAACTATTCAGCATTTTGTTAAATAGGTGAGGCTGATGCAGGAAAAGAGGGTAAGTGGAATATCAAAGGAGTTGGGTTTCAGGCTATTTAAAGTTAACATCTTCCTTTGATTTCTTAGCATTTTATAACATTCAAATCATGGTTACTCAGGTTGTGATGGTCACTGCAAGAACTTTCCTCCTCACGTTTTTAAGGCAATTTTCCCAGAATATATGTAGTAAAAAAACTGCATTGAAAATGTAATTGAAACAAACTGTTGGGATTAAGTGCGGTGCCTAAGAATTTAAAATTATCAGAGCATTTCAAGCTCTCATGTAGTGTTTTAATTTAGAAGGGATTAGAGTTGTTAGCCTGAATATTATACAATAGTTCAAAACTGTTTTCATCTGGGAAATAAAAATGCACATACATTTCCAGGCTTTTTTTTTTTTCCCCCTTGTGTTAGAGTAATTTTTTGTATGGATAGTCTTGGCCAAAAGGATTTCAACAAGTTAAAACATCAAAATATTTGAAAACATGAAGGTGAAATACTGCCGAGCTTCTACATGATAAGCCTGGCACTGAATTTTGGATTCAGATTCTGCTTTTCACATGGAACACTGAGTTGATTAAAGGTAACGGGTAACGCTGCCTTCCACACTTGGGTCAGTTTGGGGGTCTAGGCTTACTCTGTTTCATACACCCAGTGAGCTGGTGCCAAGGGGCTTTGGAGCTAACAGCCCCACAATATACTGGCTGCTGTGTTTTTGAAGCTGCTGCTGACTTTTGCAATGGTTGACTAATACCCTGATCTTGGAGCCTAAAGTTGTCCCGCTCTGAGATCTCACTCGAGCACTTTGCAGACGAGCACTGCGTGTGCGGAGTGGTGAGTGTTGTTTCCTCACGGTGGGTACTAGACCCGCTGAAAGCAATAAGGGAATACCACAGAGGGACCAGATATCTGCAGAAAGGAATATGGCTTCTAGCTCAGCAACATTGAAGTGGTATTCGCTGGCTCGAGGCCATCGGCCGTGTTGCTGCTGAGGCTGTAAACACCTTGTGATCTCTTCAACAGAGAAGTGCCGGCCCTGTGACAGCACGCCTGTGCCACCAGCGGGGCCTGGCAGAACACCCAGCCTTGGGAGCTGGTTTACTCTGCCCAGAGGTGGCTTTTGGTGTCCAGACAGAGCGACTCCTCTTAGGTCTTGTTTGTACTAGAGCATTGCTGTCAACAGCACAGCCGTTGGCAACAGCTAGAAGCCATAGCTCCTGTCCACGCGTGAAAGCGGTAGCTGTCTCTGGCCTTGGACATGATGTGACTGACTGGTGAAAAGTGTGCTCCATCTTAATCGGTTATATCGTAGTCATTTCAGTGGTACTTCACAAGTGTCCATGTATTTATTTTTTCCAAAAATGTATTAAGTGGCTGTCCTGAGGCCATGTACTCACAGTACCTTGGTATTCCATACTCTATTTTAGTGTTGAGTTGAAGTATTTTCTAAAACTGAAATTAACTTCCCATTTTCTATTAACAGTCATTCTCTGCCAGGTGGAATAGGTGTAAAAATTTCCATATTTCAGTTGATTTTCATCTCAAAGATACATAGTACAATCAAAAAAGGAGGACAGGGCTTTCTTTTGCTAAGTTGAAAATATTTTTAATTAATGCTTTTGGAGAAATAAAGCAGCTGTGTTGGGTACCTGCAGTGTCTCATAATCTAATACTATTTGAGCAGCTCAGATTTTTTAAGTGCATTAATTTGAAATAGATCAGAGTCGCATATTATGTAGCAATTACTAGAGTTATCTATATTTTAAAGATGTCTCTTCTCATTGCAAATTGGCATTTCAACCAGCAGTTTTTAAAACCAATTGTGGCTTACAATATAAATTCAGCATAAACCCAGCATAGTTATTGGAACACGTGTATTGCACTTCAGGATTGATGTTGTAGTAATTGTCGGATGGTTGTCAATTTAAACATTCTTTTGATTGATGTTATACTATCTCATTTGTTACTTCGTCAGAGTTAAAGTTCTGAAGGTCAGGGGTTTGTTCCTCAAATCCTTGACAGTATGTGATGAACTGTTAGAGAAGGTAGTTAATACAGTAAATGGAAGATTTGCTTTATAATTTCTTTAGTTTTATTGATAATTTTATTATGTCATTCCATTAATTGAAGTCATCCACTGGCTCATTTAGAATTCATGGACCAAATTCAGTCCCCATGAAAGCATATTTAACTCCCTCTGTAATTACACGAGCCATATTACTTTCACGGCATTCATTCAAATTCTGATCAGCAGTTCAGTTTCAGCTTAGTTTCTCTCTGGTGTTGTTCACCACTTGCAGAGTAGGGTTATTCACAGAAATGTTTATGGAATGATTGTATCCACAGCGTGTTTCTGTGAATAAGGCATTGGGTTTTTTTCCCTTGCTCATTAGCCATCATTTGTCCAATCAGGAAGCAGAGACAATATCAGAAATTATTTGTTCACATAAAATATTGATGGAATATTTATGAGTAACTCTCGGGGGGGGGGGGGGGAACCCACACATTGATTTTTTTAAGACAAAGAATTATGTTTGTCAGATAATTTATTTGAAATCAGCTATCAGAGTAGCTCTTAGCAAGAGTTTAGTTCAATCTAAGCCTAGTTATATTTACAGGGTAGAAGTATTTTCCACAAAAGAAGATGTGGGATCCTAGAAACTTTAATTTAGCATTGTTTCAAGGATCAATAGCTAGAAATTAAAGCCAGTTGGATACAAATTAGGAATAAGGTACATGTGCATATCAGAGCAGATGTACAGCCATCATAAGAAGCAGTGAGAGTAACTGTTGAAGTCATCAAAGCTGATTCTGTATTCTGGAAACTGTAATTTAAGGCGATACAAGTTATTGGACTTAGAGATAAGCAGGTGGAAGTATGTAGCCTGTGGCATATGGAAGATCAAAGTAAAAAAACTAATGGCCTTATTTAGCTCTTAAATCTACTAACATGTCAACTAAGTGGCAATCACAGCTAGCACTTCTTTCAATTTTTGATCCAGTTTAGAACGTACAGAAATGACACTGAACGTTACAGTAGAAGAAAAATTATTTGCTTTTAAAGAAATTTTTTATTGTGGTTTCGTAACATAAAGAACTTTACAGCTTTAAAAATAGTTGCTTAAAAATTTCTTGAATCATTTGCCTCCCCCTCCTTTTTTTTTTCCTTTTAAAGTGTGATTAAACAAATTCAACAGGGATAGCTCTGCTATGCCAAGCCTATCTGCTCAGCTGGCTGTCCATAAAGGCTTAGAGCAATCAAGTGAAAAAGCTGATGAATGCATTTAAGTCATTCAGATGTTACTACAATATTAACTTTGTATTTGTTTAGCAGGGAACTGCACTGATTGCGAACATTGGAGCTTTGTTGCTTTTGCTACGTTAAAGATGTAGTGATTTATTCAGCATTCATATTCCATTCAGCGTTTATTTTTAGTGCTTTCAAACTCTGAAATTAGCCTTAACGTTGTGAGGTTTACATTGACTGACTCACTAATGGCATCAATTTTGGAAGGAAAAAATAGCAGTACTGCTTATGAACTCCCAAGTTTTGTTAAAGTAACATGAAATTTAAATAAAAAACCAGAGGTAGGTTACTACATTAAACCTGGAATTTCTATAGCTCATGCTGGTTTGCATTTAGAATGGAGGTCAGTCACCAAAGGGCAAGGACAGAATGTATGTAAGAAGGAGATCATGCCAATGATGTAAGTCAGAGCTGTGAATTTCAGGTCTGTTTTGGATTTTAGTCCAATCTTCTATTTTTTATTAACACATAACCAAATTCTTACATTTTTCATTTGTCCTCAAATGTGCTTAAATGAGGAAATCTCCCATTGCTCAAATAGAAGTTATTAAATACCGCTGCATTAGTGTAGCACAATGTGATAAAAAGCTTTCCTGTGTTATAATATGCCTGCACAGTGTTTCACCATATGAGCATATAGCGGTACCGACTGACTTCAAAATCTTGTGTGATGTCTGCATTATATATGCACCATATAATTATGTAGATAGAATTATGACAATGACTGACTAATCATATTTTTATTTATTTGTGTCCAACGTAGTCACGGCACTAAGTCCTTTTACCTATTGGATTGATTTAAACATCTCATCAAATTTAACCTCCTTCTTGTTAGTAACTATGAATTTGGGTTTTTTTTTAAAAAATTCCTGAAGCAGTCAGATTGCTTTTTTCCCAGATTGTATTTTTTAATTCAATATGATAAGTAACAGGAGTAATTGCAAGTGTTTGCATAACGATGGACTGGGAGAATTGGGACCTTCTTGAGCACTGAAGGCAAATTTAAAGATGAACTGTCAAGTGAGCTAAATGTTATTCTGCCAGATGTGTGATGTACATGGTTAATACTCTGAAGTACCTAATTTCCCTCTTTCAACAGGAGCCATGATGAATAATTATGGACCAACTGTTTGCTGCAGAGTGCCCATTTCCGGCTTCCAAATATCTTTTTAATACCCTCTGTAGCTTGTTTTCAACTAAAGTAAAATCCGCCCATTGTAGACTCCATTCATAACTGCACATAAATAATTTGAAGGAATATTGTAATCTCAGAAATACTACCTGAGATGATAAGTCTGTAGTTATGGTCACTAAGAGGAAAAAACCACCACCTACAAGAACTGTGGCAGGATTGATTTTTATTTCTCTTTGACTTCCTTGGTACTTTTCAAACTTCTAAAAATCAATGCTGATCAACTTTTCTGTTAATCAGACAAACATTGCTTCTTATGAGTCTTCCTGTCTCTTTGTTGCTGTCAACTTTGTTGCTCTTCAGCTGTTTGCAGTCTTGTGCTCATGGGAGGCTATTTCCCAGAATCACAGAATGGTTGAGGTGGGAAGGCATCTCTGGAGATCATCTAGTCCAACCCCCTTGCTCAAGTAGCGCTAGCTGGAGAAAATGGCCATCTCATGATACTTTTTTCCTATTCTGTTTGTACAAAGCAGATGAAACCCAGCTCATCCTGGGCAAGTAAAGAGCCCCCTGTATGGGCCAATACAAGTGACACTGAAATAATTCAGTCTTTTCCCGTGTTTGCTAACTCCAAGCCAAGGCTTGTGTCTGGCCAGGGCTGAAGAAAAGTTCCTATCAGGAAAAAAGTTCCATGGCCTCAGGTAACCATCACTTCCACAAAAGGCTAAAAGTTCCCCGAGAATTGAGGTGGATATAAAAGAAACACTAATATTTCTGACACCTGTTCTTAGCTCCCTAATGTGAGCAAGCCGAGCGTTAAGGATAGAAGGTAACTTTAACCGAACGGAATAACCCATAAATCTTCAGTTTTATCTTCAGTACAAAACAGTAGTAGCTGTGATTCAATGGTGTGTACAGCAATTGGGATGAGGCCTCCCAAGTGTGTGCAACAATCGGGATGAGGCCGCCCAGGTGATAGTGAAGGATAAACTCTGAGTACTTTAGGCCAACAGAACAATGACTAAAGCTCTACTTCAGTAAGGCTGGCCCAAGGATTTCAGTCAGTGCCTCACGAAAACGCTATCTGGCTAACACCCATGAAATGAGGATCAGGCTTTAAATGCAGAGGAGCTTCAGACAAGTCAGATACTTTATGCAATCAGGGGACCCAATCTGGTGACCCGTGTGCTGTAGAGAATGTAAGGTCAGTAACAGTTTTATTGAGAGGGCAGATCACTTCACGTACATATTTTGAGATAATGAAATCTGAGGAAGTTTGACTTCATTAGTATTAAGTTGATTGTTGAGGGAAGACAGCATCAAAATAATGTCAATAAAGAACAGTACTCCCGTGAACAGGAAACATTTTGTGTCACAAGTGCAAATGGATGCAAGTCATTTAAGACGCTCATTAGTTAAAAGGATTCCCTTGCAACAGGCTTTGTGCAGAAAATTCAGGAGTACTTATGAAGAGATGCTTAGGGAGGGACATCAGAATTTGGCCTCTCCTACTCAAAGGCAGAAGAGCTAAGTGAAAAACCTACATTAACGTATACAAAAAGGCTTGCTTGGGAGCAGTTGTGCATGCATGAAGTTCAAATCTTACAAAACGGAAAAACTCTTTCTCCAAGTTTGTAAACTAAAAGCTGGAAAGTTGGATCAGTGATGCGAACACGTTGCTTTCACTTCTCTGATGTGAAACCAGATGAGTCCACATGGACTCAGATTGTTTTTCTGCCTTGTCTTCAAAACATTTTTCTTCCCTTCAATGACTAAAAGCACAAAATTATAATAACTCTCTACAGTCAGATCTTAACAGGTCAGATTGTGCTCAACACCATATCGGGATCAGGTACATTATTCTGATTCAGTGTCTCAGATGAGGATGTAGCCTGTCATCTCAACTTTCCCATTCGTCTCACAAGTTGTCCTTTGAGTATTGCAGGAATAAAATTTTCTGGTACCTGCTTTTAGGGCCAATGCAGTTTGGTTCACAAGCAAAGGGCTCTGTTGGCTTGAAGCAGACCATGAGATTTCATCTGGAATTTCTAATAAGTCGGTTGTGTAATTTTTTAACTCTCCCAGCTTCTTTCCTAGTTTGAGACTGACAAGTTTAAGTCATGGAGTAAGTTGTACTGGAGATTCTCTGACGAATTGCTGTCCTGTGATTCCCATTATCAGGATAACAACAGTTCTTTTTGAAAGGAACATGCCGAAAGAAATAACTTGTAGTTAATTGTAGTTCTGTCCTCTAGATGTGTACCAAGGAAGGATCTGGACCAGCAGTTTGTTGACTGAAAATCTGTCATTTTACTCCAGTCTGGTTTTGTCTGAGGGAAAAGCTATGTATAATTAATGTGGTTTTGAGTTAAATTTAGCTCTGCAAATGCTCTTTTGTGGTTTTGCTATGCTTAATTCATGTCACAGAGCAACATAATATGTACAACAAAGAGAAACCCACTCAGTGAAATAGGTTTTCCCATGTAGTAATCTCATTGTAGGCAGAGGTTGAGTGGAGGAGAAATATTCCTTTCCCTGAGAAATCCAAGAGCCTTGAAGCAGCGTGAGGCCAGCATGTGTCTACCACAGAACGGTAAGGTTTCCAAAACCCACAGCAGGAGACTGCAGACCCCGCAATCTGGGGTCGCCTGCTCCATGGGGGTACTGATGGAACTCGGGCCGTAGCTGCTGGTTCAGTGGAGCACATGAGGTTTGTGGTCACAACAACCCAGCTGTGGAAAGGACCGGATGTGAGTATTGACTGGTCTCTTTCGTAAGCTTCTGCGCAGGCTGCCTGGGCCTTGGCGCTGAGTCTCTAGGAATTGGGAGGGTCACTACTTCCCTCCTTCCTGACGGGTTGGTGTGGATGCATGGGTCAGGACTGCTGCGGTGTGTCTCCCATTGGCAGTGCCTTAGCATGGCATTTCTTCTGTCATGGGCATGGGCCATCCTCCCCTGGGATGGAGGGGAGGAACAGGGAGAGAACGGTTAATTCCCAAACTCCTCTTTCTCCCATGCATGCCCCTGCCACCCGTGCGCTCCTAGGAAGGATCTGGTCCTAGAGGGACCATGGGGAGGACACAGATTTGCGCTTTGGGGAGAATCAATTGTGTAAAATAGTACAAATCACTAAATAGTCTATTGTACAGTGTAATAAGCCTTCTTACTGTTTTTATTCATACACAAATTAGGAGGCTGCTAACAGTAGGAATTGCTGTTGTTTTAGAACAATCAAAAAGATGTTGTAAAATGAATTTACTTAAGAGTCCTGAAAGAACTGTATTATTTACATTGCAAATATTCAATGACTTCTAATTATGAGTGACTGATGTGCCTGGTTTTTTTATTAATTCTAAACAGCAAGACAGAAGTTTGGTTTTTTTCTTTAGGTCTGTGTCCTGCAGATATGTTATAGGATAATCTACTTCAGATAATAAAATAAAGGCTCCTAAGACAGGCAGAAAATGCAGGGAAAAATCTGTGACATAATCTGCCTTTCATGATGAAGGCGGCTTAGTCTCACAGCCTAGCGACACCTCGGCAGCCTGAAGCTTAGTGTAGCTGTTTATAGCATGAGCCAGCGATGTGGACTTGTAGCCCAGAAGGCCAACCACATCCTGGGCTGCATCAACACAAGCGTGGCCTGCACATTGAGGGAGGTGATTCTGCCCCTCTGCTCCACGCTGGTGAGACCCCACCTGGAGTCCTGTGTCCGGCTCTGGAGCCCCCAACATAAGAAGAACGTGGACCTGTTGGAGCGAGTCCAGAGGAGGCCACAAAGATGATCAGAGGGTTAGAGCACCTCTGCTATGAGGACGGGCCGAGAGAGTTGGGGTTGTTCAGCCTGGAGAAGAGAAGGCTCCAGGGAGACATTATAGCAGCCTTCCAGTACCTGAAAGGGGCCTACAAGAAACCTGGAGAGGGACTTTTTACAAGGGCATGTAGTGGTAGGACAAGGGGTAATGGCTTCAAGCTGGAAGAGGGGAGATTTAGATTAGATATTGGGAAGAAGTTTTTCACTATGAGGGTGATGAGGCACTGGAACAGGTTGCCCAGGGAAGCTGTGAATGCCCCATCCCTGGAAGTGTTCAAGACCAGGTTGGATGAGGCTTTGAGCAACCAGGTCTAGTGGGAGGTTGGAGCTAAGTGATCTTTAAGGTCCCTTCCAACGTAAACCATTCCATGATTTTAGCTCTTCACTGTTGTACTTGAAGGTCATTTAAACAACCTGGTTTTAGAGTTGTTGGTTTTACTTTGCTGCCTCATCCACCCACTGAGCTGTTACTCAGAAAAGCTGAGTCTCTTCTACTTGGCCTGTGGGTATCTGTACGGCCTAAATTTATACGTCAGCCTTCACAGCATGGTTGAAGGCCCCAGAAATCAAGCCCTAATGAACAAAAACAGGGGGAGAGTTATCCTACTATTTGCACAATTAAGCAATGTTCCTTTGCGTATCATACTATTTACTGTCTCATTTCTTGCCAAGGTCTACAGCCCGATTTGTGCAAGGGGCACAGTGTGAAGTTGGCAGTGGTTTTCATCATAGACAAAATGAAGCCCCCTTGGTCAAGCACAGTAAGGCTTCCCACACAGCTAGGGTGGTTGAATTGGCGTTAATGTCCTGCTGGACATGGAAGCAATTATCTGCTTTTTAAGCAGCTTTATTTATTTGTTGCTAGTCCAGACAGTCTTTTTAAGACTTAAGTGCTCATGGTAAAAAATCTTTGTGTACAGTTACTTCTAATGTCCTTCCTCATTTCCATTCCTTTAAAAAATGTCATTAGTACTAAAAGTACGTTCAGTGATTAAAATGTATCAGGTGATGCTTTTCTTTGCCCTTTTCTTGGGGACCAGAAGAGCAGAAGAAAGGAAGAATTTCTGGGATGTGAGCACAGTATTCCAGCCTGAGACACATTTCGATTTTCTTTGCAGAGTTTTGTGAACTTTGCAATTTATTCATGAACAGAAGCAGGATCGAAGCTGCAGTTTTTGCGTGAGGTCATAGTGTACAGACTCTTCAATTAAATTCTAGATGCTGACTCTTTTCTGAGTGTCATTTGCTGTCACCCTGCAAACAGGGTGGAGCCACTACTTCAAGACATTTGGTGGGCAGGAAAGTGCCGTTTCTGTTTAGGTACATATATTTCTCCACTTGCCTTGGAAGGCTTAAAAACATTTCAGGAAAGAAATTTTCTTTTAGGATGCAATTGGGTTGGATAAAATTTCATGAGCTTCTGTCAGTCTTTAAAGAGAGACCAGGAATAAAGACTGAAACAAATCAGTTCAAGTGACTTTTGTCACTTGAAATACATCTTCTACAGCTAAGGAAAAATGCTTTTACTTTTTCTAGGCTGGTGTATTTAAGGATTTGCTTTGAATTTGAGGCTGCCCATTTAAAATATCAGAAATTCTTTTCCTCATCTTAATGGGCTTAACTTGGTTTAAGAGGGGAAATACTATGGAACATGCCAGGGTGGGAACACTGAGTAACTTTCTTTTGTTCTCCATGGGACTGAGAGGTGCACAAATCTGCACCTTTCATCCCTATCCACTGAGTAACCATGCCAAAGGCCCTCATCTGGTAAAGCAATTAGCACAAACTTAAAGTGAAAGTGGCACTTCGACCATTTATAAAAAGAGAAAAGCTCAACTGTCGGTGACAAATGACCGACAGCAAATGGTACAGATGCTCTCTGCCCTTTGTTTTCTTCGTTGGCTGCCAGTTGTGTCTGCATCATCAGTATTCAAACTAACTCATCCTCCGTTTATATACTGTTGTGAAGTTGGCTGTTAAGTCACATAAGTCATTTAAAGAAAAGGAAATCACAACATAGACATCAGATGTCTGAAAATGTATTCATATTATCACAAAATGACAGTGATTTTTTTAAATACTAAATGTATGGCTACTAAATGTGGGAGAGATTTCATTTGTTTTAGAGTAGTTTATTAAAAATAGTGGTACTGAGCATGAAAGTAGGCCATATATAGTCTTTGGCTGTTCTGTAATTATGGACTGTACATGACATGAAAACCTGAGGCAAAACCTCTGCAAACTTTCATAGTGTCAGGGTTTTACTCTCAAAAATGGCTAATTCCAATCTGGGAAAGGACTGCAGAAGTATCCACTGAGTAGCTCAAGTGGCAGAGCTTGGTAAGAGAACTGCTTACCACTGAAACTGCAGCCCTCAATGTTCTGTATATAGAAATGCACAATATACCTGCAAGTAATAAGCCTTTGAGATGGAGTTTCCAGGTGGCAATACGTCACCATCTCAGCTGTACAACAATTCCTGAAGCCATGTGAGAGACTAAAACCTGAAGAAAATTGCCAATGCGAGTGCTGTACATCTGTGCTGAGCTTCTCTTGCACTTCCGTGTTTAAACAAAATTCTTTTCCTTGTTTCAGTGTTTATTTTGAGGTTCTCTGCTGCACTGCAGAGGTTTTTCTAACTAGTCACTGTGTTAGAATATTGATAGTACTCCAGATAGCTAGTGCTGCGCATCTCGTGGGCCACCACATTGTGTGTTCCTAACTAATTCATGAGTTTAATAATACCCATAATAAGATTTTTACAGTATAATTATTTAACACCAAGCACTGAGAGGTTAGGAGGTCAAGTGGGAGGTTAAAACTGCTGCTGCAGAAAACACTGCTAATAGGACTAGGTGAAACCTTCAGAGCCAGAGTCGTGACAGACTGTGGGATGTCCTAGGCTAGTACTTCAACTTTAATTTGCATATTAATTTCAGCGTATTCAGTCTGTTGTAACTTAAGTCTCTAACTAGGTTCTTTATAGCTTGGCTTCAGCTACTCTGCCAGCCTAGACTAAATGTAATGACAGGTAGCCCACCTTCCCATAGAATCTGGGGTGGTTTAAAAATCACAGCATGAAGCACCTTTCACTGTTTTCCATTCTGTGAGTCCTGCAGGATCTTTAGGTCCCAGCATCACCTCAGCCTCAACAAGATGTTCCACTTGCGTTCTGACGGCAGCCTTTGTAGAGCCAAATCAGCATATGTTTTCATTTAGGTCAGTGCATTGATGCTGCTTGTTATACATCATCTACAAACTTTACCACATGCAAAGGAAGAAAGGGAGAGACTCTCTTGGATCCTGACAGTTCATCTGATTTCAGTGGAAATACGTCAGACTTATGTCAGGTTTGCTGTGAATGAATCAAGCCCCATTCTTCTTGCTGTGGGATTTACTTCTTTGCATGTTGTAGAAGCAGACTAAAAAACCGTGTTTGCTGAGACTTTTAAAGATATTAAGAACAGTTGGTTTTCTGTTTCAGTTTGTTCTTCTCTCAAAGGTGTTTGCAAGAGGGTCACTTTATAAACTTAAGTTTGTCTGATGAGCTCTTGTGGGTGTTTTGTTTTGTTGGGAAAAATAACTATGTCCCTGCTGGTAGCCTAAACAAACAAAACAACCAGACTTTCACTAACCAGCTTAAGTTGAAATGCGCTCCCTTTTAATTGTCCTTTTCTGTACATAGTGCCTCACTTTCATGTAGACATTTTAATGTCTGTATTTTATTGTCTTCAGCACCAAAATAACTAACTTTTAGACCATTTTTCTTGTACTTGCATAAATTGGTGCCAATGTGGTACCTCTGGAAACCTTAAATCAAATGTATGCATGATCCTAAGAAGAACGGGTGAGATTTGGCTCATCTAAAATTAGTAACGGGCTTGTGATGGCTTTTAATGGAGCCAGGAGAGCCAGTGGGCATAGCGGTTAAGTAACATCTTTAAGGAGCTGGGAATTCTTCTCAAAGTGGTAACTACATTTGTCTCCTTCACAAAATGCCGAAGTGCACAACACTTGTGGAAGCTTAGAGGAATTAAGGACCTCTGTATCCATAGTCATTACTCACTCCCATACAGCATTAAAGATGACAGGGCTGGATTTAAAAAAAAAAAAACCAACAACTCCCAAGCCCTTGAGATCAAGATGTTAGTAGAGTATCTTAATTAAGAAGGTGTGGCACCTGCTTGTAATTTGCCTGACTTATTAGTTTCAGACACAAAATTTTACCAAATTCAGCTTTGAAAATGGAAATAATAGTAAAAATAACACAATTTATTTTAACAGACATCCAGAAGATTATACCACTTTGAAAAACACGTACTTTTTTCCTGAGGAGTGGTAAGCTACCTGACTCATCCCTGGCACTGCTTTTTTTTATCATTATGCTTATTGTAGTTCTAGGCATCCCAATAATGACCCAGAAATCTATTATATTAAGTGCTCTACAGCCTTATAATAAAAAGTACGTCCTTGACTTCATGAGCTAAAGGATACAAATAGACTATTAGGAACAGAAGGTTGTGGCAGAGAGAAGGGAATGCTATGAGGTACTGACATAGCATTCTTGGGTAATGCTTTTGGTACATCAGCAAAATTATTGTGGGGTTTTTTTGTATTTTGGGGGTTTTTTTTTTGGTTTTTTTGAGACATCTGAGCAAGAGGGAAATTCTGTGGAATATGCAGAGGAAGATAAGTTCCTTGGAAGATGCCAGCATTGCGTCTCCTAGCTTCCAGGAATATTTGCTTGAAAAATGTGACCGATGAAAGTTAACATCCTGATCTAATTAGGAGTTGGAAGATAACCTATTGATACTTGCTAGGCTGGTAAGTAAAAAGAGAAGGGTTTTGAAGAAAGGAAGATTGAGAAGGCCTTTGAAAATGAAGCAGTTTATGCAGCATGGAAAACAGAACAAGTGGAAGGATATTGCTTTCCTGAAAGGCAACCTGAAAACCAAGTTTTCAGAAGCATTCAGGATGGATTTGAAGAGGGCATGAGTGTTGACATCAGTGAGGAAGCCAGCAAGGGTCAACTTGGAGTGGAAAAGCTGTATTTTAGAGATGTTTTGCAGGAAAAAAAGGCTGTTGGACGAGATTTGATGACTTTGGAAGAGGTTTGAGGTGAAGATGTGTGTTACAGAAACACATGATTACCTGGATGTGACTATGCCCGTAGCAATCTGAAGCACTCGGTCTAGCTGTGAAAAGGTAAAAATCTGCTTTTAAACCTGTTGATGCTGAGCTGCCAAATACTTACACGCAGATGGCAACGAACAGCTCAGATTTTAATTTGGCCAGAAGGAGTCAGTGCTGGTGTAAAGGATGGACCAGTGCATCCGTATATGGGGACAATGGCTGAGCTTGTTCACGGGTAGGTATGTGTTGAAGGAGAAGAAAACCGGGGAAGACAGACATGGGGTTCTGTAGGAGATCACAAAGGAAACTGTGAAGGGTAAAGAGGAATTAGTGGGAGAGGGAAAAGGAAAATTCAGATAGGACAAAGTCACAGGAGCCACAAGGCAACATGCCTTTTTTTTTAAAAAAGGACAGTTGTCTGTGCCAGAATGGTTCTGATTTTTTTTTTTTTACTGCCTTTTATTTTTTCCCCGTGGAAGAGTTGTAGACATCTTGTCCAGAGATAAGAGCAAAAAAAACCAAGAGAAGCTTTAGGAAGTGAATCAAATAAAATTTTAATTTATCCAGGTCTTGTTAATTCTGTAGTCACCAGCATTAGGAATACTATGGAAGTAAGTACTGAAAGTATATATAAAAACAATGATTGACACTTCTATTCAATTTAAAAAGTGGAGCTTAAGTAAGAGGATTTTTGTTTGCTTGTTTTAAATAAAACCAAAGCAGAATACCAAAGTAGGCAATGGCAGAATTAGGTATTCCACTGCAATATAGGTTCATGAATTTAAATTAAAAATAGTCTGTCATTGAGTTCCTCTCTGTTTTCTGTTAAAATAATGTCAACGTTTTTGTGTCGTTAAGCATGTATTTGTAGCATCACACTGTAGTATTTAAAGTTTCTGAGCACCTTGGATTTGTTACTATCAAATATTGTTGCTTTAGAGTTCAGAAGTTAATTAGGGCACAGGAATGAAGAAGAGCCAGTAGGTCAGGTAATCAGTATTCTGGTGGGTTAATTCAGTAGATATAAATCTAAATACTAAAGTGAAATAGTGAGTAGTTTCTTCTTACACACTTTACAGTTTAAGCCTAAACTTAGGCTACGGTTGGTATACTGCCTGTTTGTCAGCTCATTAGTAAGACAAGTTTCATAGGTAATAGATCCTCAACATGGATAAAATATGGTTATAGTTGTTTTAAAGTTGTATCACCAGGCTGCACCAGCTGAAAATCTACCTCAGAAAAATAACATGAAACTTGTAAAGGTTGACCTGTGGTGTAGGTGTAACTTACTGCAATTCTCAGCCTGTGTTCTTACGCTTGTACGTCTTCAGCAGCAAGTTCTTTAAGGCAGCACAAGACACAGTGATGCTGCTGATTGCAGCTGCAGCACAACACAGCCTCTCTCTCCCATCACTTCCTACATGAATAGGAAATGGAAGAAACACTTGATTTTTATCTTAGTGATGTATTTGTTTGTGTTATTTCTTAATGAACTTGGGTTCTGTCGAGAGTTTTCTTATCAAGGTTGGAAAGTTCTTTCGTTCAGATGTGTTTATGTAACAAGAAATGCTGGAGTAAAAGTCAGGAACAATATAAATAGCCAAGTAATGGCAATGTTAGCTAAGTCTGAATTTACTGGAATCCACCAGACTGTGCTCTTTAGCTGGAGTTGTAGTCAAGTATGAATCTGCTGTGAGACTTTGGACCTAGTATGTTAATACGTTACTCCGGACAATAAGTGACTTCATGGATTAATTTGAAGAAAAATACGGTTCGAAGATGGAATAAAGTAGTGGTGAATCAGGTTTCTTATCCCTCATAGTTATTATGCCAAAAGCAGGGTAGCAAATAAATACTGCTGGTGGTGAGCATTAAGTTTGCTCATTATAAATGCAGAGTCATGTACCAGACTCCAGCGTGATTTCATCTGGGAACACTGCCATAAGGATTACAAATGGCTTTCAGCCTGAAAATTGGTGTGTATTGCTTTAAACTTCCAGTGGGGAGTTGGCAATTTATCCTTCAGATAATCATCTTGTGTTAAATTGAACATCTTACTGTAACTTTTTGCTACATGATAAACCAGCTCCTATGAATAATTTACTGCAACTGGCAACCCACTTCAGCTCTGAAGTCTTTATCAACTCTGGTGGCTTTTCAAAGTTTAATAATCAACTCGGAGCCAAAAATCTCATTGTACTTAAGGTCGGTGGAATTTCAGTGTTAATTGCTACGGGAATCACAATTTGGCCTTTTAGGGCAAGCCTCTCGTGACTAGAAACTACATCAGATCATTGTGAGGACAAAGCCATGTATTTGTGCCCAAGTAAGCAGGGCTCACTTACCTTCCCTTGTACTCTGCCGTGTCGCTGGGGTTTGTGCAGATTTTATTTCGTGTAGGTGTTTGAAATATTTTCCCTGGGCAAAAAAGTTGGCTGAATTACCTGGGCCTTCGTTGCTGTCATAGCAGGTTTAGGATGTGTTCTGTGCTGCACCATTGCAACACAGCATATAAGATGGGAGAATCCACCAAAATTATCGTTCTAGCCCTACAGGAAACCTGCCATGGCAATCGAGCTGGTAATTTTTCTAGAAAGAACAGCAACACCTTTCAGTTTGCCAGGCCCTGACTGACTTGGCTGATCTGGAGCAGGGAAGTCTGTCCTACGCTCCGGGTCCGCTCCGTCTGGCTAGGCTGAGCCTCGCTGCTGTCATGAAGGAACTGCAGATTTTGTGAATTGTGCTTTGCATGATTTCCCCTGTATAAACAAAGGTAGCCAAATCTTCTCAGGAAAGAAGTCTCTGCTCCATGTAAATGCTAGGTTCCGTATGCATGATCTCAGCTCTAACCTCTTCTAAATCACAAACTCTTTTTTTTTTTTTTTTTCCCTCTCCCCAGTTTTGAGCATTCTTAGGCAGACCTGCTTTTTGTCCTGCTCGCTTTATGCCCTTGGCACCTGCATGTGCTGTGTTTTTCCCAGTGAGTAGAAGCTTAGCAGAGGGTGAGCTCTGTGGCAGTTAAATGGCTGCTCAGCAAGTGCTATTGCAAGATTACATCTGAAAGCAGAATTTGTTTAGGAGGAGCTGGGTGGAATAGAAGGACAAAAGGACCCTTTCTTCTGAGTGGTAACAATGGAGATTTAGACACTGACTTCAGGCACAAACTCCTTTTTCTCTTCCGTGCTGATCTGCTATGCAAGATTGCATCAAAAGGGCAGGGAGTCCCTGCATTCCCCAAAAGTGAGCAAGGGTATGGCTTGGTCTAATGGCAAATAAAGGGTGAAGCTGCCTCTCCTGTATTCTGGAGCTGGCCTGAGTAGCAGTACTGCATACAACTTTTGTTTTCATCCCAATATTGTATTGTAAATTTTCCTGGTATTTAGGGAAATTTTCAGAAAAAGTTAGACTTAGAATATTAAATAGGAAAAAAATAACATACAACAAATTAGTTCATCTGAAAATGCAGGTGGGGAAAATATTTAGGACACAAATTTTCTCTAATATTTCCTAGACATTATGAAGATTTCTTAGGAATTCTAGGCTGTGCCGCTCTCAACTACCATTCATTTATGTTTTCATCCTTTTTCTGTCTTTTTAGGACAAATAAATTTTTTTCATTAAAAAAAAATTGTTCAGAACAAGTATCAAACATGCCATGACTAAATCTCAATCTTTCACCTTATTAAGATTTTGGGAACCATTTTTCTAGTTTTATTAATGCGACGCCGATCTCACTTTGCTCGCCTTATATTTTGTCTTAATGTGAATAATCAGATTATTAGGTGGAGCAAACAGGAAATGAAGCAACGGCCTTAGGACACTTCTAGGAAAAAAAAATTCAAGAAAGCCAAGAAATATTTGGTCCTTTAGTTAGAAAATGCAGTTTTGTAGACACAAGGAAGTTTGCAGGCAAAGTTTTGCAGTAGATCTGCAAAAAATTGGAAACCATTCACAAGAATTCCCACCTTTTACTGTCCAGAGGAAGATTAGTTATGAAGATGATGAGTTATGAGGCTGTTCTTCAAAAACACAAGAAAGAGTGAAACAGAAGCCTTTTTGTCGGAGACCTGTGTCAAGCTTTGAAGGCAACTGATAGGCTTTTGTTCAGACCCATGTAGGAAGCTTCTGTTAATTTAATCATTTGCCTGCTTCGCGTCTTTGGGTTAATAACACCAGGTTTTGTTTTGAACAACTTCTTGTGCATCACTTTAATCTGCTGCAAGCCCCAGGCTTCCAGAGGAAGTTTCCTGAGGATGCTGAGTGCAGGCGGCCCCGCAGCGAGGGCAGGGCAGGCAGGCAGCAAGCGGCAGCGTGCAGAGCAGCCGGGCAGCACCTGTGAAGGCACTCGGACACCCTGGAACAGCACCCGCTGGCAGCGGGGCTGGAGGAGACGTGCTCAGGGCCCGTGTTGACTCTGACGCTTTGCAGCTCACAAATCCTGCCTACTTCGTACAGAGTTGCTAACTGACAGTAATGCTGAACCCTTGTCGTGTCACTTTTTGCCAAGGTAAATGCCTTTTGTCGAACCTCAATGATTTCCTGAACAAAGGTGCTCCCTTCCAGTTGCCCAGGAGACATAGTTGTGCATCAATACTCTGACAGCGAAAGAAATAGATGGTAAAGTGCTGTGGGCTAGACCAGACTCATGAGATGTAAGGAGGCTTATTTTCTTACAGAATAAGGGAGTTGCTGCTTTTTTTTTTTTTTTAATCATGTGCTTTAGCATCGACATCCAAGCGATATTTTTTTCTATGGAAATTCAGTTGCTCCTCAGGGAGTATGTATGTGATGGTGATGTGAAAATGCGTGGTTGTGTTTTGCTAAGGCTGTGTCTTCAGTGAAAGTGCAAAGGAACTTTGAATGACGGCCGTAAATCGGCATATTGACAGTGTTTTGACTTCAGTGGGCCTAAGTAAATGTTTGGCTATTCTGTCTCCAGTCCCTTGAACATGAACTGTTGTGACGTCTGCTGTCCAAGTTCTCAGTAAAATTTTCAAAGTTACCTATATGACTTAATAGTCTATATTCAATATTCAGTCATTTGGACTTCAAGGAAAGCAGTGGAGTGGTTGTTCAAATATCACTTTCCTAAGTTACTGCAAGATTTCTATCCCGTTGTGTTAGTTGATGGTGATGTTGCAATATTGTAGGAACAAAGGTACTGGTAAAAGCGTAGTTGTTGATGCTTGTTAAAAGCATCCTGTTGAAGAAGTACTGCTGTGGGCATTTATCTTTTTAACAACTTATTTAAATCACAAGTACAAACTAGTTTTTATAGGGGTACACATAAGATGATAAAACGCGAGCGTGGTTTAAATCTGTAAGATCGTATTTTATCTGCAGGTCAATTTAAAATATGATCAATAGAGAGTCATGTGTGTGCATACCTAACAAGTACATTATGAGATGGTAATTCAGTCCCTGTCACCCAGCTGGTTAATCTCCTACTGCCTACTCCTGAAGGGTAATTTGTGTACCATCTTTAAACTAAGAAAAAACCACCAAACCATAAAAAAAGAGAACCAAACAAAAAAACCCCCAAAAAGTATTTTTGAAAATTAAAATAATTAAACAGAACCAGGGAGATATAACGTGAAAGCAACTGAAGTATTTTTTGTATAAGAAGTTATTTAAAGGGAGGCTTTACCATGGTTTCATGTTTAATAGCTTTAGGTTTCAAAATGCTGGAAGAGCATTTTGAGTTTAATCAGTAGTGTCAATAGTTATTTCTGTTTTACCAAATGGATGTCCTCCCTTCGTCCCACATAACTACTATCATGCTGTCTCAGTGCAGGGAATACTTCATTCTTGGGTCGGGGGAAAGGAGCCAGGGGCTGTCCATAGGTTTTAAGAAAACTTTCCTGACCAAGTGCAACACAAACTGTTCCCTGGCTGTTTGCTACGTGCTGCTCAAGTAGCCTTTGTAGAGGGTATGTGGTTTTGATGTGATAGCTCCATTAGGAAAACACAGTAGTCAAATTAAGCAGGTTGTGCAATCTTTTCAGTTCTGAAATAAGATACAGTATTATTGGATAAGATACTATAATATTTATAATAATATAGAGAGTAATTAAATAATATCCATATTACTGGATAAACAAAGCAACATCCTGAAAGAGCCTAGTTAGAAGGATTAACTGCCACTGTGCCCCAGTCTGCTTCAGTTTGAGCTGATTTTTACATGCCGCATAAGAGCTGAAAGGTGCCTTCCCCAATACTAGCTGAGAATACAGGATTTCACACCTCTTTTTCTAAACTGGTCCACAATGAAAAATTAAGTGATATTAGCAGGCAGGGTGAGCTCTCTAAAGATAAGTGACAACCTGCTAATTATCTCTATTAAGCATAATTGCATTTGATTGTTCTATTTCTGTATAGTTTTGCCAACAAACAGAATTGAGTAATTCCCGCAGTCAGAGCCATCGTTCTGCTTCTGCCCAGAAAGGTGCTCAGGCTGAACCATTGCTGATTTGACATCAAAAAAGCTGGTGGAGTCACAGTATGAATTGGGCTCGCTTTATCCAGGAAGATGAAGTTACCTGGAGCCTTCAGGCCACTCTGTGAAAGGCTGAGGAGACCGAGCTAATAAAAACAGCTCAGCCCTGAGGGTTTGCAGGTACACCGCTTTTTTCTGCACAAGCAGCCCTGTGCTAGAGTGCGCACGTCTCAGTTACAGCCAAGCCTGTTTATTTGTTTTCTGTGACAGATGTGTATCTTTAAGAATTTTTTTTTTTTAAGAAAAGCAAAACCCCTTGATTTTCTTCTACCATGTTTTTGGTAGTGACAATATGCTGAAAAATTGGAATTAACAAATCACTTCCTATTAGTAAAAAATGCAAATAACCGACAATCTCGGTCTCATTTTTCTCGTAGCAACTTTAGGTAAGAAGCAAACAAGCTGCAACGAAATGTTCATCCGTAGAGTCAATGTGTGCTATGAATCCCCTTTAAAGATCATCTTGATTTTACTGCCTTTCTAGATCACTACCTCAATCTCTCTCCAAAAAAAAGCATCTGGGTAAATCTCAAATGTGTCTAAAATACTTGCTGATGGTCTGTTTAGACAGTGCATTCTAAATGTTTATTGGTCTTCTGAAGCATCAGTATGGTTTGCAGGAATGTTAATTAACTTATGGATGGAGTCTGTTGGGGTGTGGTCTCTTAGTCTGTCCACAGTTCTTACAGTTTATTTCAATCAGTAACAACCAACCAGTTTGGAAATGCTCTCTGCTAGGTCCTTTTATTTACCCTTATCTTCTCCTGTAAGGCATGACTGAAATATTCAACTTTTCTCTATTCTGGCTCATAAAACTCAGGCTCGCTTCGGTTCAGCCAGCTCAGATTTCTGTTACCATTTCTGTGGAGTGAAAACAATGAAACTTGATGAAGGGGGTCAAACCTTTGATTAGTGTAAACCATTAATGGCCACTTTGTAAACTTTTATGCAACCATGTCAGTTTATATGTGCTGTGGATCTGTCCTGGAAGTGTCCCAGGAGGATAAGCAGAGGATGTAGTCTGGCACACAAATACCACCATTTGTTTTGATCTGTATTTAATCCCTGCCTTGACTGATTTCATCATTCAAAGTTGTTTTCTTTACATGAAGCTCCCAAATCTCTCCTCAGGCCTGGTTAATTCTTTTTCTCTGCTTTCTCTCTATTTGCCATTAATATTTTATCAGTTTTCACAAATAAGAATTTGCACATATAAAAGAAGCTACATCAACAATGAACAGATACCAGGAGATAGTATCATCAACCTCCAGGAACAGAAATGATTCCCAAATACACACAGCATAATTTCCAGCTTCCCTTTTGATACAGACACATAGAATGGCTACAGTAAGATGATGGGGATGTTAATTTGGTGCTTCTGTCCAGTTCTTGTCTGTTGTGGCTGTGATACCACTGGATAAGGCTCCTAAAGCATGAAGTTGCCATTTCATCTTTCTCATGGTCCTCTCAAGAAAAAGGTCTGATTTTAGCAAAATAAATTCTATTAGTGATTAGCAAACAGACAATCCCAGCATAGTCCTTTGTTACCTTTCTGGTCTTATATGTAACCTGTTATCTTCAAGAGGAAACATTATCAACTCTGTCTGGCAAGCTCACCTTCTTTCCCCTTTTTTTTCTTCTAGAGAAACCTCACACATACCTGTTTGTAGTCAGAGTGGAAAGAATTTGTATAATAATATAGTCTCATGCAATCACTGAGGCCTACAAGAGCACTCCAGTGCTACAAATCCAGAGCAGCCACTGTCTGGTCCCAGTCTCTTGTGTCTGTATATGTGTATTAACATACACAAAATGTGAACAAGCCTGAAACGCGGCCATTCTGTTCTCTCTCCTGATGTGTATCTGTCACCAACTGCTAATAACTATTTGTTTTACATACTGGATTCCGATTAGCTGCCTCAAATTTGGTTTTGACCATTCGTTTCTAGAAAACTTTCATTTCTCTTTCTATCTGTCATATAAAAGATTGTGATCCTTCCTGCTGAACTGCTGTTCACTTCCTTACCTCTCTCCAGCGGGGTATTAGCCTCAGATGAAATGGCCTCATCAGAGTTGATGGCAAAACTCAAACTAACCCCAGTTCCTGCTAGAGGGGGTACATCTTGCTTTTTGAGGACCCACGGTGCACGACCACAGGAAACAGAAGTAAAAAGGCACACGATGAGACAACTACCAGTTTTGTTTGCGTCTTTCCTGTTAAGTAGTTTACCAGCATTTACTTGTTGGTAACAATTAATTCGTAATTTAGAACAACTTCTAAAATGTTGTGTTGCCTCCTGCATGAAAGGAAGTAATTGAAAAGCCACTATGGGGTCAGCCTAGTGCTATTCAGCATATTTATCTTTGCCATTAGATTTTGGTAAAAAGTGCTGCTTCTGTCTAGAGGCCACAAATCTTGTTTGTGCTTCCTGTTGCAGAATGTTTATTACACAAGCAATCAGCAGCTCCATGTGGGTGTTCTGAGTCCCACTATCGACGATGATGACAACAGATGCCTGGTGGATGTGAACAGCAGGCCCAGGCTCATTGAATGCAATTATGCCAAAGCCAAGAGAATGAAGCTTTACTGGCAGTTTACTCAGGTAATTCTTACTCAGCAGACATTTCAGAAACTTCAAAAGCTCTGTTTCTCTGTAAGTGTGAGTAATCTGTTTACTAACAGAACAGAAGCAGATTTATCCTTGCTCTCTTTGCACGGAGCCAGGAAGCTATGTTTACATTTGATCCCAATGCCATCTGCCTCAGGAGGTTATAAAACATGTATTATATTTTTTGAGATCACAATAAATTATTTGTTTCTAAGGTACTGTTACAGAATTATCTCCAACAAAAGTGATTTTTAGTAGAGTCAAATGCAAAGTATCCTATTTAGGAACAAGAAGCAGGAAGCTTATTATTATTATTAGTTTTTTTGGAAGTAGCAACTCAGAAAAGGGGGTAGTGGATCATTAATAATAACAGCCTCGTAATGAGCTACTTTTGCAGTTCCTTACTTAAAACGGCTAATGCTTTTATGTGTGTGAGTGTGAAAGAGATATAAAAAGAAGTGCAAGTAAAGGTTGAGCAGTGATTTCACAGTGATGAGCTGAGAATGCTCATAGGACACTGCATGCAGGCCTGGTGTCCACACTTCATAGCCAATTTAGAAATCAAAGCAGAAATATAAAAGAGCCACAAGAGTTCTGGGGCTAGAAAACATGCTCTGCGATATAATGCTTATGGAGATCACGCTGTTCAGGTTAGCAGAGAGGAAGTGACAAGGTGACTCAAAGCATACCAGTGTTTTCACAGAGGGACGTAGGTTATCCTGAAGACAAAACAGGTTCCAATGGTTGGAAGCTAAAGATAGTCAAATTTGGTCTTTCAAAGGAAGGTAAGGTTTTTCCAAAGGTAAGAATTAAGGCATTGGAAATTTACCATGTCAGATACTGACACATCAGTTGCTTCTGATAAATAAAAGTACAGTACTTTCTAAAACAAGTCCCTGATTCAGCTTCTAGGAAAGGTTTAATAGCTAGTTCAAGTTTGACTGGTCACAGTTGCTCCTCTGCAGTTTTGGGTCTACAAATCTAGTTGCGTACTCCACCCCACAGGCTGAAGCTCACCATTAAGGTAATCTTACTACTGTATTTATTTTTTCTGTAGCATCCATGTGGGTTTGCAAATACCTCTTCTGCCAACTCCTTAGTTTATTTCTTTGACTTCAACAGCCACGATCAGTATATTTTAGGACACTGATAATACAGTTTAGCACCTACCTTAGTGCAGAGAGCATTTGAACAGTAATCAGTAAAGCATAATGTTAACATAATTTGTATTTGTACATGAAAGTAATCCAGATCTTTGTCTTTAAAAGGTAGCTCTCAAGCAGCAGACCTTAAATCCCTAACCTGGAAAGGCATCTCAGCTTTTACTTTCAGTCCCCTCAGGGGCAGAATATTAATTATGTCTTCGCTCAAATTGTAACGACAGTCTTGTCATGAGGAGGGGCCTCACTGTGGCCATCTCTGCACTTTATTTTTAGTACCATTGCAAACAAGTAAAATTAACATTTAATTAAATAGTATTTCAGTAACATTTTAGGACTGTCCACCTACTCAGTGATTGCTCTGTATAATGCAACCCTTTGGTGGCAATTAATGGTTTCTACTCCAGAACACTGCTGCTATTTTGAAATACTGGTTATGTTAGATCTGATTTTGGGGGGCAGCAGTAGAATGCATTGCTCATTTAACTATTAAAAGATAAAAAATGGAATTTAACTACATTAGGTGTGTTTTCTGTCTGTATTTCCATTGCATTCCAAATCCAATCTGAAGGTGCAGTTGCTGTTAAACTAGACCCTATGGACTGTACTAAGTCTTCTACAAAGAAACTTCTACCCAGAAGTGAAAGCTAATTAGTTGTTTCCTTATGATAAATTAAGAGACAAATGAAATAATTAAAAGCTTGCTGTTCAAAAAGGATTTTGTTAATACCCAGTGCAATTAAAATGACATTATTTCTCAACGTACAGCATAGTACACAGCCTCTTGTATGTTCTGTAAGCTAGAAGAAAGCTAATGAGAGTAATCAAGGCTTTCCAAGATCAACTGATCAACTCCATTTGAAATGCTCCCATTTAGTCTGTAAAAGGATGCTTTTCTGTGAATACACTGGAAGCTGTCTATCTGAAAAGAGTCCTTTTTATTACGTTTTTAAAGCTCTGGTATTTATTTTCCATATTATGCAGTGAGCAGCACTACTGAAAATAAGCAGGACTGTAAGTATTGATGTTTATGTAGTCTTGAAGTTCGTGAAATATTAATTAAAATGTAGATGCTGGTCATAGCTTTTTATAGCGCCTTCCTGTAGCTGCAAGTATGCTTTGACTTCAGTGGATTCTCTAGCCATTCAACAAGAAAGTCTGATAATATAGATAATTAAAAATACAGTAGTGCAAATAGGGAAGTATCTCAGCAAGGGAATGGGAACAAGACTAACCAACCAGAGCAGGATAAAGCAATTGAACTAGATTTCTCTGACCAGCACAAAACTCAGTATTGGCCCTGCATTCCAGACATGTAGCTTAAAATTTGAACGTGGAAACTTTCTCATTTTTCTGCAAAACATGCTGTATTCTGAGAGGCACCCTGATAGTCTGTGGTGGGGCATGGACTTCAGCCTGGTTAGTAGAAGACGGTACAGCTTTTTGGAAACAGTATTCTTCAGGTAACATTTTCCTTCTCCCTTAATGTTGCTGAAATGAAATGATGAGAGAAATCCTTATGACCAAAGTAGAAAATAGGGCTAATCCTCAGCTAGCGGTCTCCTCGCTTCTGTAGATCTGTTACAGGATTATTTAATTCTTATTTCTGTAGATCTGTTACAGGATTATTTAATTCTTAATTTGTATCTTTGAGTAGAAGTGTGTGTGTATATACACGTAGAGACATGCATGTGTATATATATATATATATTTACCAAACTTGATTTCTTTTTTTAAAATTTCGCTTTTACTTTGGTGTTAAAAATATAAATGATGTGGTTACCTTCAGTTGTAGGCAACTGGAGTCGGACACTGCGCTGTCCGCTGCTGTCTTGTGGACAAAATAGTGGTTTAATGGAGCCCCCACCAGTACCTCAGCCTGGTTTCATTACACGTCGTGCTGGCTGACTGGACAGAAGCCTTGGGAGACTCAGTGGTATCTTTCTATACAGGAAAAACTTGCATTGAGCATTCAAAGCCTGTATTATGTGTTTGTATAATCAGGATCCATCTGAGCAAATTTCCATGCTCCACAGTTTTGTACAGCTGCCAAATGCAATGAGACCCAATAAAATGTAGGCTTCATTGACATTCTTCCTTCCAAGGCTTCTCCAAATGTTTATAACTGTAATTATGTCAGATTATGTAAATTAGCCCTGAAAAGACTCCCAGCAATGGGGTAGTGTTCAAGAATTTTATTGTTCAGGTTGTTTTTCAAGTCTTCTTTTAGGAAAATGCTTATTTTGGAAAAACTTTTATGCTGAAAAGTCTTCTAGGTGTTTGACAGTTCACCTAGTTCAGTTTGTCTCACCAGTTTTTCATTTAATCAGAAAAAAATTAGACCTTCTAGCAAAATAGTAAGTGATCACCAGAAATTACACAAGACAGAGGGGATAGAATTACAATAATTACATGGTAGTAAAATGGTCAGAATTTTACTACAATATTAATTTAAACATGATATCAAGGAAGCTGCTCTGGTATCACGAACCATTAGAAAAGCAAAAACTAACCTCAGCTGCCACCGAGTTCCTCTTCTTTAGTACTAGACAATTAATCCTGCTCGCAGCATTTTATGGCAAGGAGGAGGTGCGGAGGCAGCGTGCTGGTAGCAGCAGTCTGCTCCCAGCGCAACCCAGTGCTGCGGGAAGCATCGGGTCAGCAGCACATCTGCGTGGCCGTCACTGTCCAGGTGCTCGGTGAACCTGGTGTCCTTGGGACCACCGTAGTGATTGCGTTTACACGGTCTGTCGCGTAACAAGAGAAGGGACTCTGAGATGTAGGAGATGGAGGCAAGTGCACCTGGACAGGTGACTTGGCGGGACATCTTTCAGTAGAATCTGCTTACGGCCAAAACCACGCTCTTCTGAACTGACTATCTGGTACTATTGAACTTTTTGTGTACTAAGAAATAGTACCTGCTAAGCGCTGCAGTTAGGTTTTTCAGAGGGCATGTAATGGTTGGGTTTTTTTAAGAAGTTTCTCTGTCTCCAGTCTTAGTTCTCAGATTTATTGCTGATAGAAAGGCAGTTATGACATAATGCCTGCCCTACAAGTGAAATTCATCTCTACATCCATCACCTGGGTGACAGCAGGCCATCTAGCAAGTACGCTTAGAGCATGTTAGGACTCCTTCAGTAGCATAACAAAGACACAAGGAGGAAGTTTTTCTGTAATTACTCTTTACCTTGAAGTGACTTCATTTTTATATTTAGGCGGGTAGGGATGTGACTGTTTCTTATGCTTTGAACCAGGCTAGCCCCGCTGTCACTCTTTGCTGTTGTGAGAAACATTACAGGCGAGAGCTCTGTGTAGAAAGAGGTATAAATAAGAACATGAGGCAGAGCTAAAAACCTAAGAGCTTAATCCTTTTAAGGCTGTTCCATGTTGAATTATTTTCAGTACAGCAAGCTGTTAATTTAAAGAATGCAACTTCCAGTGTGGTTGCCATAGAAAGGTAAGCAGAGTCTGCAGCTATAGGGATGGACCCGCATCGCAGACCTCATGGGAGGGAGAGGCTGTGCAGAGCCGATGCTCAGCGCTGTCCCGTACCCATATCCCATGGGACTAGCAGTCCCATCTGCCTGTGATGCTAACATAGCTTTTACATGTCACGGAGAATTGTGATTCTAGTCAGCGCTGGAAGTTTCCACAGGAAATCTTCCAGTTCAGAAGTGTTCAGAGGGGTAGTCCATGCTATCCTGAGAAGCTGTAAATAAAAATACTCAGCTGTATTATATACAGTATTCCAGAGAGAAACATGATAATTCAGATCTCATTTAAATAGGTATTAGATAACAGATAGACTAAACAGATATTCTATGTAGCTATATAAAGAAAGAACAGACCTTAAAATTACCTAAAGCATTTACATCTCGTTCCTCCTAGAGATTTTGGCCTTTGCCAGAAAATCATTCTGAATTATTCTTACCCACCTTTATCTTATGAAATTAAAGGATGTGCACTATTACTGCTAGCTAGAGCCGTGACCCACAAGGGAACGCAGTGTGCAGACTGCGGGCAGGGTTAAACTGGAGGTCTGTGAAGCAAGCAGAGACTCTCTGTACCAATTTCACATGCCCCCTTGCTGATCATAGGCAGTACACAAGTGGAGGCGAACGCCATTAAATAGCAGACAGTTCCTTTCTAATGTCCACTCCTAGTTTTCAACCCATACATCAGCCAAGGACATTGGTGTACAAGAGGGATTAATTTCAGTAGAGCTGTGTGTCCAAGGGAGCATTTGTCCCCATGAACTTTTCCAGATTCTTCCATTATGAGAGCCATGGGGTAGAAAAACAGCATCATTAATTTATCAAGAATTTGAATTTATGCTGTACTTCTGTAACCCCAGAGGATGCAAATACACTCAATATGTATGTGTAGTATAAGACATGCTGTGCTGCTGTACAGCTGTATAATTATGCAGCGCTATCTGCCTGGCAGCTCAGAACAGAAATTGATTGTCATCCTGTTAAAAGAAATACAGATTTTGAACCTGCAGGAGAAATATAAATGAAACCAGAATGTAATTATTCAATTAATTGAGCCAACAGACTACGTTAAGCCCCATATTTTCAGTAAGGCTATCTGATTTTTAAATAACCAGTGCTACCAAATGTTCCGTTTTAAACCTTAACCATGGAAGAGCACTTCCACCAGCCCCAGGGGCCCCAGTGCAGTGTTGGTGTATGGGTCCAGTACATCAGCAGCACTTTTTTCTATACTTAGCTATTTTTTACCTTTCTTTTATCAAATATTACCCCAATTTGCTTGTACTTAATATTTTAACTAGCTGGATAACTGCACAAGGTGTTATAGCTGGAGGACAAGGAACCCGAACCATTGTTCTGCTTCGATATGAGAAAGTTATAGTAAATGTTTTAATTTTCTTTCTGCTCTAGTAAATTTTTCCCTAATTCATGTGTAATTTAACCAATATTCTTGTCATATTTAACACTTTTTTAAAACAAGTGTATTAGAGTATTTTGTTTTTAGACTCCTTGAACTATGCCTTACTATAAGACTGCAAATTCTTTAGTCGTGTTTACTCAGAACAGAATTATTTGGAAATAGAAAATCTGAAAGCATTCAGTCTTTCTCCATTTTCAATACTCAACTTCAACTTACATATGAAAATGTATATGCAAAACACATGCATAAAAATATTAAATACAAATATTACTATCTAATATTGTGTTTTAACAACTGGTATTAAATTTGCTTGCAATTATTGCTGTAGTTAGTGGTAACCAAAATTTCCCTGTGTAAGTTTAGTCTTCTATTTGGAGTAATTTTCTAGTAGCAAGTTTTAATCTTTGCAAATTAGGAGTAGAACTTGCCAGCTAGGAAGTTTGTGTGTGAACACAGCAGTAAAATGAGCTTTTAGTGGGCACATTTTAAGTCTTTTCCAGCATATCACATTATGCAGTATTTACTCTCCTGAGGACTACATTTAAACTCCAAAGACATTTGTGCTGAATTAATTTAGAAGGAAGTTAACACATACCTATGTTTTTCCTTCAAAACAGATACTCTATTTGCATATTTTAGCATATAATTTTAAACACCACATTTATTTACAACAAAATGATTTGTTCTAGTTCCACCTGATTTTTCATAATTTCAGATGTCCAGACAGGCGCCATCCAAAAATTGCAGCTGGCAGGTGCTGCTGACAAGGTGCTGCACGGCTTTATAATGACAGACTTGCAAAAGAAAGGCCAAATCCAGAATGTTTTCCACAGCTTGACTGATAACCAACACTTACCAAAAGAAGCAGCTGGGCTTCAGGAGACCTGGTCCATTACTGGACCAATCACTTCTTGGGTTCTGCACTCCCCACCTGCGAGATGGATGGAAGTATTTTTACGTTTAGCATACACCTTTTATTATTTCTAACTTCCTAGATGAAAGCAATACTTTGTCCTAATCAAGTCGGTAGAAGTTGCATCTTTAATTCCAATAGATGCAGAACAACCTGTATGTAAGCAAGGTTTGGCTAACAAGTAACACCCTACACAACCCAAGATGCAAATACTTGGGAAAAATGTTCACTTGGAAGGCAATTAAATCAGGATGCAAAAATGCTATTTAAGACAAGAAAAGAGGGTTTGTTATTTAGTGAGATGATTCAGACCATCAGGTCTGGTATCTTGAACCTGACAGTGACAATACCCTGTATAACTGAGAAAAAAATAGATTATTTCCATTATTGTCTGAGTAAACTGTGCAAGATTTGTGCTGCAGCTTGTAAGGACATTCTTTTCCCCATATCAATTATGATCAGCTAACAGATTTGTGTGGTTACTAGGGAAAAGGCCATTTTCAATAACTAGATACTGTGACCAACGTCCCAAAGAGCCCAACTTAAACTCCCATGTTAGAATATGCAGATTGATTGAAATACTAGTGCAAATTCATTTCTTAGTTTTCTTCAGTTGGCACTCAATTTATTTCTTGATCTCTAGAGATTCGTTTAATCACAAGCATATAATGACAATGCAAGCAGTTCAGTTTCTGGGTTAAAATGAGTTAGGAAGCCTTCATATTGAGCACTCAGATTAGAAAACCTAGACTAATTGACTACACCACACACAAAAGAAATAAAATTGTCATTCAGCATTTTTGTTTTCCAAAGAAGTTATGTTTTGGCCAGAGTCGCTTCTCACAAAGAAATAGGAAAACATATTTTTTCACATCCAAAACTCATAAATCTTTGGGAATTCGTTAAGATGTCTAGGGAAAACATCTCGTCTTTCCTAGGGAAAATATACAAATTTTGGGTTTTCTGATTGTGCTGAAAGGAGTTTCTTACTTGTCTGGCTGAAGATGAATAACTAGGTATCCCCTAAGCTAAGTTTGGTAAATAATTCTTTACATTAGTTTTCTAGGTATGCTATGTTAGAACAATTTTTTCACCCATAAGGAGAAAAAAGAGAATGAGTATGGCAGTAAGTGCTCTTCGGCATGATCTTCATGCTGTGCATGCTGTGAGTGGATTTTCATTAGCAAACTAATATTGCATCTTGTGCACACTGAAAGCGGGGAGGGAAGACATGTTAACAAGAGTTTTGCACAGACAAACAATGCAGAACGAGCCTAGGAAGCAACATGAACAGAAGCGATGATTGCTTCAAAAACCAAAAAAAGGCAAACCTTGGAATACGCAATTTGCCACATCACAGATCAGAACATTAATTAACTAGATTAATTACTTCCTCTAGAAGACCATGTCAGGCAATGGTCAATGCTTGCTGTTTCACAAAAATGAGCCAGCAGTTCACTGTAACACCAGGAGGAGGATTCCCTTCTTGACCCCTAATGCACTCTCTCATGAAGACCAAGATTTGATTTGTCTGAACGATGATCTCAGCAAGCCTATAAGAAGTGTTCTATCAGCGCTCTCAAAATTAACCCAGCCCAATAAAATTATCTAGTCAGCCACTGAACATGGATGCCTGGGACACTGAATTCAACAGGTCTCCTTTACCCACATAAATCACAGTAGGCGTTGCAAATTTCTAACTGTAACAATCCTTTTTTCCTTAGAAAGTTCATTTACCAGCGTCACACTGATATTCACAGGTACACATACTTTGGATCACTGAAGTCAGATTCCACTGTAAATTTTTATTTACATCCTATGCAAAGTTCTGCTTTTCTTTCATTTTAGTGTATTTAGCATACTTTGTAATTCCCCACCATCTGAATACTCCATCACAACTTTAAAGCATTTTTGTTGCCTCTCTCTGTCTTCTACTTTAGACGTCTTGAAGCAAGCCTAGATCAAGGCAGATAGATCAAGCCTGACTTGTTTGCAGAAGTCATTTATATGTAATCTCAGAATGAAAAAGAAAAAGGTAACTTTTCTAAGCTTTTCACAAAATGTGTTTGTAAAACATGCAGATAAAGCCAATGTATCCAGCACTTCCATCTTTTCCCTAGTTATATCACAGTCTTATTTCTCTACACAGGCAGCTACTGTACAGCACAATCCATGAAAAGAAAGATTGTATAAGAAAAAAAATTACACTTTTTTGGTTAGAGCAAAATTACCCTGCAGAGAACATTTGTGCAGAGCATTAACTTGGGATTCTTTTCTATAGGCCAGGTCTCACTCAAGACCTGCAAATCACCTCTCACCAACATGCATTTCTGGAGCTTACTCTTTTACAGGCTGTCAGTTCGCAAAAAGGCAGTCAGTTTGTTTGGAAATTAATTGTCCTGTTAACATGTTACTCAGGACAGCAGCTGTAGTCCGAAAAGCCATGCGCATCGTCATCAACTGAGTAGGATAAAACTCTTTTTTTCTTTTTCTTCAAAGGAGTTATTAGGTAATCCTAGCTACCAGAAGATCAACATAATACATCATCTTCTGGATTTGTTGCCAAAATGAAACCGAACAATATGTTCAGCTGTAAATTCTGCATTTAGCCATAATTATCTAGGCTATGTATGGATAAAAGGTTCCCTTTTAGAATACTTCCCACCCACCTCCCTACTCCCCACCAGAAACAGCATTCAATAATTAATTTTTAAAAAGCATAATGTACACCTAGATTATTTTTTTCTAATAATATGTCAGAAGGATTTCCTTGCTGCTGCTGATACAGTAGTGATTTGTATTTACTGTCTGAAAAATCTGTAATGATGTTTCTATTCCGGCTAATGTGTTCTACTCTAAAACTTACTTCAATTTTCTTAGTTTTATCACCATTTTCTGTAGTAAAATGCATTTTCAGCTATCATATCCTGAAGAGCTTCTTTGTATTTCAGTGAAGGCTTGAATTTATTTCTTTGCGAGGTATTATTTTCTTTATCTCACTATTAACAATGGTCCTTTGTAATCTGGTACAAATCTGTGATAAAATTTTATATATATGTGGAAAATACTACTGATAGATAGAAATCCATACATTCCAGTTCTGATTTGTATGCTATTTCTCTGTAATTTGTTTTCTATTCCAATTACATTCTCTGTATGAAGCTGCAATTTCTTTTTGCCAGGTTTAATTGCTTTTATTTAAATACTTTAATTAACAGAATTGCGGTATTTCCACATCCTGAAGGTTTGACTATTACACCTTCAGAGGGCTGTGCTCGGAACCTAGACTGCTCTGCATTCATGTAGCCAAGCTAGATTAAACAAAACAGAAAATGACTGCACAGTCCAGTAGTTACCAAAATGTGGTTTGGACATGCAGATAATGCTGCATCATTTGATTTGTCACCGCTGCAGTATTAAACATTTGTTGCAGCAATATAAATATTTAGCATTTATGATTATGTAAAATCTGAACACTCAGGAGTCTTGATAGGGGAATGAGACAAAGCATGATATAGACATTTAATAGTTGTAACTGCTGAGTGATGCATCTAATTCTAGTGTCAGATGATGTTTCGTAGTACTTACGCACTGGGTATCAGTGAGCGGATGCAAGACCAGTGCTTGGGTGGCTACCTGAGAACAGAACCTGAGTGCAGGAGAAGCGAGGAGCAGGGCAAAAAAAAAAGTTATTTTTATTCCTTGATGAACAGTTTGATTGATCCCTATAACAACTCCACCTAAGTTTATGTTGTAAACAGCAATTAGTTTTGGTTAGTACTGGAAAATTCACATTTTAAAAGTGCATGGTAAAGATTCTCATTTGCCTAGCTAACTGTAAATAGCGAGCTAAATAGCTGATAGACAACACCTTTTTAATATATAACAATACTGTAGATAATATTTCATACACATAATAACAGTTAAATGTAACTTATTTTCACAGTAGTCATATCAAATATATTAGGAACCAAGTGCCTTTGAAGAAGAGCAACAACTAACAATATACTTCACTGCGGAATATTTCAATTTAAATACTTAAAATTTATTTTTTAAAGATCTGAACAACGAGGAGCATGTTAGAGAGTCTGTTTTACTTACAGAGGACCTGCTCACCAAAGATTTAGAAAATTTGTGATACTGCTTTAGATTTGAGAAGGAATTAATCCGTTACTTATATATACCATTATATATACCTATAACCTTTATACCATTATAAAGCAGAAATTCTAAACTCAATAACATCATCCAGTATTTCCAAGCAATGGGCAATCCTGAAAATACATGAATTACTGTATGGGATAAATTATTTGCTTTTTCCTATGAACTTTCTCACTGCAGCAACATCCATACAGAAGTAACCACATAGAAGACAAAATGACATGTAAAAAAAATCAAGGAAATTTTAAGACTAAATTTGGTGTACTAATGGTCACTGAAAACTTACCCCAGTATTCTGGGGCGATGAATGAGAAGATCACACATTCTGTCTGGAGTGGAGATTATCTATCTTGTATACACCTCAGCATAATTCTTTGATTCAAATGAATCAAAGCAATAGTGAAGATTAGAGTTTCTCCCTCAAAGGTAGAGCGAATGTGTAAATATCTGAGGTCACCGATTGAGGTACAAATAGAAAATTACAGGCTATTGAATGCAATGATCTATATAGTACACGTGATACAAGATTGGATACACTGATTAACTTTGTAAGACTTTTTTCCTGAAATAGCCATGATTAGGGAAGCTGGTAAGACCACATTTTTTTTCATTTTTTGGTAGAATAACATCAGCTTTAATGTGATGAGCAAAAAGTAGATTTAAACTCTGTAACAGTAACTTGTTAAAAAAAGCCATCAGTCCGATTTTCAGTAATGCTGACAGTCTGTATCGTTCATTAAATACCCCTCATTTTTACAAGTGATCAAACCCTGTCTTAAGTTTCATGCCCAAGAGCTTTTACCAGCTTCTAAAGCCCTGGTTCAGTCTAAAGCAACAACCCCATTTTGCCGTTTTTCCCTTTCTACATTGCTTTTTCTGCAGCTCTCAGAACCCATCACGCTTACTCAAACAACTGCACTGTCACTGATCACATCTAGCAGATGTGCCAAGTCCAAGCAATGACTAAACTGTCCAGGTCAATTATATTGTGTGAATTATTTATTCAGTTTTAATGATGCCACATGTCCACATTTGAATCCTTCCTTTAGAACACCTAAACTATGTGAAGTTCTTTTCCTGCTGAGAGTTTCTTTTTTCCCCTATATTAAAACACAACCTTGGCAATCTGACTTTGAATTACAAAGACTAGAAAATTACTCAGTTCTTGCTGAAGAGAATTCTCACTGAAGAAAAGTGGACAGTAAATATAATGCTAAATTTATGTTAAATACAGACAGAAATAAAAAAGATTTTTACACTGCGACCAGTAAAATGTCATCTGATTAAGAGGCCTGTCATTCAGCACAAAAGATAAGTAATCCTAAGGTGACATTTTTGGCAAGAAAAGCCATGAGTTGTTCAGGTGTACGTTTACAAAAACTTCTTAACATATCTTTTGTCATGAAGTCAGAACGTGCTTCCTTTATCTGAAGGAGCATAACGTGGTATATAACCTCAGTTCTGCAGCAGCAATGGTACGGAAGGGCAGGGCTTCCAGCTTACAGTGTGTGTACACTGTATGTGTTTCTTTACAAAAAAATTGTATTTACCATCCCTGGTATTTGCAAAGAAAGCTGTACCAATGCTCTGTCCCATTTGTAGCCCTCTGGATGGATATAGGAGGCATTCTAGGCATTAACGAAACTTTATGACAGCTTTCAACTAAGCCTGGTTCTGCAAGGACCACTATTCCAGAGAGGACCCATCCTACTTTACTGTCCCACAGAATAAATATGGGAACGGGGAGGCTGGGGAACTGTACATCCACCAACACCCAGTAAACCAAAACAAAACCCATAGAACCATTCAGCAAAGACTCTAATTACTTTGCACAGCTTATTAGCACTCCAGCTCTAACCTAGAATACGTAAGTATATGCTTGCAACATGCTGCACTTGTTTTTAGGTACTACAGACTCACATGGGACTGTCTACCAAACATGTTGGCCCACTCTTGTGCTGCAATGGTTTGTGGACAGATCAAATGGTATTCTTAGATGCTGTATCATGGATAAATTGTGCTTTAGTGAAAGACTTGAAACCTTTTACATGTGGCAGATATGCAGAAAGTACAATAATTCTAAAGGAAGTCAAAAGTGTTGCTTTCTGCTATGTGTGTTATGGCACATTCCAGTAGCTATTGGTCACTGCAGGAAGCGTGACTTGAGATAGTGTTTACATTAAAAGTACTCTTATGAACCACTCCATCAGTTTTATATGTGTCTAAGGCTACCAGCAGGAGTTGAGAGCGTTAGTGCTTCTCACAGGAATTTCTTCAATTTGCGTTGAAAAACCCATCAAGTTTTCAGTCAAACTTATTAGTGCTGTCACGTTCCATCTAGTTTTTATAAAATAGTTGACCTGGATCTTTATTTATCCTCCTGAGACTTCTGCTGACTTTGAGATGCCCTCTCATCATCCATGATCTTAATCCTAATTCTGTTCAGGGCAGAATTCCTCTTCAAGTTGTTTCAGCCTGTAGAATTCTATTTTATGTAGCATGATTAAAGACGTTACCCTAGGCTATCATTTTTTTTCCTTTCAGTTGGAAAGTAGAGGTCTCACCTAGGATGGGGAAAGGGAACCAGATAGGCAACTTGCCTTTCACTTTGCCTAGAGTGTAATATTACAATAAACCATTATACTGAGCGAGCAGTAAACATGGCTATCAGGGTTTTATACAAGTTTCACTAAATGGTTATTAAAAAAAAAAATTAACTAAAAGGACACCTTTATCTGCATTTGGCTTTAGGGTTCCAAATGCTAATGATGATGACAGATTGCAGAAACCACTCAGGAATACTGTAATTTGGAGGCCAAGCTGGTCAGAGCAGCAAAGCGCAGCGCTAGCCGTCAGTGGGGCAGTCCTGCTTGCTCGCTTGCTTTCAGTGGAGTTATTCAGTTCATGCGCTTTAATGATTAAACACATCGCCAGTTCAGGCCTCACAACATGCCGTGGGTGCACTGTCATCACCCTAGAGAAAAAAAATCATGCTGCTAAAAGCATCCTGCTCTCTACAACATGCAATTCACACATATTAGCCACTACTTAACTTTGGTATCTCTTTTATGTTCCAGACAGCGGCTCCAATGTACTCAGCAGGGTGATTTTTCAGTAGCCACTGCAGAGTGCTTTGCAGCACATCAAAAAGAGCTTCCTTGGCTTTTTCTCTCTCAAGTCACTTGTTTCTGTTAAATAGAAGACGAATCTCACATGAGGGCACATCAGGAAAAGAAAAGGAGAGGGGTAGGGAGGTTGTGTGGTTTTTTGGTTACTTGCTAGTTTTGCTTTTCCCTAGGAGTGGTTTACACTTTGTTTATGTAGCTGCCTGTGTTAAAATATTTCGCATGAATAGAGGAAAAACATTGTCTCCACTGTGAACATCTTCCTCTACCCTGAAATCCTCAATGGGGAGAGAAGACCTTTGGCCCATTCAAGTGACAGAAGCCCTCGACCACTGAAAGATATTGAGAGAGTTAAGCAGAAAGAAATTCCTGTTCAGCATGGCAGTATTTAAGACTCAGTGCTGTGGCTTCCTCTGCCTAACAGAGCTCTAAGTTGGGTGACTAGGCCCTGTACACAGTTCTTGGGGAGAAAAAACAAACACCAAAGAATGGGATTCATCCAAGTGCAGCCAACAAACTAGGTGGTTGCCCCAGCCTAACTGCTGAAGATGTTGTCCCTAAGAATAAGCATTCTTTACCTGGTGTGCAAGAGCCAATCAACACACTGAATCGAGATATTTGTCTTTATTTCAGTTCTGCAGAACCATGTGCTAGGCATTTAACACAGTCAGCACGCCTCTTAGGAAACACATGGGGTCTTTTATACAAAAAGGTAAATGGAAAATAAAAGACATTAAAAAAAGCTGACTGGTCACTTGTAAGTGTACAACAAAAACTCATTTGTGCATGTCCTGATTTCTGTCTAGCTTATTATATTATGGTGGTCTTACATTTACATATAAAATTTTCTCCTAGAGGTGTGATTTTTAGTATTAAAATTATCAACGGGAACTAGAGACTATACTTTCACCCTTATCAGTTACCACTGGGTCACTGCTTAACTTTCTGTTCTGTTGGGGTTCCTATTAGAACAATAGCTAACTTCAAGATTGGATTATTTATGTTTAAGGGCTTTTTGTTTTAGGAACTTTCTATTCTGGTTGCCATGGTTTCAGAGCAGGTCGTCATGGTTGCTCAGTTTTGTGGATTTTTAGCTCTTTTCGACATGAAAGCCAGCTAGACCTGAGCATCCTATCTCATCCCTCTTCATAAGCATAAAAGCTATTTTCATGATGGACACCAGAGTTCATTTCAGAGCGTTTGGGCAAGAAGAGTTGTACTAGGGAAACACTTGTGTTTTAGCTGTCGTACTTTATATAAAATGGAGAGAATTAATTCTATTCCTTCACTTATACCCAATATGTTCAAAATGGCAGGAGAGATCTAGAAGTACCATACCCAGATTCATATCCCAGCTCCAAAAATCAGGCAAGTAATGGAGCTGAACTAGTCTCCCATAACTGGTTAGTTTTCTGACAAGACAAAGTGGGACAACATCTTCCTCCTGCTTCCTTAGTGCAAGACCTGAGCTGAGAATGTCTTTGACACCAAAACTGAGACAAGGACTAACTGATAAATGAAAGGTACAGAACTAGTTAACTTAAATGACAGCAACACAAGCACCTCCAGCATCACTTGGAAGGACAAGGAGGTTGATCTCAATTTGGGGTTTAGGCAGAAACAACTGTGGTAAACTCTAATTCTGAATTTAAACAGAGGAGCTGACCCTGGGTGCCATGCAACAGAGTCTATGCAGAGAAAAACCATAATCAGCAGTTTTCATTAAGAATAGAGACTCTATGTTTTGCTAAGAGGAGACAAAACAAAACAGCTTTTTTTTTAGCAATGAAAAAATATCCATTATCTTAGAGTTTTATAGCTGAAGGACCTAATCGAAAGCTCACTGAATTCATTTGGGGGGGGGGGAAATCTCACCAATGAGCTTTAGAAGGCCAAAGTAACTTGGGGGAGGGTAGTGGGAGTGCGCATTTAGCATAACTGAACAAATAGGGTATAATGAAGCTTTGACTAATTTCCCATCCTAGTTTCTTCCAATTTCTTGTATGTCAAGCACTTTTATTGCTTATAGATAGCTTAGATTTTATGCTTCCACCAGACATCCGAATTTAACTACCGTTATTAATACGAATGTCAATAATAGTTACTCAGCAGTGGGAAGATACAGTTCACTCAGCATTTTGTTATGGAGGTATATTAAGATGCCTACTGTAAGCTTGTCTCTAGTAAATTAATCAATGAAAACTGTAGCTAGACTGCATGTAGGCTTACCAAGGAGGATTTAGGGGAGCCTCGCGTTTTGAATTTCGTGGATTATTCTAGAAATAGTTTCTGTCTTACTCAAACTCATATTTAAAACTTAAACCTTTCAAACCTGATTCTGCATTTCATTAGCCAGTCCCAAAAACGTTTTTACAAGCTACTTCTCAGAGAAAGTACTACTAAGTATTAGTAGTGATAATAAGTAGTGGTAGGATGATGGGAGGAGAGGAGACCCCCCCCCCCCCCCCCC
>VZSF01003759.1:323396-461028 GCA_013398295.1 Chionis minor
GAAGGGCCACTGAGATGATTAGAGGGATGGAGCACCTCTCCTATGAGGACAGGCTGAGAGAGCTGGGGCTGTTCAGCCTGGAGAAGAGAAGGCTCCGGGGAGACCTGATAGCAGCCTTTCAGTATCTGAAGGGAGCCTACAGGAGAGCTGGAGAGGGACTCTTTGTCAGGAAGTCTAGTGATAGGACAAGGGGTAATGGTTTTAAATTGGAAGAGGGGAGATTTAGATTAGATATTAGGAAGAAGTTCTTTACTGTGAGGGTGGTGAGGCACTGGAACAGGTTACCCAGGGAAGTTGTGGAGGCCCCATCCCTGGAAGTGTTTAAGGCCAGGCTGGATGGGGCTTTGAGCAACCTGCTGTGGTCAGAGGTGTCCCTGCCCATGGCAGGGGGGTTGGAACTTGATGATCTTTAAGGTCCCTTCCCACTCTAACCATTCTATGATTCTATGATTATGGCCACTAATTTACATTTTTGACAGCATCACTGCTGGAAGGAAGCTGAAGGAGTGTCATCTGTCAGCAATTCCCTTTGTATCCAGGCGTATCTGGGACTGCATGAAGAGGGAATAGGACAGGATATGGGGACAAAGACTGGGTTGCTCCATGGTGCAACTCCTAGGAAGCCTTGGATGCAACTATATTTTCTTCTTTGTGTGATTACATAGTGCTACACATTTTGCTCTCCAATTTTCTTTATCAATTGATCTTTCCAAATCAAAGTAGGAGTATACTAACCTTAATTAATTGTGTCCTGCCTCTTGTGCTAAAGGATGACCAGTTTGTGCTTAACAGTTATTTCTATTCAAACACTGAAGAACAAGAGGACTAAAGTCTCCTCAAAATCATAGCCTACTTATAAAGCCAAACTTTACAGTTCAGAATGCACTTTGCTCCCCCCCCCATTATGCCCGAGAAGCCATCATCTACATGAGCATTTTAAGTTGTCTGTCTTCTTTAGTACATTATTTCTGGGTTCTCTATATCTAGCCATAGCTTTTCTCCTTTTCGTTGAAGAGATGTTGTTACCACAGGAAGAACAAGGAGGTTTGCTTGCAGTCCAGAACACACTTTTGCCTTCTGAAACATTCAATAAAACGGATTTCATGAGCGTGATTTGTGAAAAACTTTGCATGTGGCTCCCAAACTAGGGTATATTATCAGAGACCATTCTCTAGTTCTTTGAACCAACAGAAAAGCTTAATAGTACACAGCACATGGCAAAAGAAACACACAGTCAATGTTTTATCATCTTTATAAAAGTGGTACCAAGATGATGGATGTCTCTTTGAAGTGGTCTAGAACTTCTCATCTACATATTACATTACATATTCTGACAGAATATAAGACAGAATATAAGACTTAGAAGTCAAAGAGCAAATAAGGAGACTTTCTTCTGCTATCACAACTGTCCCTTGGAGCTCATAGCTGAAGAAGCAAAGCAATTGTAGGTATTGACAACTTAATATTTACCCTAGCAAGAGGCAGTTATCCAGTTACAATGAAGGTCCAGAAAAAGAATATGGAAGAGAAGATGAAGAAAAGATCAGATAGCATACACTTGCCTAAAGTTAGTTTATTTCCTGACATAAAAGACAGCACAGAGCCACGTATGATGAGACAGGCATGTGCTGATATTCATACAGCCACTGAACCTCTGCAACTTAGGCATTTTCCGTCCTTGCTCCAGTCATCAAGTGCTGAACTCCTGATGCTGAAGCTAAAAACGCATCACAAGGCAGATGCCGCCCCTAGCTAGTTTTCCACATTCCAGCAGGTGTCCAGTGCTTAACTCAGAAAGAGCACCTGACTTACCCTCGCTTTTAAAAACTGAGCAGAAATCCCTCTGGCATGATACGTGCCGACAGTTGCCTTCAAAAAAACAATGGTTTATACAACATGTTTCTGACCTCTCCAGGTGCTCTACTGTTACAGCAATAACTACCACAAAAATAGTCTAAACCAAAGTTGAAAACCATAAAAGGAAACAATCAATTCAAAGAAAAAATTGAGGGGAAAAAAATTAGCCCAAATCAAACCTAGAAGCCAAACAAGCACACCCAAGTTTGCAGGTAAACCACAGTGAACATCCAATTGCAAACCTAATTTCACAACTGGAAGGTATTGCACTTAAGGGACTATCCACAGAGGTAATACAAACATTGCTGCAGAGTATTCTTAAATTACTCATTAAGCACACAGGCAACAGTTTCTGTCCGACTCCTCTCAGATATTTGGATAGAACCTCTAGACACTCAATAAATGACACACATCACGCTTCCCTGGGCGCAGTGCATAGAGATTTGGCTACCAAGATTGACACGTGAAACCATCTGGCTGTACTTTCAGCCAGGCCTTTTGGGTACCAAGAGGTTTGGAAATAGTGTTCTGATGCCGTGTCTGTCTGTGTGCAATCTGTCTGCATTTATGGGCAGCCCTTGCTTCCCTATCCCCTAGGGAAGGGGAAGGTTAACTTAAAACACATTACCAGAATCCTCATCTTAATAGTTGGCAACTGGGAGCATCTCGTTCTCCCATTCTATCAATCACATGCAGTTGAGCAAAAGAGATTTTTGCATCTCCCAAACAGTACAGTAGAAATACTGATAAAGATACTGCAATAGTTGCCATAACAACTGCTTTTAACTTCAACTGTAGTAAGGAATACAATTTCTTTTTTGTCCACAGACTAACAATATCTTTATTACTGCTAAGCAGACCTTTGTAAAGAGCTGAATTCTTTTAAAGCTGTTACTCTTGAGCATGTATTTTAGATCTGCAAGAGTAAAAGGGGGGGTGGTGGTGGCCTTTTTCTGTTCAAAAAAATAACAATTCTAATTAATACCTTAGGTCCTAGTATATGGTTCTCCAACTTCCAGCCCATGTATAGACAAGAATTTTCCAGCCAATTAAATTTGGCTCTACTGAAACAGAGATACCATCCATCAGCTTGTTGGTAGGAAAATGTTGCTTGTACTTCACAGGTAGCTTGAGTCCATTTTTGTCTTCTACATAAGTAGAAGATCAGTAACAGCACAAGGTGACAATGACCATCACAGAGATCAAAATGTTTTCCTCTATCTTCTTATCCACAAGACTGTACAAAGGGGGCAGCTGAATTTTGCTTTATGTTGCAATTTTTGAAGACTGCACTTTTCAGAGATTGAGTTGTTCCCAATCCACTCTACACAACCAGGGAATGCTACAAACAGCTGCTAGTTTGGCCCAAAACAGTAGCTGCAGACCAGGAAGGGAGAACCATGTACAGTTAAGGCCGCAGAAACTCACTCCTCCAACATAGAAAGGGTCAGAGAGAGAGAGAAGCAGGTTTGTTGGCAAAGGGTGAGACACACGGAGCAGTAACAAATCCGTCCTCTGAAGTGCAACGTCTTGCAGGAGAAACGTGAAGCGACAGCTTCGTAGATCACAAACCACAAAATAGTTCACAGTTCTTAATGGTTGGAGGGCTTCTCAAATCCTTCAGCCTCACCTCTTGCCTACCAGAGGCTGCACCACACCTCAGAAAGGGTGCTCAGGGTAAGTGTTAGGTCTAAGCAGTGGATACAAAGTGCACAGGATACAAAGTCCACCTTAAGGTGACTAAAAACTTCCAGTATGTGGGTAAGTATATGGTAGAGAGCGGGACTGCACACAGATTTTTGAAAAGTCTCAGAAGAATAGAACATGTTTAATAGCTGGTCCTGATAAAACTAGCTAGCACAGCCTTCTGGTTATTTCTTATTTTGTTTAAATTCCCAAAGGCAATTATCTGTAATCATCTTGCAGATTATTTTTAGTGTTGCACTCTGTCTCTCATGGCACCTTAGAAAAATGAGTAATTCCATGTCCCTTGGAAACTGCAAACACCATAGCCACTAGCTACGCACAGTGGGGATCCAGTTAGTTTTTACAGCTGTTCCTAGAAGTAGATAACATCACAGTTCTGCAAGTAACCATTCTGACAACTTGGTAATTAAAAGCCAGCCCTGCTCTCCTCACTCCCGCAGGTACTCGGACAACTTCACAACAGCGCTGTCATTTCTCATGTAACAGAAGAGAATACCATTTTGGTTTTTTTTTATAACATATTCTGCAAACTGGTAGTTTAACACAGCCTATGCATTCAGGTATGACTTCTGGAGAAACTCCCCAGCAAATTCTCCCAAGGAATTGTTTCATGGGATATATTAGGTCTTATTGCTATGTGTATTTACATCGAGCAATTAGCAACTGCTGTACAGGGAAGCATTTGCAAAAGCATTTGAAGAGACAGAAATACAATATGCATGAACTATGGTTTTCTACAAACCCCTTTTCCCAGTAGCCAGTCTAAGGGACGCTGATAATCTAACGAGAGATTCCTTGGCTTCTCTATATTTAGTCTGTGTGCTATCCAATGCGCATTGACAGGCCAGATACTTATGCTGCCGCCTTCTACATCAAGAGCACTTCATAAATGCTCTTCTGTGAGCTGTGTCTACTAAACACCCAACATTATCTGCTTCTAAATACTCCTCTGTAGTCATGCATTCAGACTAGTTAAGTCAACGTACCTAATTCCAGTTATTTGCTACTGAATGAGAACACCACAATTTTGTAAATAAGCAATACGCAAATAGTCATTCGGAGTTTTCCTACAGACACATTGGGCAAGAACCCAGGATGGACATGAGGCTTCAGTCTCTAATGGTGTTATAGAATTATGTCTGTAACTATGTTATATATAATTATAAGACCAAGCACTATTGCTACTTGAACTTAACAATCATTTACATTTTCAGAAATGAAACCTCGTAATTGCTGACCATTTTGGTACAGCAGCATTTCCACAAAAATACTGAACTTAATTTTATATTATTATAACTCACACCTACCATGGATTAAACAATAGAAAGGACACATAGCAGTGTTTCAACCTTGGAGTCAAAGGACTGGATACAATCAGTCAGAAAATAAATAAATAAATAATAAAAAAAGAAAAGCTTTCTCTTTTTTTTTTTTCCCCAAAACTCAGACTGTTGATAAATAGCTGTCTTATATGACATTATCCAGTTTTAAACATTTCTGGAGAAGTACTAAACAGGCCTCACAATTTAAAAATAAATAAAATCAAGGTACATCTGAATATCAAGCTGCATTGTTCTGAATTCCTTCTAAGACCTTGGCACATGCAGCTGCTCTAGCCTGAGTGAAATATTTTCTCATTGTGATTTTACTCACTATTTTCTATTGGCCAACTTTGCTTTGCAGGCTTCCTGTGAAACCAAACATAGAACACTTGCAGTTGTTGGTATTGTCAGTCTGCAAAGACTTTAAAGGAAATTTGTAAAACAAAACTCAGTGAAAATTTACATTAAAACACCAGGAAAAGAAAATTTTGGACTAGTTCAAAGGAAAAAGTGCTTAATTTGAGTAAATAATTGATTAAATGCTGAATCCTGCCCTGACCCAAGTTTTGCTTAGTACTTGCTCATTCTTCTAAAAAGAAAAATGTCTCTGCTGTACCTGTTTCCTTTTTCAAGCTTCAGCCTCACCAAAAATTTATTAGGTACAGAACTATGGGATATAATTCCTGAAGATGTGACCAGGTATGTTCTCTGAATCCTCATAAGGAGAAGAAGGTGCACCTGTTTTCCCTCTTTATCAGCAGGTAAGAGCATTCACACTGAAGTGGCAGCTCTATTAGATAGCCTGCTTTCTGGAGGAACAAAAGCCCATTTTCCCCAAATTTCATTTTCCCCAACTTTCAGCAGAGTGACTTTCCTAACAATACCTTTCTAAAGCAGTCTTGCAAGGGTTTCTCTCCTTCAGTCTATTTTATTACACTGTTTCTAAGTTACTGCAGTAGAACCATACTTCATGAAGAAAAATTAAAGCTACCACTGCCACCATATCTGCTAACCCACAGATGTTTGGCGAAGTGCTTTATCACAAGCCAAATGTTTCAGGGGACCTAATTTTTAACAATACTGACAGCATGTTCCTATCACTGCCATGCCAAAACATCCGTTCATCAACATTATTGACATCTTGTGAATAACACTGCTAGCTAATTGATGCTGTGGAGCCAGCAGGTGGAGTGCTGTGCTAGAGATGTGGAAAGTTCTCTGATCATCTTTTTTCAAAGTACAATTTTGGCCGGAAAAACAAAAATCCATGCTGTGGAAAGTTCTCCTCTTAGTCACACTGTTGCTAATTTGGCCCCCTTCTATTGACTCCACGTGTTTTCAATTCTGATCTGGACATCTAAGGCATTTTGAACAACTGACCTCACACTGTTTGTCTACCATCATAATTGACTTCAGCCATATTTGGCTGCCAGTCAACATTTGAATGGCTAGTATGTTGTGTGCAAGATGCCTGTTAAATGAACATTTAATAAATTCTTTTTCCCTCCCATTCCAATAAGATGTTTGTCTTAGTTTTCTCATCTGAACGTCTTGAAACAAGAGCACCAGAATGCTTGACTTTGCAGTTTCTTCACCATACAGCGGGTAGCTGTCACATAAGAATAACCTGAAGAATAAATCAAAGTCACTTCTAAGGCAAGTGTCAATCATATTCTCAGCACATGTCCAGTTTTCTGCCAAGTAATTTCAGAGTATAGCGTAGGATATGTTAATTAATTAATAAAATTGATATTTGGAATAGAAAGCATCCTTATCACGCAAGATGAAGCACAGGCTGAAACATTTTCAAAAAATCTCAGATGATTTACAACAACTCTAATAAGCTCACTGACAGTGCCCTTCTCATCTGAGGATTTCAAAGCTTTTTGCAGATTAAATGCCTTTGAGGTGCATCATTATTCTTCCCGTTTGGCAGAGAAGTTAAGTAGCTTCCCCCCGGTCACATGCTATAGCAAATCACTACCACCAATAGCCAGGGGACAATTCTCAGAGGCAGAAATGACTGTTAAGTGTCCAAATGCCATTTGTGTATCTGAATATCTTCACCATTAATACTCATCACTTACTTATACCAGTGCTTTAAAGTGCTGCATAAATAATTTATTAGTCTTTATAACGTCCCCATGAAATAGGTAACTAATTTATCTCTACTGTACAAGTTAAAATGAGGCATAGAGAAGTTAAGTACTTTGTCCAGACCATTCAGCAATCTATGAACTAATCCGGAATAAGAAATGAGTAGACCATGATTTCTGAAGTATATTCAGTTTATATCGCCATAGTATTTTAATATTCCCTCCAAACATATAGATGCTGAGTTTCATCTACAAGCAGTGAACAAGAATTTTAAGAAAAAAACTTGTCACATAATGCATCTGACTACTGAAATACATGCATGCTGTATTATGCAGATAGAAACATAAGTAAAATTACACTTTGCTAGGATAAGAGACAGACAAGCTCATCCAAATGTATTTCATTGGGGGAAAAAGTAAGTGAAGCAGCGCTGAATGATTTTTATACATCACTATTAATGGGAATTAGAATCAGACAGGAGTACAGCGCTAAAATTTGGCAAGTTCTTCCTTGAGAACATAAAAATATGTACCCGAAACTTGTAAGTGACTTTGGTAATAAACCCAGGGAAAAAAAAGCAATAGTGTCTCATCCCTGTCACACCAGAAGACAACTGCAATTTTGCATCAATTTTTTTTTGTTTTGTCTTTTCAGGGGGGACACAGGCCTAGGAGTGAGGGATTAGAAAGAAGAAAGATACGAAGTTACATGGTTATCTGTTTCTTGTATGGAACTTGTGATTTTTTTCCTGTCCTAGAGCTAACGCTATAGATTAAAGCTCTTATGATCACGTAAGAAGTACATGGTAACTTGTACTGGATTTTTATTGTAGACAGCTCGAATTCTGTGAAGCTCGTATGCTCAACCGGTCATTTACAGCACTATAAGCCAGTGCTGCTTTGTCACAGAGCAACTGCCTATAATGGACTGCTGGGAAAGGGCTGCCAGCAGTATTTCAGCAAGAAATCCAGAACTGGAGAGTTCTGGTACCTTCCAGGGATGACAAATACTGCATTTTTCATTTAATTGCCTCCTCTCAGGGTGTTCAGTCCGAGGAGAAATGCTTCTAATATGTATTATTGCAATAGCACCTACAGAATGCCCACTGCTCTACAAATACTTAAGGAGCCATCACGCTTGCTCTGAAGAATTTACAATTTGAAAGACTGATAAAAGCAGAGGGGAAAAATAGCACACAAAAAATGAAGGGCACTGGCTAGTACATGCAGTCTCTGACTTTCTTGGCATGCAGGCAGGCATGCGCACACCCAGGCACAAACCATCCCTGCTCTTACAGTGCTAAATAAGTGTTATCACTTGGTCAATGAAACAAAGACAGAAGAGTACATTCAGCCAAGATGGTAACAAAGACAGAAATGGCATGTGAACCTTTGGGAAGATGTTTCAAGGTTTGAAAGAAAGCAAATTATGACCACAGTAGCCTGCCAAGATCACTGCCAATATCAAAGAGACAATGGCAGTGGTTCTACCAAATGCAAGCAGGACTAGCAGAGGAAAAGCTAACAGCTCCGGCCTGACAGAGTCTAGGAGTATTTGTACCCTTATTCTGAGAAACCAAGGCTCAAATACAAAAACACTGCCTGGCATTAAACCAGCAGAAGCAATTCAGGCACCTGCATGATCAAGAGGAAATGCTGTTGCTCCGGGCAAGCCCTTCAAAGGTTATTTACCTGTTGAAATATGATGATAGCACAGAGAATGAAGTGAAAGGGAACTCAGATTAAAGTTGTCTGGTATCTAGGGGTACAGGCGAAAGACAGAAGAATAAAAAGCTGAAAGACAGACAAAGAAAATTCATTTGTTCCAAGACTGTTTTTGTTGTTGGTTGTTAGTTTTGGGGCGTTTGCTTTGTTTAAAAGAAGAATAACTGATGAGAGGCCACTGGTTCTAAACCCAACAGATTCTAAATTCCTTCTGGTTAAATACATGCCTTCAAGTTCCTTCATGTATGAAAATCCCAAACTTGCCCCAGGAGTACCCCAGTTCTGTGTTTCTGGCCCCAATTCATCTACTTGCACTCGTATTGAGCTCACAGATCAGCTGAAGGACAGAATGCCCAATTTAGGAAATGCTGGCCAAGAATGCACAAAATAAATTGACAAAATATAAAGAAAAGGGAGGGGAGCTGGAGGCAAGTGAAGAGAAAGTGAAGCAGTTGAGCAACTACAGGAACACATCCATTTTTTGTTCCAAAGAATGCACTAGGCAGAAGGACAAAGGTGAAGGATGAGACAAAAAGTAGTGAAAGAAGAGAGCTGAGGGTGTTGACCTGTGCGAAAAGAACAAGGTTCTAAGGAAGAGAATGGCTGTCCTGGCTACAGGGAACATTATAAAGAAGACTTTAAAATGCTGGTAAGAAAGTAATTAACTAAAAAAATACAGTTCAAAGTCTAGTTTATACCACTTTGTACAGTTCTGAGAGCTAGAATAGATAACTTGGTGCTTCCCAAGCAAAACTAAATACCTGACAGATTTTTTTTGCCTGTCCACAATCACTGACACACAAAGATATGGTAAGACCAAAGGAAAAAATAAAACATAAAGCAAAAGCATAACCAGAGTGCCATGGTTCACTCATCCTTATTTTCCCCATATGTATTGTTTCTTAATAAGTCACTAAAAAAACCAAAGCATACAGAATCTGAAAACCTACTGGTCTACAATCTTAAATATTCTACTTTACCATGTCATGAAGGCAGTCGCTTGTTATCATCCTAAATAATAAAACATGCAGAATGTACCAGGTACAACTAAGAAACAGCACGTTCTGACACACAAATGTAGCATGGCATAATACAACATCCTAGGCACCATCAAACGACTGCTGAGATAAAAACATGAAACTACAATTCTCCTTAAATCACACAATATCATTTGGAGTCCAATGAGAACTAGTACAAACAAGACAGTGATTTTTTTTCTGGTGGATTTTGTTTCCCTGGTTGTTTCAAATAACACTGAGTGGGGTGTATAGTCTGAACACTAATAAAAACTAGTTTTCATGCAGTTTAATTTCCGAAAGCTAGAAGCTGGATCCCGGTACTAATAATTAGAAAATACAAAGCTAAAATGGGTTTCACTATTTTTTTTTTTCACGTTTTCAGTTGTTGCCTACCCCAGGAAGTCAGAGAAGCAGAGTTTACAAGTAGCATGCATTCTTATTTGTAAGACTGTTCTGCACAGGAACAAAACAGCTACGAGATAGGGATTCCACATTAAAATTGTACTGTCGGTCAACTGCCTTCATGTTTTCTTTTGGAAAAGTTGACCCAGCGCTCCAGAATCAAAAATGGATACCATTAGAAGATGGAAGGGAGAGTATGGAGAAATAAACAGAAAATTCAGTCATTTCTCAGCCTGGTCTAACATAGGCAACCACGTTAATAGACTTTTGCCAAAACATTTTATTGCTCATACCCCACCGTAACAAAACCCTAGAGCGTGCTTACTGTATCTTATGGCTACAGGAGTAGTAGAATTGCCACCTTATGCCAAAAGCAGGAGAAAATATCTTGCCAAAGTTTCTCCCAAAGACTGTATGGTGACCTCAAGCAAGGTACATTATTTATCTTACCCTCAGTTCCCACATCTTATAAAGAGAGATTAAAAAGATTTCCCTCGTGGTCTTTGAAAAATAATTCATTAAAATTCTTACAGGGTTAGTGGATGACCAATCACCACTATTTTGAACACCTTCAGAGATTAAACAGGGGACCTTCAGAACAGAAGGTGAGTTTACTGAATGAACTAAGGGACATTTTCTATTGCTAGGATCTTTAATAAATCCATAATCCATGACCGAACCCTATATATTAGCGCAAACGGCAGTCCTTATGCTTTATTCTGGCTAGTAACTGCAGAGGAACATAAGAAAAATTGATAGTAAATGCACGTTGTCTAATTTTTTTATTCATTGTTACGGGATGATGACAATCTCCCTGTGGAAATAATTCTGTCTTCTGCTGTGTGTACCATCTCCCAAGTACCATGATCTTCCAGTTATCACTACTACTGGCTTCTTCAAAGTGTTCTTTTTATGTGTAGAAATACACATTCCCCTCTATCTGTAAAATCTAGTCTTCAAAGAGTCATCGTTATCAGCACTTGCCAGTCTGACTCAGTCTATTCAAACTCAAGTTGGTCTGTCTGGATTTACAAGAAACTTCTTGCAGAGAAATTATTTACTCTTGCTGCCCTCCACTGTTGAGGGAAATGAGAATCTCATTCATAATTAGGGTTATCGATCTTTGAACTGCACCTTTTCACAGCTCCTTGGACTCTGAAGATAAGCCAAAGGTTTTTTCCTCCCAAAGAACTCAAGTTTTGTCACTCAATGCAATCCTAAGAAGGACAAGCGCCAACAACACAGACTTAACACAAACCTATAAAGCATTACAAACCTCCAAAGAAAACAGTATTTATGACTTACAGATGTGACACAAGGGAATGCGCATAGGCAACTCCAAAACAGAAGCTCGCTCAGTAAGCTCAGTGTGTTGGATCATGCCCATTGTCACTCTAACATGGTTTGGCCAAAAAGAAATTCCAAATTAAACAAAGGTGGGAGACCAAGCCTCCCCTCCCAACTTTTGGATGGCAAATATTTTGCCATTAGACATCTCTTGTTTTGCTTAGGAATGGTAATTGCAGAAATGAAGGGAGACAGAACAGAATCTGAAGATACATAGTTGAACTATACCTTTGAAGAAAAAAAGAAACCAGTCTGTTTAGGCAAACACACACTTGAAAGTGGAGTGCAGGCTTTACTTAAATAATATCTCCTGTAGATGTACTTGCAGTAGCCGTACCTAAAGTCCTGACTTGCTGAGCTATATAAAACCAACAGTTACAGAGACTACACCAGCTGTCAACCTCCCTGATGAAAAGGGATCAAAGACAAACGTCTCCAAACTACAGTGCAGTATATGGACAATGCATCTGACTGTGGATGAAGATAAAGATTGCCTGTACCTGACAAACTGCATATTAAAAAAAACAAACCCCACACCCAACAACAACAAAAAAAAACACAACCAAACCCCATAACACACCTGCAAACAAAAATCTTAAAACTGAATGCTCTATTGTTATCTCAGCAACAGTTTCCTACTTGTAGTCAGACCCTTTGAGGACATCAACCAAGGACACCTTAATATTCCATGCAAAAAAAGGGCAAATGAAGGTTGAGAAATGGAGTGCTTAAACCCCAGAAAGTTACAAGTATTAAAATGTCCACTGGATGCATCAACTATGTCATAGTACAGAGCTATTTATACATTTTGAGGAAAGAGGGTTGATTCAAAATATTTTGGCACAGGTATGCCTTACGTACTTTACTTAATCCGAGACAGAGAATGTTCATGAAAACAAGTATTTTACAGTTGCCTCACTTAAAAACGTGGAGCTCAAATACAGACCAAGAACCAAAAATTAATGTTCAGATGTATTTAGGAAAGTCTGGTGCTGTAGATGTCAACTGTCATATTTTGATGAGGCAAGAATAAGGCATCCCAAAATTCATCCAAGTGTCCTGAGCTAGATTATTCTGTTCAGATTTTATTTCTCAGCACATACAAATTTTGTACCTTTTACTATGGCCCTTTTATCTCCAAGGAGTTGTTGTATTTTTTGTGAAATCTAGAACAAATGCTAGTGGTGTAAGAGGACTAATACAAACCACAAACCACTGTTAAACAGTAAATAACAGGCTCATCTAAAGGAAAAAGCACCTTAAAATTGCATTCGCATTGTATGTATCAATGAAACCACACTGAAATCCATGGAAACATCCTGTTTCAGACAACCATTTACAAGAAGTGACAATTTTATGAATTTCTTTTATTTTAGTCCACTGAAACAGCTACTTGCAATACAAAGCAATTGGAAGTGGTCTGCTGACTGTCCTATCATGCCTGCACCTGCCAAGGGTTCAAGCAAGACAGTTCCTCTGAGAATTTATTTATTTATTATACACAGGGAAATCTGGCACACTACAGCCAAGGAACATCTCTGGAATTTCAGTAGTAATCGAGACAGAAGTGGAACAGGATACATCTAACTGATGTCTACAGGATTATTTGCCTAAGTACAAAAGCACAGAAGCAACGCACTGTATCTGTACTAGCTCTTTGTCAGTCTTGCTTATGTTAGCAGCATAACATTTAGGGACAAACCTTTAAAAGTGCAGGTTTACTTGGTCACATTTTTGCCCTAGGATTCACCTTATTTTCACTCTCTTGAGAAAGCCTCATTTTTCACCCAACATTTTTAGATTTTTTGAACTAGAAATGCTGTAGAACTCCATATGAATATTTCAGAGTTCAGAAGCAGTCATTTGAGCATTCTAGAGCTGAGAAAACTCAGGTACAGGATGAAAGGTGTCAGTTCTGGGGCTTCTGCTGTAATTAGCTCATAAAGCACTTCTATTTGAGGCAACTACAGAAAATCATTCTTCAAAGCTAGCTTCTCCATTTATAGCTGTGCACTTGGAGTGTAATCTCCAGTAGTCCTTTTATCCGCTTTTTAAACACCAATACTAATGATTGATTTCCTCCCCCCCCCCCNAAAGGTTTGGGCATGATAAATGCTTGATGAACTCATTAGCATTAACAGTTCTTTGAAAGCTATTCCATTTATGGATGAAAATAATCAGATTTCTTTTCCCTTTGAGATACACTGATGGTAGAACGATGTAGACTACAGCTCTGTAGCACAAGATATTGAACTTCCTAATTTCACTTCAGAAACAGCTTTCAGGGTTAATATGTACTATTTGGGTAATTTTGCTAACAAGAAAAATCATAAGAAGTGGGGTAATACAAACCTAATCAGCTCAAATGCCGAAATGAAAACCAAACCTCATTACAAAACAATAGCAACTTGGTTTGGGGAGAAAGTGTTATAGATTAGTTTAGCTTCCTTGTGTTAGGGAAATTGTTGTCAACATGACACACACTGATGGAGATGAGCTACTACTTGACATCAAATTTTAAGTTCAAACTCATAGCCAGTCTGAGCACAACCAGTAAACGTGAAAGTTGATGATGCTGTCTGAACACCTGACATATTCAAAGTCCTCTCAAAATCCCTATTTAAAAACATTAACTTCGTGGCTTCAAGGAGAATCCATATAACATTATCCATATTATTACTGAAAAATTGCCAAGTTGCTAAAGAACTTGATGTAAATCCTCCTGGCATAGAGTTTTCTAAATACTCAAGCTTTTGTGTCTGAGAAATTAGGTGCACAAACAGAATCAGCTATGTATTCTCATGCTCTTCACCAAAGAAATGATCAGATAAAGTTTGTTAAATCAGAGACTCAGAAAAGCTACTTTGAAATCAGTCTTGAGGACCCAACTTTGAATGCGTATTCAATCAATAGAAGCGACAAACACAACTCAGAATGAATATAAAACAGATAAGTATTTTTCTAATAATCTCCTCCTCCATTTCATTATAATGACCAATGGCAAAATGCACTAATATGTTTACATGGAATCTGGCTAAACAATTGCTGGAACACTTTGATCTTAGTATTTCCAGATGCTGCTTTGAATGATTTATGTGCACAAACATCTCTTGCTAAATACAGTCCTGTCCTTTAGAGTCTTCTTGAACGAAAATCAGAAGGGAGGAACCAGTTGGTTAACACGAAGCTTCCTGTCATTAGACAGGATTTCCTTCACCAGAAGCAACAGCCATTATTAATAAAGAATTGAAAGGTCCCCCTAGAGTCTTTCCTGTAGTGAGCTTTCTTGAAACATACTTATTTTTCAATTTTTTTCAATGGATTTATGTTCCATCTAGACATGAAGAATGTGGGAAGAGGGAAGGTTTTAAACTAAATTGCAGCAATTTATTATTTAGATGTCTTAGAGCTAATTCTCAAAAAAGAATTCTTTAGCTTAGATTTACAGTACAGTGGTGAACCAGAGGATAAAATAAAAAGCACACTGTCCCATTTTGGCGTAATTTGTCAAACATGATGCTGATAGGGGACTGCAAAGGGAATTGTCAAAACTCCTTAGCTTTCATCCATGTACTCCAAATATCTCAAATTTTCAGACTTACAAGTTGCTTTTAAAAGGAGAAGAGAGGAGGAAAACAAAACCAGTACTTTTCCATCATGCAAGATTTTGTCCTTAGATAGGTTCTAAATTGAAGACCAGATGACAGTAGTTAATTAAGGTCCACGCACTAGAAGTGTCCCAAGTTAGGTAAACAGAATAAGAGAGAAACTGTTTGAAAAACAAACAAAGCCACAAAGAATTAACAACATCATATAAGCTTTAGCCTGACCCAAATACTGCCACAACGTTGTCATAGCTGAACTGGCAAATCCTATTACAAGCTCAGCTTTGGCAGAATTGATGTTGATTTCATATGTGTTTTACTTGAGGGTGCCACATATTCCTCCTTTCCATCCTGTGGGAAAGCCACTGCAATAACTTCCAGAGCAGTCATCAAGCCTGGAAGATTTCACTGTGGGTGAAATTCACGCTTACGTAGAAAGTGTTCCTTGACATCAGGAAGTCCAGGCAGCTTTTAAAATCTTAGTTATTACCAGGTGAGAGGCAATAGGTACTCAGCAATTTCAAAAATAGGCTTCTAACTTAGATTCCTCAAGTAAAGGGTAAATCGCTCTGATTTTTAGGCTTTCATCCCCTGCGTGCCCCATTTTGTTGTCTGTTTGGGTTTGTTTCTGTGTAAAATAAAGGTTACATTATATGTCGTTTTGTCTTGATGACTTTATTTCAAGCAAGGTTAGTGAAGAAACTTGGCTAAGTGATACCACAGGCAAGAGTGGATGAACTTTCAGACATGCAAGACCCTCACCAGGTTTGTTTGAGATATGTTTGAAAGGCGAGACAATAAGAAAGTGAAAAATGTAAGAACAAAAATGAAAGGAAGAGAAGAGTCATGAAAACAAGTTTAGCCCTTGCAGATGTAGCAAAAAGCATTACTAGCTGATTCGCCCTATCACAAACTAAGCTTGTTCATTAGCAGAGAAGAACTGAAATCTGACATTCCGAGTAGCGAAGAGCAGAGCAATTCTCACACCAGAAATAGACTTCTGGACTCTGGTGGAAGAAGGGAGAAAAGTGTTACGCAGCAGAGAAGTTGGCTCATTGTTGGAGCTGCTTTCAGCAGCTTATAGAGAATCAGCCCATTTCTTGTCCTTTTCCAAAAAAGAATTCAGTATGTACACGTGCAGAAGGTAATTCAAGCTAGGTGTCCTACTTCAGGCATTTCCCTTCCTCTCTGAGAAGAGAGACTATCAAAAAGTGAACATTTTTCCCCTGTCATTTAGTAGAGTTTAAAGCAGAACTCTTCGTCACAGGCTCTATAGGCTATCTTCCACTTCACCCAGGAATTCTAACATCATTATTACTATCGTTTGCAAAATTCCTGTATCTCTTCTTTTCATCTAACTCTGTGATTGTCTCTTGATTCGCCTATAAATCAGATACTAAAAACTGCCTTTTATCCTTTGCAAAATATGGCACACCTGCAAAGCTGTTTGAAGCCTCAGAATACAAAGATCCCAATTCATGCAGTGATGTTCTGTGTCCTTAGTACAGACGTAGGCCTTTCCCACATCAACCTAATTTTCAACTGGCTATTTTAACATGTTCAAAACCCTGCAGCTGGACTAGTGACTGTTACAGTCAGTGGACTAATCATAGGAAAGTCTCACACTCCTCTTCTGCTATACCATACCACTTTCTTAGCTCCTCAACACAAATATAGCACCAGTTAGTCACTTTCATCCATGACTTGACTCACTAATTTCAAATACAGAGTAAACATACAGAGTATACAAATACAGAGTATTCTGCACAGATATATACAAAATTACGTTATCAATTGTTTTCTCTTTAGTTTTCAGATAAAGAATAGGAGGTACAATGCCATAATTTGTTTGGCTAATTTGACAGGATTCATCACTAACAACGCTGCTTCATATAGAGCATACATAGCTTTTTTTGGTAGTTTTTCCCCTACAAATTAGCAATTTTAAAAGAGTCTATAAAATAACCTCTTTTCAATGTCAATAGCCTTGTACCTCAGATTTTTTTCTAAGGGAATATTAAGGAACACATCTTTACAGCAGTGTATAAGTACTGCTGCTCCATGAGCAGAATACAACTCCTCTCACCACCTTTGAAATCTCAGGCCTGCCTTTCAGGCAATCTCTATGAAAAACCCAGCATATTTAGAGAGTGCTTATTCCCAATCAAGTAAGAAGTTGTGAATATATCTGTATGCACAGGACTTAAGCACACTCTGGTGCACCTCACAAAGTTACATGGTGTAGTTAAGCATACATCAGTTGGGGTCTAAGAATTACCTAGTCTTAAGACACTAGTTAATAACCTTTTATGCAGATAAAAATCAGGGTCAGGACTTCATCCGTGAAGTTACACATAGCTTAAGAAAGAACAAATGGTGATTTAATTGAGCTGGTTCCAGAACCTTTCAGAAGCACACATAATTCAGTAAGTGTCAAAATTTTAGGCTTTTAATCATATGTATCTGTTCTCATGACAGATGATTGCACATGTGCAGTCATTTAAGAGAAATCCCCTTCCTTACCTACACCTCAAGACAACATTTGGTTGTGGCACAAGTGCTTCCAGAGTGTCTATTAAGTTATTACAAATGGAAAAAAACCCTCTTTCACTGTGTACTGATCAACTGGAAAATTCTGTCTCCCCAAAATCCTACTGGCCATAGCAGAAGTAGGATATCATCCTGGTATCCATTACACTGGCTTATTGCATGCTGGTATATTGTGTATGTCTGTAGTAATCCTTTGAAATTAATAGAATAGAAAGGTACTGAGCTTACTAAAAAAGCAGTAAACAAATACAAGCAAACATGAGATACGCTGTGAAATCTGTGGTGCTGCAGGTCCGAGTTTTATGTTGCTCTAGAGACTATGATATCAGAGAATAATACTATCATGTAGATTCAGAGGAGAAAACACAGATAGATCAGACCCAGTAAAGGAGAGACAGACAGATAATACTGCCTTCCCCATCCGAAAGCTTTCTAAATCACTACATCAGTTTTAAACATGATATGAAAACCTATTCACTTGTACAGATTATGTGGCTTCTATATATTCAGGTGAGATTTTCCAGAGTACTTTTTTTTATTTAATAATAAATAAAAAAATAATAAATAAGAAAATATTCTTATGAAAGCTTGATATTTCAGAGCTGAGACTAAAACAAAACCTTTCTTACCACAGGAAATTATGACAACTGAAACATTAAGGGAAAGCTACAGAGTGGAAAGCTTTCAGAGTTTCTGTTCGGCCTTCTCCATGCTTTATCAACAGCTGCTTGCATTCAAAGGCAACAGAAGATAGTTTGGGAAAGAAATAGTGGATGTGTGGAAAGCTAGCAAAGCCAAAAGAGGATTTACTCATGCAGAAAAAATTGAAGGTAAGAAATCAATATTAACTTTCATGATATTGTCTCAACATATATTTGTGTATATATACACACATACAGGTTTTCCGTGTACATTTCCAAGTGAGCTGGGGAAGGAGCATGAAATACATTTAATCCTAAAACTTGGCTTATGTAAAGTTACAAAGTGTCAAGGGCATTTTACTGAAGTTTCTTTCACTGACATTCTTAATGTCTGCTTTGTAAAATTTTAAAGTGATGTGCCTTGTTTCTATTCATTCTTCTCCCTGACCTTCCTAAAATGACCAAGCTGATATTGTGATTAATGAGCCAATTATTTTCAACTGAGACACGGAACAAAACAAATAGCCTATTCCCCTCCAATTTACTCTTTTAATAAATAGTTCTCCCCCCTCCTTGCTTTTTTTTTAAACCACTGTGCTAATACCCAAAAGTTTATGATGGATTCCCTATGCAATTCATTTCCTAAATTAATAGGATCTGAACAGGGCAGGCTACAAATGTAGTCTTTTACTTGCCTTTGGTACTAAAGCAAAATACAATTTTACCATTCTGAAGTGAGGAACACTCAGAAGGGAGGCTGACAGGAGTCCGAAAAGGAAAAACAACATGCACTTGAAGAGAGTCACCCTCCCTGCAATGCCCTAATTTATGAAGGTATCAGCTTTCTTCACCTGTGTTCCTGATGTGTATTTTCACATTTTATTCCAAGAAGTGTCCTTAAAGAATTTAAGAAATGTACAGTTGCAACAAAAAAATTTGAAAATGCTTTTTTAAAAATTAATTTGAAAAATTAATTTTAACCCACATGGATGGAGACTGTACATTTAAAGAAGGAAGGAAAAAAGGGAAAGAAGAAAAAAAATATCTGTGGGAAAAGCTTTCTTGATCCAAGGAACACTAAAGATAAATAAAAATGCTGGAATGGCATCAAGGGAAAGGCATTATATTATACTCTCGGGAGACAATTTAATAGCAATAATGCAAACTGCACAAGGATCATGACTTCTAAACTACAGGTCTTGAGAATCTCACGCACCCTCGAACAGCTGCAAAACACCAGTTCCTCCTTCCTCATTCAGCTATGAAGCCTTTGGCAATTTGGTATCTGCCAGTGTTTGCTGCAAAAGGACTTGACTTTTGATGGGTGGTGGTTGTACAGACAGCACTAAGTCCACCTGTGATAAGAAACGGTTTGATATACAGAGTAAACACATGCTTTGCTTTAGCATTTCTGTTTCATCTGGCTAGCAATTTTCATTTTCTATTTGATAACTTATGAAAGACAGGAGGGAGAAGCACCTTCTAGGAAGCCAAGAAGATAAAAGTGCATGACTCCCAGTTCAGAAAAATTACTTATTATCCTCTGTGCACTGCTCTGAGTACCAGGCCCTCAGAAAAACACCCTCAAGTAATGATGATAAAAACCCTGGGTCCTTGTCTTGCAGCATTTAATTTGAGGATCTAGTCCTGTCCTCCTGTGGAAGACTTTCCTTTCCGCTACAAACTACAATGACCTGATCTCCAATATACCTGCCAGACTGACAATTATCAGCTTGACAAACACCCAACCAAAAAAATCCAAGAATAACAACAAAAAAACCAATAAAGCACAGACTGGGGAAGTAATTTACCCCATGTCACACATGAAGTCTGTCAGAGGTAAAAATCAGACTCAGTCTGAACTCCAGACAGACACAAAACTTCCTTTCCTCCTGAATCTTGGTTAGTACAAATGATACAATCTGTTTGTGAAATTAGTGCGGCTGTTTGCAACATGGCACAGATGGGAAACCACCATTTTGAAGAATTCCAGGTGACTCAATATATTGAACACAAAATATTCAAAGTACAAACTTTAGAGTTCAGATTTAGAAATACCTTTGAAAACAAAGGAAAACCTATTGCTTTCCACATCTGTTTCAGAATCCAACAAATAACTTGTCCCCATTCAGTGCTGCAGATTGCCTGGATAGCAAATTAAAATATTCATCACCTTTCTGTGAGCCCCTAATCAATTCCATCTCTAAGTGGGGGATATAGATGCATGGCACAGCAGCCAATCTCTTCCAGCTCTGAATGAATAAGTACATGAAGAAAAAAAACCCCAGTAATCTTTCCTTTTGTAAGTATTCGAAACAGATTCTAGAAAGTACTGAGCATTATAAGACTTTTGGTTGATAATTACATTTTGGATTGTGCATGAGCCTACGAAGTGTGAGGAATGCTAAGTTACTGAAACACGTTTTAGAAAACTTGTATCCTACGAGAATGTTTTTGCTACTGACACGTAAAACTCATCTGTTCTCTGTTCTTAGCACCTAAAGAGAGTCTGTTATCCTCAGACTCTGATTTCGTATCAGTGGACACATAATCCCCAAGTAAAACATCATAATGCATTTTTGAGGAATTCTGCTGATTAAAAGTTTTCCTTGACAATGAACAATCAAGATACTCAACATGCTACAGGCCAGCGTGTCTTGTTAATTGTTACATTTGCCAGTGTATTAAGTCATATCTTTACATCAAAACTTGAGAAATAAAAATATTTGACACACAAGATGATAAAGATTCTGAAAAGCACACACACACCCAAATGAGATCAGTACTAGGGCACTCTAAGATCTCCAGTGCTAAGTCTGGAAGATAAGAACTTTCTATAGAATACTAAAATATAAAGGAAAATTCCTCATAATCTTTCGAGCAGAATTTTTGTTTGATCTTCAGTTGAAAGCAATCCAAATGTTCTTTCTGATGAACTGCAAAACCCTATAGCCGAGCTAAGTCAGTCATGCATAGTCTTTAGGAAATGAGAAAAGATCAGTTTGAACTTTGGAACTTAATACAGAAATCAGCAGAAAACTCATCTTAATGGAAAGCTACTATTCAGGATGATTCTGTGCTCTAAATTAACAGTGACTGTTGAAGAGTCTTGGAGAAATCATTGCCACTTCAGAAAGCACTAATCCATATCTACAGAGTGCTGCTGGGTGAGGTTAAGCACCATTTTAAACAGCTCCAGAAGTCTGACAGATAAACTGCAGGTTTCTCTTCAGTAGCTCTGTCTTGATGTAAGTGAAGTTAAGGCTCTGAAGTTGCTTCATTTTAAGAATTACAAAACTAAGAGTAATACTGGTAACTGTTTATGCCACCTCCAATGGTGAAAACCACCCTGTTTTAGAGGAAAAAGCAAGACAGTCTGCACCAATCTGTTACAGAACACCTTTCCAAGTTTTCACACACACTCGATCAGGTAGGAGTAGTCTTTCCCTAAAATTTTAGCATTTACAAGCTACCCTGAACCTGGAAATCAAAGTGACCCATTTTCAAAAGAAAATCTTCAGTCACGAGCAATTACTGAAAATTTTAACCACAGCCTTCAAATAAATGAATGGCCCATTTAGGGCACTCAATTACAATTTGCTATAATGCTAAGAAATGCAGCTTTTCCCTTCATCCTTCTCTCTCACCTCCTGAACTCCTTGAAATGCACCAGCTGAATCAGTACATGTTAAACCTCTTATTTTCTGTGTTCAGCATCTTCGTATTTTAGCACTCTTCCAGTATTCAGAGAAGAGCAACCACTTTGTTCTTAGACACCAAGCCTCTAAAAGTATATACACTGCTTGTATTTTATTTGAAGGAATAAAACACAAGCCATTAACAACAAAGCAAAAAAAACCCCAACCCTAAACCAAACCAGAAAGCCCCAGTTCTGAATCTCCATGCTCAATGACTAGCGAAAAAACACATTCCAGTGACAAGAATAGAATTTTAACACCAATAGGGTTAGAGAAAGTAGGAAAAAGAGGGTATGCCATTCAAGTCTGAGCTATATAAAAAGAAAAAGTGTACATCACAGCGATGTAGGTTTAGCTTACACTATGATGACATCCCAAAACCAAGTCTGACTTGTAGCTATGGCATGTTGTTAAAAACTAGCGCTGTTTCTATGTTGCAGGGCAGCACTGAAATGCTTTGACAGGTGTAAAAATGAAACAAATTACCACTATACTCTAAAAAACAAGGAAGGCATTATGTGTATAGAATGGTTAAGACCCTTGCCTCCGTAACTGCTCACCACTATTTCCTTTTCTGTTGCTGCATATACTAAAGCAAATAAAAGGCATCTTTGCATAAATGCCGAGAATAAGACTTTAAAACATCCACACTTACTGAGATAATTTTCTAACTTTCTTGTCACAAACTATCCTTCTGTAATCCTATCAACACCACTTGAAGAAAATTACTCCAAAGCATGGCAAATACATACAAGTTAGGGTGACAGGTCTTTATAAACAATATGGGGACATCAGAACAATAAACTAGGTTTCTTAACTGTTGCTGTTTAATCCAGTGTATCTGCTCTCATGATGAGGCCAGAGATTCAAATGAGATGTGCAAATACTGAAAGATAGGAAAGCATATTTTTCCAACACTCAGTAGTTCTTAGGAAGAACATTAGTAGCTGCCCAATAGCCTTAACAGTTTGACATAACACCTCTACTCTTGTATTAACATCAACAAAAAATACACACACACACACACAAATACACAACCTAAAGACCACAGCTCACTGATTCAGCACAGAATTGTCTTCCAAATCTGCCTTTCGGTATCAGAAGAGGAGAAAACAATAACTTGAATGTATGGCAGAAAGCTGATAGGCAGAGACAAATGACGTACAATGCATCTTTTGAAATAAAGTCCCAAAAATACAGAAGTTAATTCTGCTGCAAGGTAGTATGGACTATTTAATCTGTTATAAAACAGGGTCTTTACCATGCTGGCTTATTATCCAAGATGTTGTGCCAATCATTGCAGCTCAGTCTTCCCAGGGGTTCGAGCTACAAGCTCAGATCTTCAGAACCTGCTACATTCCTTATTTATGAATTGATACACTTTGATCAGCCTTGCCAGTTACTCTTTCCTCCTCCCCATTTTCATCTTTCATCAGTCCCTTGACAAAATTCTGTTTCAGACAAACATATAGAGCAGCATTACATTCAGGGCAATTCACTGAAGATTATTTTCTATGTTAATTCCAGAAACAGATAAAAATCAAATAGACCCCGTCACCAAATTTTCCTGACAGTCGCTTCCTTCTTACAAAAAAGCCTAACTATGCTCCATAAAGATCAAACTAAAAAACACATCTTTGCAACCACTTGGGGAAAATATTTGTCATCTTTGAATAGACTAAGAGTATGTAGCAAATAACATAAACAAATAGAATATACACTATAAACAGAAATATAGCTGCACATTCAAGTACACTTCTTAACAAGAGTTGTAAAAAGCATCCTGGCCTATATGAGAATAGTGTGGCCAGTAGGACTAGGAAAGTGATCATCCCCCTGTACTTGGCACTGGTGAGGCCACACTTCAAACACTGTGTTCAGTTTTGGGCCCCTCGCTACAAGGAAGACATTGAGGTTCTGGAGCAAGTCCAGAGAAGGGCAACGGAACTGGTGAGGGGTCTAGAGAGCAAGTATTAGGAGGAGCAGCTGAGGGAACCGGGACTGTTTAGCCTGGAGAAAAGGAGGCGGAGGGGAGACCTTATTGCTCTCTGCAACTACCTGAAAGGAGGTTGCAGAGAGGCGGGGGTCAGTCTCTTACTACTTCTCCCAAGTAACAAGTGATAGGAAGAGAGGAGATGGTCTTAAGTTGCACCAGGGGAGGTTTAGATTGGATATTAGGAAAAGTTTCTTCATGGAAAAGGTTATTGGGGGGGAGGGCGAAAGGGAAACAAGAAGGAAAGGGAAACAAGAAGGAAAGGGAAACAAGAAGGAAAGGGAAACAAGAAGGAAAGGGAAACAAGAAGGAAAGGGAAACAAGAAGGAAAGGGAAACAAGAAGGAAGTCTAATTTTTCTCTCCTGAAATGGGAAGACCGTTTCTTTCCCATCTGTACCTCCAAGAGCATAAGCAGGTTATAGATGTTTTGTGCTCTTTACCTCAGTGCAGCTTCTGGGAGAACAGGCGCTGGCCAAGAAAAATCAAGGTAAGACCATCTCCACTTCTTATACACAGAAGGACCTTCTTACCTGCCTCATTTCCCTTTAAGTGTCATAAAATTAAATAACAAAACCCCATAGCTCCATAAGAAAATAATACGTAAACTACCATAGACAGCAATTTCCCTGTCACAGAATATGAGTGCTATTGCAATATTGACAAGGCATGACCCTCTTCATTACTTAAGTTGGCAGTTTTATTATACTGTCAGAATTTAAAGTGTGTCCATTTTCCTCTTACAGATGATGGGTCTGTCAAAATCTTCAATCAAGGTTCAGTTGTTATAGTCCTACTAGGGCATCAGCAGCATGAGAGAGAGAAGAATAATGACACCATTCCTAAGCTGTTTTATTTCACCCTGAAGCATCATAAAAAGTCATCTAGCTCCAATTTTCATGACTTAGCCATCAAATAATGGCTATCAGTGCTGCACTGATTGGGGAAATCAGACAAATCAGTGGCCACAGTTGTAAACTTAATTCTACCACATGCCTACATTTATGATTCTTTTGCTTTGCTCACACACAATAGCTACAATTAAAAACTAATTTTTTTTTGCATCACAACTAACAAATGCCAGAGAGATACAGGATATGGGGGTTCTGTGGGATCTCTTCTATCTTGCTGAGAGAATGACTGGAAAACACTGAGGAAAAAGTAGATATTTGCAATGAAAATATAATGCAAAGTTTCCATGTGACAAATTACACTGCTAGGACTAATACTCATGCCTGGACAGAGCCCCTTTCAGATGAAAAAAAGAACAACTTTCCCCTCTAAAAAAACCCAACATCACAAAAAACCCAAATACACAACCAAACAAAAAAAACCCCAATAAATTAAAGCACGAAGTCAGTTCCTTGTGGAAGAGTCAGAGTTGGAGGGTAGGCATGAGCCTAGCTGCTTATGACTGTAAGACATCAGCACCAGCCAGCTCATAGAGATCAGTCTCTAATCTCTGAAAACAAATCATCATATTTATCACAGTAGATTATAATCCTACACCTAAGATAACCTTTACAATCTTTCTCAAGGTTTCATTGAGATGTTGTTAGCCCAGAAATGTGTAGACTTTAATAAAAGCTTTCCAAGAACCAAAAATGAAATACCTATATTTAGTTAGGCAAACGTTTTGACCAGAGCCTACGGGGACCTCAACATACAACACAATTACTTGGTGAGAGATGGGCACATGTGGCCCGGCAATAAATCATAACAGTTACTCTTGACCTAATATATGAGCTACAGTTTAAAACTGTTTTTGACACTGCAGTAATAGGGAAGAAAGCATTACTGTTGTTTTTCTGGTAAAGAAGCTTCCAAATTTAAAAATATATTTGTTCAGTTAAAGAATTTGCTAGACACAGGGAGCATTACATCTGCCTAGAATAGTTGGCCTTGCTTATTTGTGCAATATATAAATATTAGAAGACTCATATGGTATAAATCCAAACAGATTAAAACTCTCGAAAAAGTCCTTAAAGTATTGAATATATAGATAGATATAGACATACTGGTGTATCTGCCGCTATTTTTCCAATAAATGAAACTAAGGTCTTAAGAATAAATGTCTTTTGTGCTTATATAGAAGTATATAAAACATATATATGTTTATATATATATATATATATAAAAACCATACAGCAGCCTTATCTGCCTGGAGTTGTTACAGCTATAAAAAGTGAAACTCATTACTGATGTGCTTAGTTACTTAGTTACTTAGGAGACTAAGTCAATAGACCATTCACTTCAGTATCTCATTTCCTTATTTGAGATGCTCCACAGAAAGTGACTTTGTTTCTGTCACACACAAAGTAGTACATGCTACATTGGATTCAACATGTACACATTGCATTGGAACATGTCCCTTAGGCTGACTAGATGTACTAACAGTACGGTGGTTAATATTCTCTGCAAATAGGATCTTAAGAGTCTGCATCAGTATTACCATATTTCTACCCAAACTTCTTCCAAATGTTACCACCTTGCTTCACTGAAGTCTCATGCCAGTGGTTAATTCTAAATTGTCTTAATCAGGAAAAAGAAATATTGGTACAAGGTTCTCCCAATTTGGCTAGGTGTTTTCTTTGAATCATTCATTCAAATGAGGAGTTCTGGCTGCATGGCGTCCATCCATTAAATTACCTAACCTCCTCGAGAAAGCAAGCCATAACTCTGATTTCTGAGAAAAGAGAAAGAAAGAAGGTAACTCATGAGCCTAAATGGTTCAAAAAGCACAACCAATGCAAAACTGAGCAGCTGATTCAGAGAAAAGAAATGAAAGCTATTTCCTCCTGCAGTGAAGTGGGACACTTTCCCAAGAGAAATACTTTAACACTGGAAAGTTGAAAGAGCACGTAGATCAAGGCATGCATTTTGGTTTATAATGTGTGGTATTACATGAAAAATAAAGAATATTGGCTATGCCAAAGTTTATATACTGTCTGAAGTACATATTCTTCATGTACAGAAATTAAGTCAGACTGCAGAATCCACATACTGTATTCTGAATACACCTATACCAAGTTTGCACCTAGCTCAACTCTTTTTGTTGTTTTACTTTGTTTTTAACCTTGCTGGGTATGAAATCTATCACTCTATTAAAATGAATAAATAAAAACCTTGAATACAAACCAAACTATTCATTTGAGTACAAATCTCTGGACTCAAACTCTAATGTAGCTTAGAAGCAACCTGCTCAGAAAACTTAACAATATTCACAAAATACAGACTTTTCCGAAATGCGTAAGTAGTCACTATCAGCATATGAATACCTGCTTTAATAAATCCAATATACATGGTTCATATTTTATAAAAGAAATTTCTCATAACCTATGAAGTCATGATTACCTTATTGGAGTGTAAAGCTCCTTTCAGTGCATTTATTGAAATTGATCCTGTGCTTCAGAAAAAACAGCCCTTTGCCATGTACGTAAGTCATATTTCATCTCTGATACTTCCCACCATAGCCGTTTCCATTTTTTTAAAGTATTTAGACAATGCTACAGTTCTAAGATATTATCACAGGATATCTAAAAAGTGCTTTGTCATATTAAAACCATTACATTAGTATAGGGAGTCAAACTAAAAGCATCTCCAGAATATTTTCTAATGTTTCATCATGATCTTTTTAAAAAATAAACAAACAAAAAAACAAACCAAAAAACCCCCACCCCAAACAAAACCAAAACAAAACTAAGCATACAGTGCCATGTAAACCAAGGCAGAGCTTCAAAGCTGTAAAAATAGAACAGGAACCAAGCTGTTTTCCCAAGCTGTAATTAAGAGCCAGCTTGGCAGGAGGCTGTATTCTACGTGAACATGAAAACCCACACAACTTGTTTAATCTTTGCCACCACCAATACAACTCCACATCACAAAGCTGAGGACTTCACTGGGGAACTGTGCTGCTTCTGCCAATGGGTGTGCCTTATACCATCCAGATCACAGAATGAAAACAGCAATTTCCCACTGAAGTATCTTGGAATACTAATATCTTCAAACAAAATTGCGTTGTTTTGGTTGATTGGAGTTTGATTTCTTTAAAATGTTTTTTAATGTTTCAGGAATTGTTACTCACAGGCTTAGTGCGAAAGTCAAATAAAACCCAGACCCCAACTTGCTAACTAATTAGCTTAATAAACCAAGCTACTGCAAACACTGCAGTCACTCTTGTATATTGTATGCTGTCATACTAAAAATATCTGCCCATGAGAGCACTGAAATCTGCTATTTATTTAAACAGAAATAAGAAAGATAAAGATGTGTAAATTAAATCCCTAGAAACGCCTAAAGTTCACAGAAAGTGAACAGATTCATTGCCAAAATAGGCCATTGATGACTACAGGAAGAACATTGCTTCTCATTTGTCGGTCGTTGACTACTTCACTAGTAGTTCATTAAGTGCAAAATGCTATCGCAGCAGAGGATTAGGTGCAGGAAGAACAGTACGAATATGCCAAGTTCAAGCCCTCTCTTATTGCATATCTTTAAGGAATCTAAAAGATTTGTTACTCATCTCAGGATTTGAGCCAGAATTCACTAAAAGTGGTTGAGAACTGGATCCTTACTTTTATTGAGTTGATAATGCTTCCAGTGAAGAAAAAGAAAACACTGCAATTGACAGCTACATTTAACAAGAAGAAGAAAGTGTTCACTGTCCAAGACGAGAAGAAAAAAAAAAAAGTGTATTTTAACAATTTATAAACAGCACATTAATCATCTTGCTTAGCTTTCTACATGTATTTCTAGAGGGGAACCCATGCACTTTATTTTAGAAGCACATCTTAGAGTGAAATAAATTACACTTTCCCGTCAATAGAGAAAAGGAGATATAGCGAGGGAGCCAAGGAAACTCATTAAGTGACTACACGTGAACCAATGAACACCATTCATGAGGACTTTATGGCAGCCCGTAGCTCAAGAATAGCTTTTCCTTTATTAATTATGCATAGTGCAAGAAAAGACAACGCTATAATCTGGCTGGAGTTTCACTTTAAAAAATAAACAAGTAATGGATCTCAGTTTCATTGACAGTTTAATTTCCCTCTCCTTCAGCCAGAGGAAATTATAATTTAAACTCCCCAGATCATGTCTAGTGCAGCTTTTTGACCTTGCAAGGCCTCTTGCCATCCTTTCAGAAATATAAACCAAAATGAAATTAGTCACAATCACATGCAAGAGAGCTTTTCAGATCAGTATAAGTTAAGTTTGATGTGTCACAAATAAAGTAACATCATCCCAAAAATCATAATAGGGATCTCCACTACACAAACTGAGACTTCACAAATTAAGTTAGTTCCCAGGACATGCTGAACACATGCATGGATGCCTCTTGTCAGTGCCTTATACAGGCCCTCAGTTCTGTAGTGCTGATGTATCATTAATTAATTCAATTTCTCATATAACCTGAATAGACAAGGGTTCTGAGAAATCAGTTCCACGTACTGATCCATCACTGTAACTGCTGGACCCGAGAACTTTGCAGTTGTAGGTAGGGGACGCTGTGGCAAAAGACACCGCTGGAGAAGAAAAAGGAGTCTAATCCCACTTATGTGCCAATCTAAAGAGAGGATAACTCAATTCTGCAGGGAGTTATTCACTTAGCTCAATGCAGATATCAATATAATTCTCCAAAAGCTTGCCACCACAGGTCAAAAACGTATTTCAACTAATGTGACTTTTTAGGAGGGGTTTTTTTGTTGTTTTTGGTTTGAATGATTTTTTTTTTTTAATTCTATTTGTTAAGTACAAAAATTCTGACATTGTAGATCCTCCAAGTCCAGGGCACATCAAAATGAAAGATTCTCTACACAGCAACAGAATTTTCTTGACCCCTCAGGACTTCTGTGTGTCCAGTTGACCGTGCCTTCCCTTTACTGAATTGCAGTTCTGAAGCACCCCAGAGTGCACTCCACAGCTACATCTCTGTCCAGTCAGCTGCTTCCCACTGGAGATTAAGACCACGTCAACAAAAAGACATTCTCACCACACTTGGGTAGGCACTTCTCTGTATTGTACAGAGGGTGAAGATCTCCACAGAGCAAATCACAAACTGAACTTCTGGCAAGACACAGGAGACAAACATTCAATTTTTGGCACTTCTTTTTTGATGGGGTTTTTGGGGGGCAGGGGGTTGTGTCTTTTTGTTTTCTTAGGGTTGGTTGGTTGGTTGTTTTTTTACAGCATGATCTTCCACAACATAACCATACTAGTCAAACAAGCTTACACTATATTATGTATACACACACACTTACACATATGTAGTGGAACTATGTTTTTTTCATGATCCTGACATCTTTCTTTTACAGAACTGAATCTTAATCAGGAAATATTCAACACAGGAGCTTCCTCTCCTAGTATTTCTATTAAAACACTTTCAAATTAGAGAAGAACGTGCTTATGTTGAGCTACATATCACCTTCAACTCTCACCTTCATTCATTTTAATTCCCACTATTTTTGATTTTAAGTGTGTATTACTTCCAATTAAGCTTCTAAGTGTAGGTATCAAATGCTCTTATAGAATATTTTAAGTGCTATATAGCAACAGTTTATTTCCATTTCTTTAAGTGCAGTAAAGTCATTCAGTATGTTTTTTGCTTGCTATTAAATAGGGAGAATAGTAATCTGTTTGGAAATGCCATGCAGGGTAGTCAGAGAAAGGATACTGATGATGCTGAGAAATAGCAGCATACATTCAGTGTACTAAAACAAGAAAACTAAAATATTAATAATATTTAGCACTAATTTTAAGACTTTCCAAAATTAATCTAAATAATGTTTCACAAGGGTAACAACTATGCTCATTTCAGAGAGACAAATGGTACAACCAGTAGTAGAGAAGACAGAGCACAACTCCTCAGACAGCACATCTTTGCATATCCTCCATAGTTTTACACCCAAGGACATGAACATCTCTGACACACGCACTGTATTAACTCCTAGCTCCTGTCACAACTGCCCATCAAATCACTAAGCACATACCAAAGTGTGAGTCCTTATTCTTCCTTCCCTAGAACTATTGCCTTCTCACTCTAACTTTTGCAGCTTATTGGACCACACCAACTCTGTGGTTCAGATTAATTAAAAAAAAAAACAACAAACAAACAAAAAACCCAAACCAAAAAAGACCCTAAACTCTTTCCATAGTATCTACAGTTCATTTTTCTTATCTCTGATTGGTATCATGATGCATATTCAATTATTTTTTCTTGCTAGACTTGCAAAACATGAAATTAAGAAAGGAGAGATAGATTGCATCTGTGCTTTTGAAAATGAAGCTAGCAACAATCTATCTCCATACAGTTATCAATAATAAACACCGAGTTACATGTCATTACTGAAGCTATAACAGAGATGGAGAAAAACCTTCATGTCGCATCTGGAAGGGAAAGACCGTAACAAGCTTTTTGATCCATGGGGGTTTGCTCCATGTTTTTATATATTTCATTTCCTCATTCTGACCTGACTACTATCTTGCTACTTTGATAAGAGGTGCTATTTTTAGTAAGTACAGTATATGACACAGGCTTGACATTCTTTTAAAATGAGCATTAGGAGGGTGAAAAAATTGTAAAGGCCTTTGTAAGTCAAAGGCAGTCAGTCTCTTCTTTGCACTTTTCACACATTCTGAATGTCTTGCATTAAAAAAAACCAAAACAAAACAACACACAAGAATCCCCAAAACTAATCTAATCTTCACATTTCCTACTTTAACCTACAGGCTGAGCATCTGTTTTCTAAGAGCTCATTCCATATCAGCTTCTACTGTCTTTGACTACATACACTGAATTGGACTTACAAAATTATATCTGATTATTAACAAAACCAGCAAAAAAACCCCAACACTGCTAAAGCAAGAATAATATTTAAATTCAGGATAAAAAATTTAGGAAGGACTCCAGCCATATAATGCTAATTCAGAAAGAAAGAAATTATGAAAGACTTTTCCCCCTCTCAGGGAGGACCCTATGTTATAAAAAACTTTGCCTACTGCAGGTCCATCTCATGTAACTTCTTTCCTAGCTACAACTCCATGTGTCAGCAAGTCAGAGTGCATCCAGAGTTTACAAGTGTGTGAAAATTTAACTCCTTCAAGCTTCCAGAAAAACTTGAGGTCAAAGATGAATGTAGGCTTCGTTTCTTGTAGAAAAACAAGAGTTGGAGTTCTTGTTCTTGAGAACCCACCGCCTTCCCTTTTTTTCTAACTCTTCAAATTGGATGCAAAGCACCAAACAGTGTATTATGCAAAGCACATAACAACCAGTGCCTGATGCCTTCATATCTCTTGCTGGCATCCCTGAAAGATCATGACTGAACAGGATTTTATTTAAGTGCATGACATTGCAAAGGAGATATGAAGTGAGAAGGATTTATACTGGTTTTGCAATACCAACATACACTTAACTGAACTCAGAAAATAACCAAGAAAACAAAATTGCTTATACTTAGATTCTAAAAGGTGTGCGGTTTTAGAGGTGTTATCAAATATTCATAATTACTTTTTTCCTGTTGTCTTCTTCACAACCATGAAAAGAACAGTCATTCATTTAATGTATTTATTTCCACTTCTTTCTGTACGTTTGGAGATCTGCACATTCTACAGACCAGTTCTTACCCTGGGCATTAGGACTCAGTGATGAGTAGTTAACAAGGGTCGATCTACATCTGCTCAAAGGTATTCAAGGACATTTTCTCTAGCCTCCGACCTCACAAAGAGACACACAGACATAAAGTTGCCTCAGTAGAACCTTAATGTTTCTAGAAACTCTGATTTAAAGAAAAATACTGTACACAAAGTATTTCAGCTTTAGCATAACATTTCTAGACAAAATGAGATCAAAGAACAAGTCATCTATGAAGAGTCAATGTTCTGTTTGACAGAGAATTCTGAAAGTCTTGGTTTTGTTCTAGGGCACTTTCAAATGTTTAATGAAATAGATATGCCATATTCTAGCTGGCCTCACTTGAGGCTTGCTTAGCAATAGAGACCTATTTGGTAGGCTTACACCATTGCAGAAACAGGCTCCAAGGTGAAAAGCCTCAAGTTTAACATTGTCTTTAGCAGTTTTTATTTTTACTCACTTAAAAAAAACCCCTGTAGCTGCTGATAGTGGGAGCATCATTTCCTCTCCTGATCTTACAGTCAAATTCAGAACAGCAACGGACTAGCTGAATTGGCCATAGCCAACATAAAAAATTAAAACCCCTGTGGTGGCACAAAAATCTAAGGACTAAGCCAGTCACACCTAGATGTCATTGTGAAACTAGTAAGCTGGAGCTTTGGACCCATTCACTTTAGCAAAATTCAGTCTGCACTTTTTTTAAGTGACTGAGAAACTATGGTATAAGCATTACTTAGGAACTAGCTAAAGAAAAGAGGATGGGGAGAGATGAAGCAGCTCTCCCCCCACCCCCTTTCCTTTTTGTGTTCTCACATCAGACAAAAATCAATCTCTTAGCTGCTTGGAGCAAAACCTGCTCTTGTTGCTTTTTCAGTTTTCTGACGATCTCTCAATGGGAAACTGAACAAAGTGAGGTTCCAGTATCTAATCTGTCAATCAAACTGAAAAGAAGGATGATTCCCTTAACTTCTTCCTCTTTGTGCTCAATTACTCTTTGCACATTCTCACAAGGGGTTAAACTGGACTGGTTTATACTAATGGCCTCACAATCCTCAGTTCTTTGACACAGAAGTTGAAAAGCAGGTCTAGTAAAGCACAGAAAAGCAGAGCATTCTTTTTTAAAAAATGAAAGTGTATTCACTTGAAGTTTGAAAGCATGTTCTGCTCCTTAAATCCCAGTCCTCCATGAAAGATGACATTGGAAAGATGAAGGCACTGCATGTTCTTATTTAATTAAGGCTACCTCTATCTTTAAGAGGAGAGTGGCACTGTCATTATATGTCTCATGCAAAATTAACCTTTAGAAAATGGCATCTAAAAGCATCCTGATAACTAGAGCCCATGTAGGAATTATGAACTGTTTAGAGAAGTTTCTGTGATGTATGGAATTCTAAGCATATTCTCTGAGCTGTATTTTTAAAAGATTACAAGTCCATCCTTTTACCAGCAATAGGGCTCACCAGTTGAAAAGTTTACTTCAAGACTCCTGCCAGAGTGAATAACGGTCACCAACTTCTCTCATGGAACCTGAATATATTTTTCCCTATTCCATTTCTTATCTGTATCCCTTATTCCAAACTATGTTTTCCAGACCAAAAATATATGGCTTATTTTCTACAAATGGAAAGTACAAAGCACAACATTAACAAGTAAGACTGATAGCACAAGTCAATGGCACTGCCTGATCCCCATTGGATGTACAGATACAAAGTTATCTGATTTCCCTCTGTTGGATCATTCATGTGGAAAAAAACCCACTCCAAACTAACACACTTTCCTGCTGACTGTAGGATTCATCACCAAGTATTCGTCCAGTCTGGTGCTGCAGAAAAGTCAGATATCAGATATTACTGTTAATAAAAGCAATGACACACATAAACTTCCTAAAACTGAAACCAATGAGACTAAAGCACCTAATGGGGTAAAGAAAAATAATGTAATTGCTTCCAGGATTATTTTAGCTTCACTATGTTTGCAACTAAACACAGGCATTACTGTTTGAAGAGTCAATAGATTATTCAATGTCTGAGTCAATTTGACAACTAAATTACTTAAGGGAAAGAACTATTTGACTATATTTCAGTCGTGAAAGTTCATATTTATAAAAGAGCAAAGAGAATCTTAGACTCTTGCCACCATTTCAGCTCCAAAAGCTTCTATTATAAAATTAAATTAAAAGGAAAGGAAGACACAAGCTCATCAGTAGTCTCTAAAACAAGAATATGAGTGCAAAATCAAAGCAGTATGTCTTGTCTGTATAAGAGTTTGTGTGGTATCTGCACACATTAACTAAAGTATTTTAAGCAATGCTCTAAAAAGTGGCCTACAAAGGATATGTTCTTTCAAAAATAATCTGAGATGCTGTTCTGCAGGATCAAGAGTCTGACTCACTGAATTAAAAGAAAGAGATAGCATTGAGTCATTGGGCTGTTATGTTTCTATCTGAAATAGTTTTTTAATCACTTCAAATTATAACAAAAGAATAACAATTTCAAAGGAAAAAGGAAGACATTGATTCAGAAATGTAGGCTTTCCTTTTACACAGATTCCCTAGCAATACAAACACAAGGCCATCAGGAGAAAAAAGTTACCTAGATGTCACATTTTGTAGGCAGAAAGTGTACCAGTGAAGGAGAAGTAGCTGAAGGAATAGCTGCTGAAGTATTTCAGTCTTTCCACTCTAAACTAACCATTCACTAGCACTGACAGGTGGGTCCTTCTAGGATTATGGTGGCACCTATATCATCATAATGCAGCATCTTTGCAGCATGAGTGTTAGATAGAAAGGGAAGTAAATGGAAGTGATCCTGTCAAAATACCCAGGGCTTGGCTTATCATCTGAACCACTTACTAAATTGATGAGTCTAGAGTGTTTTTCCCTTCATTCTTTTTACCTTCACTTTCCCCCCAGCTATTTAAAAGCAAAACAAAGATACCCAAACCAAAACAAATAGACTCCCAAATCAACAAATGCACACATCTCCACCAACCACTTCTGTGCCCAAATTTAGACTGGAAATATTATTAATGAGTTGTGTCAGTTTAATTTGGATTGCAGACTCTAAGAGGCAAGAATAATATCTTTTATCATTCTTGTAAACTCCCTACTTTTATACTATCCATCCTTCTTTTATTATTATTCATAAAATTTTACAACTGCATGACTGCAGTTCAAGGGAATTTGCACTGAATTCTTATTTCTCCATTGAAACAAGTAAGCCATTCTCCAAATTTAGATCCAGAGCTTAATTCAGTTAAAAGATACACTTTTTGTTAGACTTCTCAGGTGTCTCTTTCACTGCCGCTTAATGATATTAATTGGTGCATTTTATGCATCTATTTCAGGGCTTCAAACCTGCATACATGAACAGAGATTTGCTGAGCTATGCAAGAACAGGGGTGCCTCAATTCTGTGAGTCAGTCTAAGGAGCTATGTCAGAAATACACTTATTTTGAGGGACTTTTCTCTTTCTCCAGTAGTACCGCATCAGGTGAAACATAGTACTTTTCCATATTCCCTTCATAGCTTTGAATAGATCCATTGTTTTCCTTACTCTTCTAGAAGGACTAATCTTATTTCCTCATCCACATTAATTCCTATTACCTCTCTTATTACTGTGCCACTGCAGAACTATTTCCATATGCAGTTACATATGGCTATTACACGGCTATTGACATTCTTTATGCTCTACTATATAGAACTTCTGAAGAAATATATACAAGTTATTTAAAATTGATATATCAATATTTATTCTTTTGAGATTTTGTTTTCCCCACTGGAAGATTTAATCCTCTTCACAGCAACACAAATGCAGACTTTGATGCTAGAAAGGGCCTAAGTAGCTGTTCTGCGAAACAGGATGTAAACTACAGAGTTTCTCCAGATGATTCTCATATCCAACGCATAACTTTTAGGCAAACAAAAGCATGTCTTCCAGAAAATTGCATTTTTCTAATGCTCAAGAAAAAACACAATGCCAACCTGCAACGAGTTACTGACTTACATGAGTGCACAACAGTCACCTTCTGCCTTTCTACTTCACCCATTTCACTTGAAAACCAACTGAAAAATACATCCCTCAAGAGAAGCAGATTTTGCATCCGAATAATTTTTCCAGGCACATAACATAAAAAGACAAATTGAGAATTTAAAAGAAACTGAGTCAGCATATTTTCCAAGCAGTCTGCTTGAACTCTGGTCTGCAGATTTATATAACTACTTGCTTTCAGATACAAGCATGGAGCACCTGAACCTTTCTTTGTTGCTCAGCTTTTAAAATGACGCCAAGTAGACTTAACAATTTTATATGCACAAATCTGTAAGCAAACCCAAGAGGCAGTAGAAAAAGTCAATACACTTATTAATAAGGTTTTTGTTGAGGTTTATAAAATCTGAGAAAATAATCTAACGAACACCAAGATTGGAATTTTACAGCCGTTCTTTGTATTTACTTTGGGGCAGCAATTCTAGGCTGAGTTCTGCATTACTTGGTCAGGCAAAACTTTTCTCTAGGAAGTGGAAGACAAACAAGTGTGTCTCACAGATGTTCAGCATTACAGTTAAAAAATGGATTCGTGCCTTAAATAATGCAAGGGCATCTCTCGCACAGAATTCATGTACTACTCAGTATGGAATACTGCTGGCATCTCATGAATCATTTCACACTACAGGATTCATGTGTCCGAACTTTTCTATGTGAAAGAAGGGCATTTTCCTATGTCAAAGTTACATAAAATGATAGTTTAGGATGCAAATTATTTAAGGGTTACAAAATTACAAAGGTATCATCCCTTGTTCAACAGTAACTCTCTGTGCATATATTAGATTTGCTCTCATAGGACCCTGAACTCCTTAGTTTCACAAGCCAGACCACACGTGAAGCAGTGGCTGTGCAGGCGAATTCTTCAGGTTCACTGTCACTTTCTCCCTTAGCTGGCATCTGTAAAATATGAATAGTCCTCCATATGAGAACCGCAGTCTACTACAATGAGCTATGTAGAGGACTCACTAAGTCTTAACAAACCTCAGCATATTCCTCAAATAATCCCCAAATTGTTGAGGCTGGTCATTGAATTTATTACCGTGAGAAGGTTAAGTTACTTATTATATTCTGCCCTTCTACTCCACTCTTGTGAGACCCCACCTGGAGTACTGCACTCAGCTTTGGAGTTCTCAGCACAAGAAGGACATGGACCTGTTGGAGCAGTTTCAGAGGAGGGCCACAGAAATGATCGCAGGTCTGGAGCACCTCTGCTATGAAGACAGGCTGAGAGAGTTGGAGTTGTTCAGCCTGGAGAAGAGAAGGTTCCAGGGAGACCTTATAGCAGCCTTCCAGTATCTGAAGGAGGCCTACAAGAAAGCTGGAGAGGTCCTCTATCAGGGAGTGTAGTGATAGGATGAGGGGTAACAGCTTCAAACTGGAAGAGGGGAGATTTAGATCAGATAGTAGGAAGAAATTTTTCACTATGAGAGTAGTGATACACTGGAACAGGTTGCCCTTTTTCTCACCTTTCTTTTTGTCACTTGAAAAGCTGAAGCAGACACCCTGGGGCAAGTTAGTAAATGGTTAATTTAACACGCAGGAGCAGTATTAAGTCACTATCTCTAAAAAAGGTTCCTATCTTATTTATTTCACCCAAATAATGGCTCTGATTTCACAATTTACTACATGATAAAAGCACCAATGCAGAAGCAGCAGTATAGAGTTGTGACATAGTTTTATACATTTATTAAATTGTATACAGCTTAAAACTCTATGTTGTACTGCAGCAGTATTTCATTACTTCTAAATTAGTTGGCCAACCAGGAAGACATATGTCCTAAACCAAGCTTTCATAACAAGTACAAAATAACAGTATTAACACTACAAGCCCACTAGTGACAAGCAGCTGTGCATCTGCAAAGATCAAAGAATCTTTGCTCTCCTTGAGCCTTTTCCTTGAAAGTAGTCATAATCACAGACCTTGAAGACAAATACAATGCCTTCAGAGAGCTTAAAAAAGATAAAGGGAGAGAGAGAGAAAGAAAGCCTTCTGGGAAAAAAAAAAGTCAGGAAAAGATAAGGTTCTTTCTCACATTAGGGTATCAAGTTGGATGTATTTATTTATCTTCAAGTACTTAAATACTTAAATTCATCTTGTACTTCCATACTCATCAGAAACTCAGGAAAAAGCCTGAATGGCTGTGGGCCAAGATCTCCTCTTTCTCCTGCCTAGGATGAGACAACTAGAACCACAAATAAAGGGGTCATCACCCTATGAGGTCAGCAGCACAGCTCTGTACAGTTTGCTGTTGGGGCAGTAATTCAGTAGACTAGAGTTTCAGAAGTTTACCAGGTGTAAAGGAATGAGAACAAAAAAACTGAAGTGGAAACTTGTTATAATTTTTTTGCTTTCTTGTGCACATAACAGATAGGCAAGTTTTTTAAAGTTTGATATAATGACTACTTTACCCAGTACTCACAGGTTTTCTAAATTACCTCAGCATACTTCCGGATAGTATCAATTGTGACATTACTTAAGAAAAAAAATTCAGTTGTAGTGCACTCTGAAACTCCCAGAATTATAAAGGCAATGCCTGAAAAAGAGTCAAACATAGACCAAAACCAGATATTGATCAAAGTCACTAACCTTATTATCTCTACCTAAACTCCTCACAAAGCAATGTCTTATCAGTACCTTAGCAGGGTCTCAACTTGCAAGAATGGAAAAATCTGAATGCAATCAACAGCTCCTAAAACCAAAATGGCCACCACTCAGTACTTCATGAAAGTACACTTTTAAAGGCCAGACCAAGGAGAACAAGAAAGAAAATTACTACAAGCAGAAGAGTACACATGATCATAAGAAATTTAAGTAACCACAACCCCATCACCCTAATGACACCTTTTATATATGTCGCAGTCTAGGAGCAGGCTGAACTGCAGTAGATTTCGATTAAGCTAATTCTGCTTCCTGGTTCCCAGAGCAGGAAGGCTTTGTTGTAGTCACCAGCACCAGTACAGAGAGTCACCCAATCCCCTGTCTTCTTTCCAGGACAACAGGACAGCTAGGATTTAAAATAATGCAAGAGTAGAAGATAACCGCTACTATGTCACGCTAGCAGTGCAAATGACAGATGAGTCATTTGACAAACATTCGTCAATGCTTTATTTTTCTCTCTCTTACCGTGCTTTTTCCTTCAAAGTTCTACCATACCAGCACTGTTCTCCAGCCCCCACGACTCCACACTGGCTCCTGCAGCTGTGCTTGCTGGTGGCCTCACCCCAGCTGCGCACCATCATATCTAACTTGTTACACCTGGGGCACTCCTAACTTTCCTCTTTCCCCCCAGCTTCATAACTTACTTTTGAAGGTCTCTATAGTTTGCAATCTGTGTTGTTGATCTGTTTTACTATTAACAAGAGAGGTGTACGGGGCAAGTTTTCTTGTGTCCAGACACAGTAGTGTGAGATACCTTACAAAATTATTTCTTTGGGGAGACTGAGGACTGAAAGCTGGTTTTATGTTGGCTCTAGTAAAGAGCTCACTGCTTTTAAGAATCTCACAACTTCTGAATTTAAGTGGGTAGGTCAGTTCAAGAAATCTGTTAGTGATTTACACTCACTTTTGCTAGACTTTACTGAAAGGAAATTAGATAAGTATGAATGTCAGACTCATTACAGTCTAAAGCAACAAGGGGGTGTAAAGGAAGAATGTGTTGTACATGGATAGAATTGTTTTGGTTCTTAAAGTAAGTTACTATTGCTTTCCCTGAAAACCTTTTAAAAAAACATATAACACTGAAATATCTAATTTTTTTAAAAATAATTTTAATTTAGGTCTGCAGTCAAAAGATAATGGCAAATATGACTATAAAATACTATGAACAGAGCCTTTTTTGTTTGTCTGTCTATATATGATGATTTTCTTGGGAAAATATTTTTTCAAGATTATTTAATGTTTTCTGATACCTGCAGTTAAAAAAAAAAACCTCAGGAGAAGGCACTGGCTTATATGTGGTATTTTAACTTGTACTGAGTTTACATGATGATATTTTGGTGGGGGGGGGGGGGGCTACAGGGGGGGCTTCTGTGAGAAGATGCCAGAAGCTTCCCCTGTGTCTGATAGAGCCACTGGCCAAGGCTGAGCCAATTGGTGATGGTGGTAGCACCTCTGTGATAACACATTTAAGAAGAAGAATAAGCTGCTGCACAAGAGCAGCCAGAGAAAAGAGCGAGAAAATGTGAGAGCAACAATGCTGCAGACATCAAGGTCAGTGAAGAAGGAGGGGGAGGATATTCTCTAGGCGCCAGGGCAGAGATTCCCCTGAAGCCTGTGGCAGAGACCATGGTGAGGCAGGCTGTCCACCTGTAGCCCATGAAGGTCCACAGTGAAGCAGATATTCACCTGCAGCCTGTGGAGGATCCCCACACCACAGCAGATCGATGCCAAAAGGACACTGTGACCCTGTGGAGAGCCCATGCTGGGGCAGGTTTGCTGGCAGGACTTGTGACCCAGTGGGGGACCCACGCTGGAGCAGTCTGATCCTGAAGGACTGCACCCTGTGGAAGAGACCCGTGGTGGAGTAGTTCTTGAAGAACTGCAGCCTGTGGGAAGGAAACCATGCTGGAGAAGACTGTGGAGGACTGTCTCCTGGGGGAGGGACCCCACACCAGAACAGGGGAAGAGTGTGAGGAGGAAGGAACGGCAAAGACAGTGTTTGATGAACTGACCGCAACCCCCATCTCCCTGGGGCACTCAGGGGGAGGAGGTACAGAAACTGTGAATGAAGGTGAGCCCAAGAAGAAGGGAGGGGTGGGGGGAAGGTGTTTTACAATTTGGTTTTATTTCTCATTACCCTACTCTGACTTTCAACTGGCAATAAATTAAATTAATTTCTCTGAATCTAGTCTGTTTTGCCTGTGATGGTAATCGCTGAGTGATTTCCCTGTCCTTATCTCAACCCATGAGCCTTTTGTTCTATTTTCTTTCCCCCTGTCCACTTGAGGAGGGGAGTGATAAGAGCAGCTTGGTGCACACCTGGGTGTCCAGCCAAGGTCAACCCACCACACAGCTGTATTTGTTACCTGCATTAGTTACCAATGTTACTCATGTCAGGACTCCAATAGAACTAAATTGACTTGAGCACAGTTAAATGTGTGAAGTCTCTCCGTTTTTTGGAACAGAAACAGCTGCTTTGCTTTTGCCACTAAACTTCTATGAGGCACAAATACCAAAAATGTAACAACACAGTACAACAGCGTAATTAACTCTCAGGCTGACAAGGGAGTGAGAGACGAAGCACTGTTTGGCTGACAAAATGACCAAATGATGATCTATTGGTATGAATTCAGTGTGCAGGCCTACAAAGATTTAGTGGAATGTAAGGTTAAGCCAAGATTAATGTGTAACAGTATTTAGATAGACACATGCTGTTTGTCACTGTAAGACTGAGCAATGATTTTCAAGATGAAAACATTCTATATCTGTCATATCTTTTTATCAGAATTTCAAGAAGTTCATAAGATGAACATTTATATTTTAATCTCAGTTGAACGGAAACTTTGAAAAAGAAATAAAAATAAGGGAATACAAAGATTAACTATTAAATCCATTCATACAACAAATTTGAGGAGAAACCTTCGGCACTAATGACATAACTTCTTGATTGAATAATGTATTTTCTCACTGTTCACTGTGCACACCAGTGAATTATTGGTGGGGGCTAAAGCTTCTGTATGACCTCAGTTGTGCTGGCACCAGGTTTATGTGCATATATTTCCTAGCTCAACAGGTGCATGAAAAGCAAGTCGAGGAGGGAATGTGCATGGTAAGTTGCATAAAACATTACCTGGAAAAACAACATTAATAGAATACAAATGCTCACTGAGAGGGTAGATAGCGGCTCAAATACCATTATTAAACTGTAAGACTTCCTGAGAAAGAGAGATGCATAGCACTGAAGAGCAAATCCATAGCTCAGTTTATTTTTTTTTTTTATTACTCTTCTATATTTGTGGTCTTCCAATATTGTGGGAAAACAATTACGTCTGTTGTTTGTAATAACAGAAGTGTTTGTTACCTCCATATAAAGAGGTGTTCTTTGTTTTGCAAGTAGAATACAGCGTTAGCCCTCCTGCTAGATTGCTTCTTATTGAGCTAAGATTTTTTTGTAAATGAAAAAAAATAAATAAAAAAAAAATCCCATTCAATAGTTCTCTGTGACAAATCTCTTCAGAAGAAGTTAAGAGGGTGGTGAATGTGTTGATTTAGCATAACTTCATTCATTGTAGTAGCTGAAGAGCTTCACTCTGCACTGTGAATTCTTTTGCTGAATGTAAGCTCCTGAGTCACTCTATTTTTGTGTCTAATGCAGCAGTAAGTTCTCCACTGGCAGTTAATCTGTGCACATTACATACTAAGGGGCCAAACCAAACCCAGTTATAAGCAAATAAAATTCTTTTGATACTAGTGAAATTACCCAAGTGCTAAGTTTGCTACCTAGTAATTCTTTACCATGTAGGTCAGCAGAAAATAGTACTTGCTTTCTAATAAGGCTGACTAGAGGTCCTTTCATTTTTTTAGTCTATTTGCTGTTACCATGCTTTTTCAAATGTTTCAGCATAATCATATGAGATGTTAAATAGATTTGCTAGACAATGCCGCTAGTTATGGGAAAGATGTTTATATATTATATTTAGATCTTTATATATGTATATGTTCTTTCTCTCCTTCTGTAATAAGATGTTTACAGTGAACCATTTTCTTCCTCAGGCCATTTTGCATGAAATAAAGTTGTCCACAAGCAAAAAAGCACCCCATGATTGCCTACGACTATAGTAAATATTAGTTTAGATAAGCTTTGCTGCCGATATAAAATGATCAAGCCTGTATTGGCTTTTTATTTGCTTTGATGACTGAATATACCACAAGGAATTGTCGAATGGTTTGGGTTGGAAGGGACCTTAAAGATCATCTAGTTCCAACCCCCCTGCCATGGGCAGGGCCACCTTCCATTGTAACAAGTGACAGGACAAGAGGAAACGGCCTCAAGTTGCGCCAGGGCAGGTTTAGATTGGATATTAAGCAAAATTTCTTCACTGAAAGGGTTGTCAAGTATTGGAACACACTGCCAAGGCAAGTGGTTGAGTCGCCATCCCTGGAGGTATTTAAAAGATGTGTAGATGTAGCACTTAGGGGCATAGTTTAGGGGTGGATTTGGCAGTATCAGGTTTACAGTGGGACTCCATATCTTAAAGGTCTTTTTCAACCTGAATAATTCTATGGTCCTGTGATTCTATGACCCTACTTAACATAACTTCACTATAAAAATAATTCGGTACCAGTTTGGGAAAACGAAGTTGATGCTAATTAGTTGATGAATCTCATTTCCACTGCCAGAATCTTTTTCAGTGGTTATGTATCAATATCCTGTGATCGCAGCAATAAAATATCTGTAACCGTTATGCATATACAGCTATATTTGCAACTTGCTTATCTCCACTGACAGTGTGGAATAAATAAGAATCATGTATTACTGCTCCAGTATATATTCAGCTTCTCTATGAACATAGTATTAATGTTCCCCCTTGAACTTGCTTCATCATTTGTTTATTTAGGTATGATAAGTGATGTCTAATATTAGGCTTAGCCTAAAGATAGCAGGAATGACAAGCAGCTCCAAAGATGAAAAGTGACTTGAGCTTTGAGACCCTGAAATAACCTGCTTAGCAAGTTATCTCTATGCATGGCACTATGTATTACTTGTAAATGAACACTAAAATGTTTAATATCTCAGAACTGATATACTGAACTAAATTAAATCCTGGGCATTATCTATCATGATGCTGTGTGTGTTTTTAATTGTAGATTGGTTGATCTTTGTGCTTAAGAACCAGAGGACGGTTCACTACATCAACACTCAATCCCTAGAATAACATTAGGATAGCAGAGTAAGAGAGCAGATATGCTCAACAACCAGTGAAATTTCTTAATTCAGAAACCAAAGCGATCAAGATCTTGCTATCAGACATCTGGAGAAGAGGCAATGTGAGACCTCACATTGATTTGGATACAGCTGCACAGTGGTTGTAGAGTGCACCTTCGTATTTTTGCTATCATAATGGAAATAAATCTCCTTCCCTTTTAACTAACTTTCAGAAGAAAGGGCACAGGATTTTCTTTGTACCAGATTTGGTTTTGAAGCTATTGAGGAACACAGCAAGATGGAGTGGTGCTTGTCCACAGCATAATATTGCAAATGCCCTCTGTATAGGTTATTGGATTGAGAATGCAAAAATTAAATTTCTTCTTAACCCTTTTGTGCAGCTGTGCAAGGTCTTTGATCACAGTTTATTCACTAATTGCACTCCAGAGAATAAAATTACTTTCTCTTTCTGCCTGTTGCCTTTTCACACAGCAAAAATCTAACCAGAGGGAAAGATATAAAGCAGTTTCTCAATCAACATAGGGGCACAACAGGATGTTTTGATCATAGAGACAGTGTACCCTCAAGTTGTTATTTAAGGGTCAACCCTTGAAGGTGATGCGTGTTACATCCTTAGATTTTCTTCAGGCTGCTGTGAGCTGATGAATCACTGCAGAGAGGCTGGAAAATTCCACCAGGGAAGTCCTCTCAGGGAAAGCCGGACACTGGATACATGGAAAAGAAAGTAAAAAATATAGACTAAAACCTGTCCTCTGCTCCATCATGAGTGTGAGGCTATGAAGCGTAAGACTGTTCTCCAAGAGCAACTGAGTGTAGTTGGCTTCTGAATGCCTTGAAAGACTAAAACTTCAGCTGGGGACATCCAACAGCAGTCACAGTCCTTAACAGAGTTCTGAGTAAGAAAACTGAGTACTTACAGGGATATTAAGCATATGAACCATCTGAATTGGAGATTTCCTTTGTCCAAGTGAGGTGCAGCATAGTTCTTTTCCATTTTTTTTAATTTCTTGCCGCATGTCTGTGAAGCTGTACAGTCCAGGTATTCCCAGGTCTACCAACAGAGATGCCTTCACCTCTGTGACTCACTTTGTTTAATCAGTTTAGTCTGGAGAAAAGGAGGCTGAGGGGACACCTTACTGCTCTCTACAACTACCTGAAGGGAGGTTGTAGTGAGGTGGGGGTCAATCTCTTCTTCCAAGTAGCAAGCAATAAGACAAGAGGAAATGGTCTCAAGTTGTGCTGGGAAGGTTTAGGATGGATATTAGGAAAAAATTCTTCACTGAAAGGGTTATTAAGCATCAGAACAGGCTGCCCAAGGACGCAGCTGAGTCACCATCCCCGGAGGTATTTAAAAGACGTGTAGATGTAGTGCTGAGGGACATGGTTTAGTGGTAACCTGGTAGTGCTAGGTTAACAGTTTAACTTGATGATCTTAAAACTTGATGATCTCTTCCAAACAAAATGATTCTAGGATTCTATTCTATAACACTTTTCATAAACTCCTCTCCAGTGAGTTAAATCTTATTCTTCAGTTGAGTCCTAAATTCTAGATTGCAACTGCATAGACACTTTGGCAAGGCAGATGAGCAATATCTTGTGACATATGAATTTTCCCTTATTTTGTCTTCAACAGCTTTCCTTTCATGTAGCAAGAGAGGATAGCACGACCAACTGCTAAAAACACAAGTGCTTCCTTCTGAGATCATCTAAAATATTGATTTTGACTTTTTCAACTGGACAACTGGCAATAATCTCCTGTAACTATGGAATAAATGAGGACATAAAAATAATTTAAATCTAAGTTTGTAATTTACTTACTTTGTTTATCCAGTTCACAACAACTCAATGCATTTTTACATGAGTTTCTCTCATGCATAAAGGTTTTTTTTTTTTCCTTTTACCATTTCTCTGCCTTGTTGTGTTCTTTAATGAGTCCCTCTAAGAAATAGCTGTTATTGCTGTTAGGCAACATGAAAACAAGCAATGGCATTTTTTGCTTTTGAGCACAGTCACTACTGCATCCAATAACCACTTTTCCGTTTCTAGGCAGGGCACACCCCATGGGTTTTATTTTATAATCCAGAAAAAAGAGTCACAGCCAAATTGTCTGTAATAGAAACACAGAAGATTCCCTTTTTCATCGCTGTTTCTACACATAGCAGAGAGAGAAAGAGATATTACTTAACCTTGAGAACGGCAGATTTAATTGTTGACATATTTTTAGGCAAGCCTTTGAATTTACTTTTCTCATTTTGCATGAATAGAATTCCAAGCGGGAAGCTGAAGCACTGACGTTGCATATAGACAGATAGCATATTTGTCTCTGTGTTAACAGGCATAATTATTCTTATCCATGCAATTATAGAAACAGAAATACATTCTCTAAGCTTAGACATATGCTTTCTTTTTAGTACTGATTCACTGCAAAGAAAATCTCTCCCATATTAGTCATACATATTTATACCTGGTTTTTATTCCCAAAAAAAGATTTTGTTTAAAAGCTACGTCCAATACTGTCTGGCTTAGTTCATAACACTAAAAAAAACCCAAGTGCCTAGTTACCAAAAAACCTCAGCCTTTCCTGTAGCCAGACTTAACTGTGCTTCTTTTAGATTCAAATGACCTGACATTCAAAATTGCTGATTATGAACAGATCCCGTCAAAATCAGTAGGATTACCAGCACTTACACCTTTGAGAAATTCAGGCCAAAAATGAAGTGTTCAAGCGTGTAAACTCTGCAATTTGTCTGTGAACTAAATACCCCTAACCAAATGTATTTCAAGACAGTGGTAAATCCACATTCATCTTTGTATTGTTACAACGTGACTTTTCCCATCTATGAAGACCAACAGAACAGAAATCTTGGTAATTTATGTCCTGGGGTTTTTTTTCCACTCAGTTCCAGTATTTATAGCATGCAGGATAATCATAGAATCATACAATGGTTTGGGTTGGAAGGTACCTTAAAGATCATCTAGTTCCAACCCCCTTGCCATAATCAGGGACACCTCCCACTAGACCAAGTTACTCAAAGCCTCATCCAGCCTGGCTTTGAACACTTCCAGGAATGGGGCATCCACAGCTTCTCTGGGCAACCTGTTCCAGTGTCTCCCCAAGCTCACAGTAAAGAATTTCTTCCTAATATCTATTCTAAATCTACCCTCTGACAGTTTAGACCCATTACCCCTTGTCCTATTGCTACACTCCCTGATAAAGAGTCCCTCTCCAGCTTTCCTGTAGACCCCTTTCAGCTACTGGAAGGCTGCTATAAGGTCTCCCCAGAGTCCTCTCTTCTCCAGGCTTAACTACCCCAACTCTCTCAGCCTGTCCTCATAGCAGAGGTGGTGCAGCTCCCTGAGCATCTTCGTGGCCCTGCTCTGGACCCGCTCCAACAGGTCCATGTCCTTCTTACGTTGGGGGCTCCAGAGCTGGATGCAGTACTGCAGGCAGAGTCTCACAAGAGCAGTGTAGACGAGGCGAGTCAACTCCCTTGACCTGCTGGCCATGCTTCTTTTGATGCAGCCCAGAACATGTATTGACAGGCACAGAGATGAGATTGACCAGCCTGTAGTTTCCCAGGTCTTCCCTTTTTCCCTTTTTAAAAATGGGCATTATGTTTCCCCTTTTCCAGTCAGTGGGAACTTCACCGGACTGCCACGGTTTCTCAAATATGATGGATAGTGGCTTGGCAACTTCATCTGCCATTTCCCTCAAGACCTGTGGATGCACCTCATCAGTCCCATGGATATGTGCACCTTCAAGTTCCTCAGGTGATCTCAAACCTCCTCTTCTCCTACAGTGGGCTGTTCCTCATTCTCCCAGTCCCTGTCTTTGCCTTCTGTGGCTTGGGCAGTGTGGTCAGAACACCTGCCAGTGAAGACTGAAGCAAAAAAATCATTGAGTACCTCATCCTTCTCCACATCTGAGGTAACCAGATCTCCCATTTCTTTCCAGAGAGGGCCCACTTTTCCCCCAGTCTTCCTTTTATCACTGACATACCTCTAGAAGCTTTTCTTGTTGCCTTGACATCCCTCACCAGATTTAATCCTATGAACTATTCCAGCCTGATCCCTGACTGCTTGAACAATTTCTCTGTATTTCTCTCAGGCTACCTGTCTTTGCTTCCACCCTCTGTGGGGTTCCTTTTTGTGTTTTGTCATCAATCACTTATTTAATTTATTAAATATTTCACATTAACAATTAACAGTTATTATCACTGTGAACTGTAATGTTTAGAGTATCAGCTAGATCGTGGTGCTTGCAGAAGACAATTAAAAGTGCTAATCAATGCAAAGAGTAGCTTGAAATTTTTAAGGCGATGTAACAAACCTAAGGTTATTGGTAAATTGAGATTAAGGTGGGGAAAACATATTTCTAGTTTAGATAAGACATAGGCAAAGAAGTAATTCTCTTTTCTGAAATGTCTGCTTTTTTGCAGCTGCACAATGGAAGACTGCTTTCTTGCTGCCTTTGAAATAAAATATTTGCCTAATGAGCAAATTATAAAAAAAAATCAATGTATACATTCAATTGCAAGAGTCGTTTTCCACACTTTTTAAACCAAGATCTCCTTTTTCTTGCTTTCAGCATTTAATAGGATGAGTTATTTCACAAGCACAATTCCCTACCTTATCTTTAAGCGCATAATAATGTCAGAACATGCACAGGCGAGATAAATCCAAGTGTTTCTTTTTGGTTTGAGTGTGGTGAGATTTCAGAGATTTTCTTTGTTACGCAGCATGATACAAAGTTTTATAGCCTCATAACGGTTTTCCACAACATTTTTTAAAAGATACTAATAGTGTACAAGTTGATAATTAAAGTAGACTTAAGAGAGCGTAAAACTAATAATTGCCACATCTACATAGTGTTGTCAAACATGAGTAATGAGCATTGTGGTATTAATATCAGTAATTCTTCTTGGAAGCTTTTAAACTTAGCATGGCTATCATTACTGAATGTGTTTATATCAGCTAGTGTAACAGTTTTTCTAATGCCATAAATTTCTTCAGTTAACTATAAACAATTGGCATACTTAATTAGTGGGTCCTACTAATAACATATTATCTCAGATATTCATGAAAGTTACTAGCAGTGATGCAGTTCAATTAATGATGCCAAAGACTATAACCTTGTTAATACCAAAAGGCACACTAGTATTCGTACAAAAGAAAATTAGGTGTCTTCAATACAGAAACAAAGCAAGAGTGCACTGAGCTGAGGGCAAAATTATGCTGTCGTGTTAAGTTTAAGTAACTCTGAACTTACATAGTACAATAGAGAGAAATCTTGCCTAATACCTAACTTCTCACAGAATAAACAAAATATATACTGACTGAAACAAATTGTCATGTCACTTGTCAACTCAATTGGAAATGAGCAGCTATAGCTTTGTTCCTATGTAGAACAAAGAAACATGGGGAAAACTAGGCATGCAAAATTCCTTAATTCTGTTCAGCAGAACTTTGTTTATCAGAGTTGATGAACAATCTGTTTCCCAAGCTATCTGGACACATCTATGTAAGTTAGAACTTAAGGGAATGCAGGTGGCTTCATGGGAGACAGAGGTACCACAGGGCCTTGTTCTTTGGTGTGGTTTGGTAGCAAGGCCTTGCTAGTGGTAGGATTTGTAACATTCAAGGGATACTCCTGATTTTCCCGCAAACTAGTGAAGAGAACAAGATGTAATCTACTAGGTCACTAAAGCTACCAGGCTGGTGCAGGTGATTTCAGGTAGCTTTGAGGAAAAGCTGAGAAGAGATTTTGGTGCAATAAACCATGCTTTTCTTCAAGACTCTGCAGTAACTTTATTTTGCAAATGTTTTATGCTTTTAGTTCAGTGGCTAAAACCTTTACAGACAAAGAGGAAATCTGGTCTTGGTGTCTAATTCTGCCTGAGGGGTATTTAAAATCACGTTATTTCTCCAGCAAAGGGATTAAGTGGCTATTGGCCCTTTTAGGATGGAAAAAGGGAAGTATAGGGATGCTCTCACAATTGTCAATGGAATTATTTCGATTTAAAGCAACCATTTTTTTTATTATAAGTTCTATATATTTCCAAGCATAACTTTTACATTCTGCATAAACAAAAATAAAAGAGTCAGGGCCTTGTTTTGCTGTCTTCCGAGTAAAGGTCTCAGAACTGCAAGAATCTTTTCTGATGCCCCATCTTGACTCTCAGGCTTAGCAATGCCTATCAGTAAGCACCACATCTCCATGAGTAATATGGAGTAATCCATGATATATAAGCAACACATTTATGTATCCTCCTGCAAAGGTCATACTGAACTTTTCCTCTTTATGTTAGCCAATCTGATTCTAAGAGACTTCACCCAAACCTTAAATTTTTAAAGGGTATAAAAGTCCCATCCAACAGCCTACCCAGTCTATTGTGCTGTCTCTGAAAGAGAGCAGCTTTTATAGTACTGCATTTTATGCAGTTTCTGTACTTTTAACACTTTTGTATTTAATAGTATCAACTCATTATTATTTGTTAAACTCAAGTCAATTCATTACTGTGATGAGTAATGAGCAGAAAATATGAAATGTCACTGTTTTGTAGCAAAAATGATCAATTTCAGCTGCTTTTCCCAGAAAGAATAATCGGAACTTTAGAAATTGCCCAAAAAGAAACACCGCAAGACAAAAAAACTCTTTGTCTTTCTCATTTTTTTTTAGCCATAGAAACTGTTCTTGTGAACTTTGTGCTTATGTAGCATAATTGTTTATACTCAAGTGCTTTGGGTTATCTACATTATCATTTAATCCTATACATATCTGTGAAGTATCTATCACATTTCTAAGTGCTATAAAAATTAACACTTGAAGGAGCACAATAAATGACTGAGTTAGCAAAGTGAAATTACCCTTTCATCAGTGCAGCCACTTTATAATGATATGTGACTATTACAGTGTAGCATAGGCTGGTATGTGGATGGTTGAAAAGTAGTTTGCTTGGTAACACAGTTATATTATTTCCTTTCCTTCCTGGTGAGTGGAAGAGGGGCATAATGAAAGAGAAGGAGGGATGAGAAAGATGGAGCAAAAATCCAGCTTTATTTTGGGAACATAAATCAAACTCCTTTAGTACAATCCACCCTGAGATGTTTTGGTATTTCCTTCAAATTTCAATAATTGCCAAGGAAAGGCCTGCTGGAGATAGAGTATATCTGAATAAGCCCTTGGTCCTATAGAACATGCCAAGCCGCAGAAGGTAATTGGCTCTAGAGAAAGGATAGTTCAGGGCAGGCTTTGGCTCTCTGAACACTTACGCAACTATTACCAGTGACCTTTGAAATTACATTGCAAATATTAGAAAAACATTTGAGTGCTCTCTCCACTTAATTATTAGAAATTAAGATGTCATTTCATGCTATACAGCCTAAAATACACATTCTACTAGGTCTGCTTAGCAGATCTCAGTTATTGCCTAGTGCACAAAAACTGCTTGCAGCTTAATTTGCTTTTCCCTTTAGAAAGCAAGAATTTTATGTCCAAGTCCTTGTAATGATAAAATGTCATAAAATGAGTTCTCATTCATGCTTTTACTCTAGTAGGCCTTTGGCCAGTACCATTTTCAGATAGCCAAATGGATTTATTTCTCTCTGCTTGCAGTTTATTAAGAAAAGCACAGTATTTACAAATAGTACCAAAGATGGGTATTATTGAAGGGCTAGCTGTGTTGCCATATACAAATCTAGTAATAAATTAGCAATAGTCAGTAATGTGCAGACAGCAAAATAAAATCAAGTTACTCTTTGCAAGCACCTAGCCTGAAATTTATCATCTCTATATATTTACAAAGGAATAAATGTGTATGAGGTGCCATACAACTGCACTGTGTGCTGAAGCACTCAGCCTGGAAGGACCACCTTCCAGGCACCTGGAAGGAACAATGTGCAAAAGAGAATACGTTAAAAAAATTCTTACACAGTCTCCATTCTGGCACCAAATTCACGTCAAGATGAGTCCACCAGGCTCTTCTCCTGTTAGCATGCACATTAAATTACAGTCTCCTGTTGTAAATGGGAGCCCCAGAAATAACGTAAACTGTTTACAGCTGCTTTGCACAGGGCTTCCTACTGGACACATCTGGTTGTGCTGCAAGTTCTGCCACAAAGTCAAAATGGTTTTACACCACTTTTTACCACCAGTAACTTTTCTTGTATTTTCTGTCTTGAGACTGCTGAATGTATGACCTAGCAGGTGTTTTTCACCTTTAATTTGTCTTTTTATCTCTCTCACTGGATACAGAAGTATCAAAACAAAACTGCTATGGGCTAGGTCTACCTTGAATATTTCTGTCACTGCACAGAGGTGTTTTCCAAAATGTCTGGATCTAAGTTTCAGGGTCAATGGTAATGTATTTAGAAGCTTAAGAGCCAGTGGGTTCTGATATTTAACAGCCTATCCATTTTTTTTTAATCGGGTTAAAAAGCATTTGGTGTTTTCTCCACTCAGAACTGGTACAACAATTTCATCCTGTCTCAGCATTCTTAAAACAGTCTAGTTCATTATCAGGCTCAGAGATTTTCTGTCAAAGGTGGACGTGAGCCACACACATTCATCCTTATTCTCACCTTCTTTCAGTTCAGAAAAAGTTCAGGTTTTTTGGCATAAGGGACTCTGTCAACCTTTCTGTGTCATCCACTATCGATTATCAAGCTAATAGTTCTCAGAGATAGATATCTACACTTTAGTTTTTGAGTGCTCAGGTCTAGAGCCACAGACCCAATGCACTGATTTATTTCACTGTTTGTTTCTGATCAGATACTGCTGCTGTTGTTTATCAGTGAAGTCCGTATGAATAATAGCTGCTTTCCCTGTCTTTTTCAAATTACCTACCTGACCTAGAAGATCTCTTACTTTTATCCTAAGAATAGAGAACTTTTTTACTTAAAAAGTAATGAAAAAAACAAAGCATTGGCCACAATGTACCCATAAACAACATTTTCTTTTATTACCATATTTGAATCTAATTTAAGCTCTAGGTCTAGACATGTCAAATAGGCATATAATATGAAACCCTGCTTTCTTTTGAAATGGACATTGCTCTCTAATCTCCTTTTACTTTGCACTGATTCCACATTGCTCTTGCCTGACCTACTTCACAGCAAGATTTACTCTGCTTCTCATGAACTGTGCTTTTTCCTCTCATGGGATTCACCTAAACAACAAGAACTTTAAAATCAACAGAATTACTGATAAATAAGGGAGCTTTTATATCAAATGAAACACAAACTATCTCAGTAATGCTGTAAACATACAACAGAGGTATGACCTTAATGAGAAGGTCCCGTGTTTTCTTTACTTAAATACAGAGAGTGATCTGTGCTGAATGAGAAACCCCCCTGAGTCCATGAATAGCTAGATCTCCCACTTCCTACCAGCAACAATTAGGTAACATTTGACATTTTTTAGAAAAAAATTAGGCACTTTTAAAATAAAACATGAAATCTTTAACAAAGTATCTTCATTAAAAGACATGCATAAATATTTCACCACGTAATAACCTGCTTTATTTACATGCAAAGTAATATGCTTACTGCCTTGTACCATCAGAACTGCCAGCAGCACCTATCTGTGAGCCACCAATTTGTACTTTTCAATCATTTTTAATCCTGCTTCTTCTTTTCTGCTTAACAATGCAAGAAACCTGCTGGTAAAAATATTACACAGCCTTAAATCACTAGGTTTGCCACAGCAAATAATTCATGAAAACAGTGACCTTCCTATAAACTTGTTTATATATGTACTGAGGGGAAAATTCTTCCTGGCATGAAAGTAGGCAGCAAGAAAGGTGCTTGACATAAGGTGTAGATTTAAACAAGAAACAAGATTCACTTCACTATCTATGCATAATTTCAAATTTAGGGATTCAAGAGTGCCATCACGTCTGGTTCATGAATACTGCAGATCATTCCATGACTCTACTCAGTTCCGGTGCATTGCACAGCACTAGAACCTTCCCCAGTGATGCCAAAGACTATTCAAGGTGTCATTTCAAATAGCTAGTGTTGCAACGTCATAGCCCTTTACGTATTTTGATCAAAGCCAGAAAGGCATCCTGAAGAACTTTTTGCATAGTATCAGTCTATAATATAACCTATTTACTGAGAAGTTTTTTGAGTCATTATGATATTCTATACCTAGTGCAATAATTTATGGCTGCACTTACTACTAAAGAAAAACATTTGATGATCCTGACAATTACAAACCTGCAAGAATAGCTCAATTAAAATTTAGGCAACAGAAAATGTTATTGTTTTTCACTGAGCAACCAAGATGCAGATTCTACAACTGGAAAATCTTCCAGAGTTTGGTATGTGGGTCATACAGCTGCCGAAGACTGCCTTCTATGTGGCAATATCAACAGAGAAAGCAGTTGAAGGGGATTCATATGGACATTTCTCACCAGGTTAAACAAGAACAGGCACTGCAAATTGCATATTTAGGGAGTTGTATTTGGGGCTGCAGAGCTACGGTGATAGATGGTTTTCTTTTTCTAAACCTATAAGTAATGCCCAGAAAAGACCAGCTATATTCTGTTCATATGTGTACAATATAGAGATTTAGAATGTCAGTTTAAAATGTTGAGGGCAATATAATTGTTGTTAGCTCCTTAGGCAACACAAAGACCAAAATGTTACTGAACAATTAGTGGTTTGAAACACTGAGACACTGGATTGTAAATCCACTAGGTCACCTGATCTAAGATTTTCCAAGAAGGGCTATCATCTTATGGTCACTGGCAATTCTGGCTCAAAAACATTAAATGTCAGAGGCTGCCAAATATATATTGATCTAAACCTTAAAGTCTATATTTTAATTCACTTGTGAAGTTATGTATAACAGAAATATGTGCATCAGAATCTGGCCCTGGCATGAAATGACTCTTAATAATCAAGTAGCTTTCTTATCTATTTCCCATCTCCTCACTCCCACCTCCTCAAGAATTCATTTCAAGTGATGATAGTCACCAAGTGATGACCAAGACAGAAATTTAATTTTTAAGTCTGCCGACACTATGGTCCAAATCAAATATTAAATGGAAAAATGCCTCAAACCGACTCATCACAGAGACTGACTGCTGATACCTTTGCATATGTGTGTTTATTAAATAAAATTCTGTAATTAACTGTAATTAAAAAGACTAGACACTAATTTAGGACCTAGATTCTCATGCTTTTAGACCTAATCCTTCATTATGATGACAAACCCATTGAAAAGTATCACTATGAGCCTTATAGTCTTGGTAAAGACCCATTAAAAAAGGACAATCAGTAGCTCCACACAGTACAAAAAAGGACAAATATATGTGATGAAAGATGATATTACACACAATCCATGATACATAATCGCAGTTTACAAAAGTAATGTCATAAGACAAGCATTTTCTTTTCACTGGTATCTACTTGAAATCTTGGATTACTAATGTATCAAGCATAAAGATTTCAGGTTTTATACTAAATGTGTACTGGAATACTTTATCTCTTCTCATTATATATGTTCTAAGAACCTGGCCATAACTTCACTAATTATAAGCCTCACATGCTTTTGCAAATTTACAAACAACTGCGTCCATGCACAATAGGCATTTTGTGCTGCACAGATTTTTTCAGTGGATCAATGATTTGTCAAGTAACAATTCAAATTCTTCCTGACATTACAAGGCTGTAGCATCCTACTCAACATTTTGACAACTCTTTCTCCACCGAACTGATCCTGCATACAGAGAAAACAGGTAGCAGTCTATTCAACTGGCATGAAAACTTCACAGAAGGTTTTGATGGTGGAAGTTTACATCTTATTACGCCAAGAGTATTTTAGCTTTTATATTAAATATTTGATCATATAAAACATAGGATGTCTAAAGTACTTCACTGAAAGGCTTTTTTAAGAAAAGTTTTCCATCCAGTAATCATTTATGATCGTCCATTTAGGACTTAGTTCCTCCTAGAATTCATTAGACTCAGAGTACTGTCTCAATAATTTATTTCCATTTGTTTTTCTGTTGAAAAGAGGACATGACCCTGATGAAAAAAAGGTTCTCAGGTAACCAATCAGAATGGGCTATTCTGGTTATGGTAAACACTACTTGTTCCCTGGTCTGACTAGCTTAGTTTAATTACTACATAACTTATCCTTTCTCTTTTATTGTATAGAGAAGAGATTTTGGGCTTTACCTCTTAGTGATTGGGATGTACAAAAGAGATGGAGTAGGTTTTGGTGACTGCAGGATCTAAGGACCCTTTGGTGCAATGTCAAGTTTCTTGAGTTGATCTAGAAGCAGCTGAGGTGGCCAAGACCTCCACCAGACTGAAGGCCAGGGAGTGGTTCTGGACCACTTGAGACTACGGCTTAGGCCCTCGAATCTTTAGATTTCCACTGCTCCTTCTTTCTGTGGCCAGACAACAGACTTCTAGGACATTTTTGACTATGTGCTTGTATTCCTGAGAAAAGACAAAGAACTAAAAAGCAATAATTTTCAATGGCACTCACAAAGTCCAGATAAGCAAAGTTAATCCTTTTTCTCACCTCTTCTTGTCCCTCTGTTCATTAGCCTGCTATTATGAATGTTCAAAATTCTGCTGCCCGCTTCTAACTGTTGCCTTTTTTCATGTTAGTCACATATCTTTTCATTGGACAACTGGTGAAACAAAGGACAAATCACCAGAAGAATGTTAAAAATTAACAAAAGGAAATACTTAGAAATATCTTTGTCTCAATAAAAAGGCAGCCACGAGAATGCAGATTAAATGTATGCCTTAAAAAACCCATTTATCGACAATTAAAGCCTTTGCAGTGTGAATAACGTCCAAAAGAAAACTGTTGCTAACAAATGTGAATCATTTAGAATCTATTCATGTAAGCTGACCTGTTCAAACATGTAACATACTTGGATTTTAATCAGCTTTGTAAATAAAAAATATAAATCATTCACTTGTCCTTTGTTTATTTTTTTGTCTCATGACACCATCATCACACATTTCTGGCATCTCAGCTGTGTCTGGAGCATGGAGTCCAGCAATAAGAGAGAACTCACTCCTCAGAGTAGACTGCCCCCTGGATTGCAGCCTTTTTTTGTGGCCCTTCAACCATCACTTGGTCCTACAGAGCAGAGATGATTTGTGATAGCCTCAGGTGACACAGTGTGCGGTGCTTCACAGACAAGCCAATTAAATAGCTGAAGTCTGTCTTCAACTAGGGAAAACTGTTTTTATCATCAAAAACATAGTAAAAGAAGACCTACCAAATGTCAGATTCTAGTCACATCTCACAAAGCATTTCTGAGGAAGGAAGGGTCTCAAAGAAAGTCTTTTATTTAACTGTTGTACTGGTGGCTCAAGGGGATGAGGTAAGATTCAATCTAAGCCTGCCCTAAAACTGTCTCCCTCAGGTCTACTTCTTGTTGGATATTTGCACAGTTCACAGCCTGGCATTGTGCCACAGCACTTCTCACAAAACAGCAATACCTCCAATGTCTGAACAATGTCATACGAAGGTCAAGAAATTGCCAAGGCCTGTATACACGTACTCGTTTACCCTTATAAACACAATTTCCTGTTAACAGACAAAGGCAGTTTTGTAGAGACATCCATGCTGCTCTACCTTAAGCGTGATTAAACATAGGTTTCCTCCCTCACACACATTTTCACTTATTTCAAACACTGTAGCACAGAGACCGTGACACCAGGATACAATGAAGAGAGTACGGCTATACTGTAGGCAACTGTGTAGAATAACAATAGTCAAAAGCTCAAAACTCCTCCAGTAAAAGTATTAAATGATTATTTTGGAGAAGGATGTAAATAACATGAAGTCAAGACGTGTACACGCAAATTCATGTTGCAGAATTGAGTGATGAACAGCACTGTCTTGTGAGTCAGAGGTAATAGCAAGCATTGTGAAAAAAATACATGAGAAATAGCACAATACTTCTTTTATGTGATTTCTCCCAAAATGACCACTACCTATGATCGGCTCAGTTTTTTCTTCCATCACCAATCACCTAGAAATTGCAAAACTGTTAATGAACAACAGTTTGAAAAATTTTGCTTTGGAAATACTAAATAGTTTTATTTCAACCTTTTTGGTGAAAATTAAACTTTCAGCAAGGGATGCACGTATTTGATTTCAATCCAGTTAACTGTTAAGCTGCATTTTCTAGACGCAGTATGTCACAACTGGATACATACACAGGAAACTCCTTGTCTCCTTTTCCCTATATAGGCCAGGCTCCATGGACAGCTCACCTCTCTTACAATTAAAACATGATATGACAGACTGCTGAAAGTAAGGACAAGGGAAAATTCCCAGAGGATCCTCGACACAGTTCAGGTTTGAGGGATGCAAACTTGCATTTCCCCAGCAGGGAAACTCTGATTAATCTGCTATTTAGTGGATTTGAAAGGAAACATTCCATAGCACTTTTACAAAATGTAATATTCATACTTACTGGTAGGAAAAAAAATAAATGTTTGGTTTGTTTTGTCAAAAATCCCAGTTTTCACATTCTGATTATGAGAGTCAGTCAATTGTACTCACTGACATTCTGCTGTCTTTAAGGGGAGTCTTTCTTTTTCCTTTTTAGTTATTTTAGTTACTCACAGATGGAATTCATTTCTCCAGACACAGAGTACTGTCAGGATAGGGGGAGGCACCATCCTATTCTATCTTCTTCCAAGTGGTAGAAGATCAGCCTTGGGAAAAAACTGTAGAAACATAATGTAAATGATTGCCCCTATTCTTAAGATTTTGCCACATCAACAAACTGTGTGTTGCTATCTTCCTTTACAAATGGGATAATCAGAGAGAGGGAATATGGGAGTTGCCTTTTTCTTACAGAAAACCTGTAACAGCTGGAAATGGTAGCCATGTATCCCAGCCTTGTGCCTGAACAGCATCACTATCTTTCTTTGCTAGCAAACATGGTTTACGCCAGAGGTAAAGTTTAGATTCACAGTAAAGAAACAAATAGAAAATTGGAAAACTCTTAGCAGTGAATGATTCTCTACTTACTTCATTCAATCAGAACAAATGCATACGCCCATTTTGCTAAATTATCATCTACCGATTATCATTTTAATAGCTGCTTCAAAGAGATTGTTCTCCCCTCAAACCAATTAGTTCCTTTCCTTTACCGTACAGTCAACAAAATTCCCTTTACTTATTACCTAAGTCAAGATTTCAACTCAGATCACATGACATTAAACATTAGCACCTATTGCACCATCCAGTTCCAAGAAGCAATTTCCACACAAAAAGATAATTAACAGCTATCTTTCACAGCGTAAGATTTCTGTGGGATAAGAATGACCAAAAAAAAAAGAAAAAAAAAGATTCAGGAAGTAGAGGGGGTTTTTTTCAAAGTAGCTTTTCATTTAACAAAAAAAAATTGTTCTAGGGTATGGCAAAGAAATATATTTCATCTCTTCATAATCTTTCATGTGTATATTCTCCCTGTATAAGAAAACCTGAGCAGTTTCTTGTGAATAATTTTAAAATACAAAATATTTATAAGGAAATATATATCACATAAAAGTCTCTATAGTGTGGGAAGAATTTAAAGTATAATTGGTTTTAAAGAGTACAGTCTCAGGCAAGTGCAGACCACTTTTGCAAAAAATCTCCTTGTACTTAGACATAAAATGCTGAGAACTGCCTGATATGACAAATGCCAAGTACAAGTGCTGAATTACTCCCCCTCATCATCACTACGTGTGCCATTTGACACATAGAGATAAGCCTGATGACTCAGATGAGACTAAGAAAATGAACAAAAGAAGGCTTCAGTAAGAACAGCTTGCATAACGGATATGCTGCCTCTGTAAGCATCTAAACAGAACACAAAAACACTGCCAGGATAAGCAGGCAAAAATAAAAGAGAAAATCTCCAGAGCAAATACGAAACAAGCCTATAGCTCCATTTTTCTCAAAATTCTGTGGGACCAACGCTTTACAAACAGGTCAGTCAAGACATTTGGATTTCAATTCCAAACCAAATCCATGTACATTTCACGTGAGCTCAAATACAGCATTCAGGCCTTTTCCAATGATATTCTGGGACCTTTTACAATATCATGGCTTACCGAAGCAACAAGTCATGCACCTTTTAGGACAATAATGTGATAGAGTTAGTTTACCAGCCAACTGGCTACCAAAGACAAGTCTTCAGTGATGTACAGGGCTTGGCAGCTCATTCAATACACATCACAATTTCAATCCATCAGACAGCCATGAAAGCTACTTCTTTCAACTATGCTGGGTTTTTTAAAGAAAGGGAGAAAGGGGTTTATTTTGAAAATATTAACATCATTTCTCTCTGCACGCTACAGCTGGCAGAATAGCCTGTGCTGTCCAAACAATACCATACAAAAGGCATCTCGAGGAGACAAAAGTACGAAGTGAAGTGAGAACAAATATAGGCTTCTGCTCTTCTGTCTGGCAGGAGTACCTAAACAGAGACAAAACTGGAGTTCAGAGGCTGCCACTCAGATTGTTAAACTGGCTAACTGGCCAATTAGCTTATAGGGAGAGGGTCCTATACAAGAGGTTAGTTCTAGCAATGAAAAGCAGCTTTGCCTCAGCAGTACTTATCACTGAACACCTACTTTTTCTACCCTGCTGGTTCAGCATACATGGAGTTTGCTTTTTCTCAGTTTTGTAGAGTATGTTTGCTCTGACTGAAAAACTCCCGTTTGCTTTTAGGGCAGCAAAATCAGATTGATAGTGTGCTTCAGAACAGCTCATTTCTGTATCAGATGGCTGATACAGAAATAATACAGAGGGCTGAACCTTGTCATCTCAGTGTAGATGACTGTGAAAACTTTTATACAATTATTCAATCTCTACTGTTTGTAGAGAAGGGTAATTCAGCTTAAACCCTTTTCTGAGCATAACCTGAGCCTAAATAGTACAATAATAGAAATTAAAAACAATTACAGTAGCTCTACTTCAAGACTAATTGTTTTATTCCCAGCGCAGAATAGCAAAAGCTTCCCATTATTTGGAACAAATAAGCAAATGAACATCTTTGCAGCAGAAACTTAATTCTAATTTATGTCAGATTTGATGTCTCGGCAAAGTGTAACACTTTAAACACTTCTATATGAGTATAACACAGATAATAGTTCCATGAACTTGCTGCACTATAACAACTTAACAACTGAACGCACCAACAATACTGTTTCTGATCCAAGATCCAGCATTCCGCTCCCAAGGAAAGGCAATGGATATTTGGTTGCATCAAGAGCATTGGACTATCTGATGTCAGGACTGTGTGAACAGAAGGAAAATCATCCAGAACATTCCCACTGGCACTCTGACTGCACTGGCCAAACTCTGTGGAAGACTTAATGAAAACATTTGGATAAAATTCACCAGGGACAATTCAGAGATAATAAAAAATAACAGTAATACACTAGTAAATCTCAGAACACTCTACAAGACAGATGTCATTCCTGCTTGCAGCTAGAGAAACAAAGAAAGATACAATAGTAAGAGCCAGTTCCAAAGCAGTGTAGGTTGCTCCATCAGGTCAAAGGAACGGGTCAGTATTAAACCTGCATCCTCTTTATCTGTATTTACAGTATTTGTCCCAGATGCTAAATGGGCCCAACCTAGAGTTCATTGAAATAAACTGCAAAATCTCACAGAGAACCAAAGGAGCTTTGCAGTAAATCTTACACACAGATCCTGATGCAAGAAAGCAATTAGGCACACACTCAAGAGAAACCACTCAAATCAACCCCCAAAAAAGAAAAGAGCTAACACCAGAAATAAAGTCCTCTGTTCTGACAGAGAATCCTAGCATCCATTTGATGACTGAATTACCCATCTAAAGTCTCAGAACCACATTAGGAACAGTATTGCCTTCGGTGAGATTGCAAAATAAACAGGTTTCCAACTTCTCTTTAAAGCTTTTATGGAGTTTTAAATACATATCTAAAATTACAACTATGGCCAAGTGAACTGGTAGTAAAAATGAGACTGTTTTGAACAACTGGCATAAACTGATCTTAGTGCCATTCATAGCTCCTTCTTGAGTGGAAATACAGTAAGTTAATGAGAGATTCATTGCAGGGCACCAGATGGTTTAATGGAAAATGAGTAAGACTACAGTTTGCAGGTCTGCAGTTGTTTTTCACACTGCTGTTCCTCATAGGACCACTCTGCTCAATGGAATTGGTCACACAAGACTTTCAGGAAGATGCCTGAGTTGTGCTAAGAAATAGCACAATTTTCAGTTTAAATCTTTTCAGAATATCTCTGTAATTTTCAAAGGCATTAGCCCAAGATTTTCTCTTTCTACTAAGAAAACTGCATCATTTTACTGTGTAGATGTTAGTACCTCAGGCTAAACATACTGCTTAATTTCCTAAACATAAAAAAAAAATTAAAATAGTTTGTCCATGTTTTTAAATGACCAGAAGAATTTCATTATGCAGCTTGTTGTTTGGATATAGCAACACTGAAATGCTACAGAAGGTAGTAAGACAAACCCACCATCAGTGGAATGCCACAGAAATCAACAGGTCTCAGAGCTAGTGAGACTCAGTTAAAATGCTGCTGTTGCTCACCTTTGGAAAAGGCACTGCTCAAATTTTTAGAAGATAAGATTTTTTACAGATATTTAAAATGAATTATTCATATATTGAAATGCAAATTGCAGTATTTAACTGTCGCCGCCAGGTTACAATAATCTTCTCAAAAGCCTGCAATACAGATTGCAAATGTTCATTATGCATGTACCAGCTTTGAAGAACCAGCTATTTATTAGCACTGGAGCTTGTAAGCTGCACTTCAGGTTTTTTTGCTATTGGAATTCCTTGAAAGGTTTGCAAATATTTGTGATTTATTGTTGATATTTTACTTATTCAGTGCCAAAAAAGCTCTGAATGCTTTCTGCATTCTTGTGTGAGCTTATAACTTCAATACAGAGCAATAAATGAGAAGATCAAATGACGGATCACAGGAAACTTTAGTATTCTTCTTGCATTAGCAGCAAGTTCAAAATAATGGGCCCCACATATTAAGGTGCCTTTGAAGCAGACAAAATATTTTGCAATACTAGGGAATGCACAAGGCAAGACAGAAAGTACCTAAGGGAGATCAATGGTGAGCATGAGAAAAAGGGACAATAGTTAATCACACAGTTAGCTTGGTTAATCAAATTAAAAACTTGTTCCACATATTTTTAATTTAGTTCAGTTTATTATTCCCTGGAAAATTGATTAAAAATATCAAATGCAAAAAGCTCTTGAAAAAGCTCTTAAGTATAAAACTACACCCTTCATTACATCCTTCCTTTAATTTCTTCCAATTTAAAACCCAAATTTGAACATACCCCTGGGGGAAAAAATCACATGGTCACAGATTTCATTTCTCCTTCTGAAACAACAGACTTAGACTTCCTCTTCACCCTTCTGCGAACATTTTACTGTAAAGTCACAGAAATTGGACATTTCCCTCCTGAAGCTGATCGGCTCTTCCCTTCCTCACGGTAATTCTTTACTGGGTTTTCATGCTAGTGGAGCCCTGAACAATGCCACGCGGCGCACTGCTGTATAGAGAGCAGGTATGTTTCACAGCTGGATGATTCCAGTTCAGAGAAGCACTCAACTGGGTAACAGATCTCAGTGACACTCCAGGCTGTCACAGGTGTCCAGGGTGACTCTGAAATGGCTACTGGACAAGACAGTTAACCCTTAATATTCTTTGCAAGCAACTCGCCTAGATCATTCCTGTGGCATTACTGAAATTTAATACTGTAAGTAAAGTGCTGCTTATTTTTCCATTTGTGTTGCTTTTCTAAAGCAGAAACACTATTTCTCCCTTTCTCTCAATTTCAATTTGTCTTGTGTATTTACATCATAACCTCTTCTGGATAAAGACTATGCACGTATCAAATGTGTGTGTAGTCAGTGATATAAATTGGTTTTGATCCTACTGTTTTCAAGCATGAGTAAAGCAAATACAAAATAAAAGGAACTATCAGTTTTTTGACAAAAAATAAAAACCTCTAAACATTCCAGACATCTGTTCACATGTCTCCTATTCAATTCTTTCAATACAAACACTTGCTGTAGATTTAATAGTAAACTGCTTAATTTATAATGATGTTAATTGGTTAAATACTGTGACTTTTCAGCCTTCAAGGGTTTTTGTGTGTGTGTTCTTCAGGGTCTAAACTAATCCTCACACTCATCCTGCTTATTTGATTACTTGTTTACTGCTCTTCAAGTAAATTGGTCAATACTGCAACTGCCAACTACTCCAACAGAAGTAATAGGTGTCATTCTAAGAAAATCAGAACTAAGAGATGCCAGCTTCTGTATCCAACCATTGAGACATTCAGAACCATTTGTGGGAATATTGACCTCAACAACTTCATTTACTAAAAAATATGTGGCTTTTATTACTTTTTTTCCAAGTTAAAAATGACTGGAGATTTACTATTAAATTCCAGGTGAGATATTTATCAAACATAGTCAAAATACTCTGTCCTGACATACAATTTACAGAAGTCACAATTACCTGTTATGAACAGTTCCAAACAGGACTTCTTTAGTCATACAGACCTAGTTGTACTAGTCACTCAAGACATGAAAACAGCTGAGTGTTTGCTGAAACTCACTGTTAAATTGGTAATGTTAGTAAGGTTTGATACCCTGCTATTCTGGGTGGTGGCAAACAGAATCCTGGCCTCTCAATTTTACAATGCATTCTATTTCCGAGGATATTTCCAGCTGACTATCATTTCTAATAAAAATTTTAATTAACAGGACACTTTGGGAATAGTTCAAAAATAGCTTGAAGAGATTTGTAGGCTTTTAGTTTTTTTCACCTTCTTTCAGGTGAAATAATCTGTCAAAACAGTGTTCTTGGTTACTGAAAAATTAAACTTCTAATGACTTCTGATAGGTCCCTGAGACTGCAAATGTCATTAATTTCAGCAATTCACATGCACACTGCACTACATTACAACTCTGTAAAGGAGATCATTATCAAGTTAATCTCAAATAACAATAATTTTAAAGGAATATTTTAAGTAATTTGGGTGTCAATTTTAAATCTACTTTTAACTTTAGCAACCTTCCCTATACCTCATTTACTTAAGATTTTCTTCCAATCTGCTTCTGAACTCACAACTAACTTTTGACAATAAGATACTAGTGTGCAATTTTTTAAAATTTTTTTTTAAATTTTTATGTTTCCTGGAGCCCGTTTAGGAATAGTTATCAATTTATAACACAAGAAGACCTTTTTATGTGAAGCAGTGGAAGATAGTTCCAGTTTCTAAAAAAAATACTAAAGATTCAGGTAACTCCCTAGAGGTAAAGAGGAAAATACCAGGAACACCAGTAGATCTAGTAGCAGAATTCTAATAACTCCTCGTGTAATATCTATAGTATTAAAACAAATACAAATTCCAATCCTTGGCATGTAGTACACTGCTATAGCAGTTTTAGACCTCGACAGGCAGATCCTGTGCAAGACTGTCTAAAGGATTCGCAGTATTGTTTTTAATGTATACAACAGGAAATCAGTAAGATATGCATTTGTTTTCAGGTTCAAATAACTAAACATTATAGACAGAAAGACAGAAAGACATGCTAGCATGACTTCTTTCCAGAATATCTTCTGTCAGCAAAACCTAGTCTCAAGTAAGAGATCTTAGAATTCATTCTAACAGGAGTTCAAAGTAAGAAAATGTCTTCTGGCTTTTAGTACAGTCCATTTCCATAAAAACAATTCTGTACTAACGAACATTGGCATAGCAAAAATTACAGCACCACACATCTTGCCAATGTTGTAGTTTATCCTGACATTACGAAAGTAACTAGAAAACTTTCTAGAAAAACTATAAAATAGTATAATACTTTATATAATGTAATAAAATATAATAAAGTAAAATATAATGATTTCCACCACCTTTGAGTTAACTATAATCACAGATAATGAGCTATGAAAAGGAAACAGATGCTAAAATGTAACTTGGAACACAGGAGTGTAGACCTACTCTACAGATTGTGTGTAAAAAAAAGAGCACATATACCGTACAAAAACATCTTTAGAGAATATTAAAGCCACATGGCTGAACTCTCAAATGAAAAGACACTATTAGTCAAAAGCTGCATTCAGACCCTTAAATCTACCCTGCCTGTATGCTTATCATAGCACAATATTTCACTGAACTATCACCTACAAATTATATATAATTCAAAAGCGTCAGTAGTTAGCTTACAAAGAGGTAATAGTATAATTTGCATAACTACCCCCTCTTTTCTGTTTCTATATTTTAATAATCATAATTTTATATTGTAATAATCAAATTGGTCTCAGCAGCTACTGTGTACTTAGAAACTATACAAAATGCACTTCTATTGTATTTTGAAGGACTCTCATTGTCACAAAAACAGTACAAAGAGTCACAAATACAGACAAAACAGCTTGACAGTAGCATAATGCAGTAATTGATTCAAATTCTGTCACAGTCTGTACAATATTTGTGAAGAGAAAGTTCATTTGTCCCAGACAAATATCCTTTTTCTGTGGCCTTCTAAAAACCTATAAGAGTTTCTATAGGTCAGATAGCAGAGACATCTGACTTCTTCAAACTTAGAGCAAGAAAGATCAACATGGAAGATTTCCTTTGATATATAAATAATCAGGTCATATCAAACCAAAGCCCACAATCTAAAATGGAACCTTGTATTCCTGCTTCACAATTACCTTTTAAAGGACATTGCCTTTCTTTGTGAATCTTGCTTTTCTACTGGATTTTTGTAATATTCTTCATATTCTGAATATTCTGAATAAAACTATTGTAAAATATTAAATATTAAAACTGCTAAAACAACTGAAATAGCATTGGAAAGCTTCTTCAAGACTGTACGAATAGAGAAAGTTCTGCTCTGTATTCTGTATCTTACCAAAATACAGCCTCAAATGGGAGTTACGTATTCCCCATAGTCATTTATTAGGTAAAAGTATGTCACTCTCAGAAAAGGAATAGTGTTCTGTCACAGGTAAGGATATAAGCATCAACATGCCATGCAGCTGGGCAGTGGGGGAAGCGAGAGGGGAGGAAGACATGTCCTGAACAGAGAGAATAAAGAAAATAAATAAATAAATGAATGAATGAATGAATGAATAAATAAATAAATAAATAAATAGATGCATCTCACTAGAAAAATCTAAATAAAGTACAGCATCCAGAACAATATATTATTCAATAATTACCAGTGTAATTACTACTAATAGTCATAGCAGTGTTCTCAGTTAACAAAGTCCAATCCCAAACCACTATTTGTGCCTTAATTATGTATTTATTCCTTGATTAGAAAAGCATTTTACTCAGTATATAAGTACAGGCTTCATTTCAAGAGCTTAAGAATGCATTTCATTTTAAATTTTGCTTACATCTCACTGAATAAATGTTTTAAAGAAGAAAATTATTTGCCACAGAAGTAAAAAGTCCTCTTTCTCTTGGGGAACTTCTAGGTGCAATAAATAGTTAAGGAATCTGGAAAATCATAAGAGGAGAAAAAACCCTGAGTCTGTGATCCGGATGAAACCTTACAGCCACTTTGGACATTCAATTATAGGCTTTGTTTTTCATAGAGATAAATACATCTGACAGATACAAACTTAAATATGCATCTGAACTTGCCAAGAATTTGATTTGATAGTCTGCAGCTATGGTTTGTGCTCCACTCTTTTTTCCAAGTATAAATATCCGGACCTGAAGGGCAGCAAGTGCATAGACTTGCACTCTTCCATCAGGTTCTGTTCTGTCCATGTCCCAGTTTTCTCTATTCTTGTGTCCTTTGTCCTTTTTCCAGCTCGTCCATCTTTGACCCTTAACTCCATATTTCCCTAGGTACTTTATGCACTCTAATAGCTCCTCAGAAATCTTACCTGTGGACTTCCACCTCAGCCCAGCAGTTAAGGTTAATAGCAATATACGATAATTGACAACAAAATATGAATCTTTCAAAGGCCGCTGCCAAACTTATTCTTATGAAGTGAACAGAAGACAGGAGTATTCTGTCTTTTTTAAGCTACAGATTCAGGATGTATAGACAATAATAAAACATCTAGCTCACAGCTGGAGGGAGAACTCTGCAGTGCTGAAAGGTTATTTTTCTAAAAGGCTACTAAAAGATTATGTTCTCTTTGTGGCCATGGAAGACAGCAGAGATATCTTTCTGCTGCCTGTGTGGTATCTCTGGGCAGAAACAAACTTGGCCATAATTTCATCAAACTGAGCAACCTCCTTCCTGCACACTAAAACCATGTAAACAATGCAACAATGATTCTGGGAACGGTGTGGCGCAGAATTGTATCTCGAGATGAAACTGTGAGCTCAGATCCCACCCTCAGCTCCTGCTCTGACATACTGCTGGTATTTCATGCAGTACTCACCTTGTTTTTCCTTAACTATTCAGCTACGTAAACAGATTAACTCAATTTATTTCATTATTGAGTTTGGAATCCTTAAAAACATTTAAAGAAATACAAACATTTTATGCATCATAAAGCCACTAAATATACTCAAAGAATTACTCTGGGAGAGAAGGGTTTCATATTGGGAGACAAAGTAGAGGGCTTTTTGATATAGGTGTTGCTTGGGTTTGTTGGGGTTGGAGGGGGGCACGTGGGAATCAGAAACAAAACGTGACTGCAGCTTCATCGGCCACCAACTGCCATAGCTTTCCTTGTAGTTTTGGTTTGCTAGCACTTGAAATCACTACTTATTTGCCTGGGTTTTTTAGGTTTCTTGTATGTGGGGATAAAAGAAGTAGTAATCAAAAGTATCTGAATATATTACCAGCTTTGCTGAAGTATCGCCTCTTCTCCCAAGCATTAATACACTTTATAAATAGACATGTGAATAGAAAAGATACAAAAATACTCATGAAGTCATAGAGTGGAACGGAAAATATTTTAGTTATATTTTACTCTATTTTCCTATATTTGGAATAAACTTTATTTCTTGTTCCTCTGGAAGCTTCCACCTCTCTTCTGGCACATTCTGCAGTCTGTTCAGACATAGCTGAGATTTCAAAGTGAAAGACTACTACAAATCAGATTACTGTTTTAGTTAATATTTGAAAAATGAAGGAATGCTTAGTGATTAGCATTGGGAAATAAGGTAATTTCAGTCCTGAAATGATCTTGTCTTCAAACCACAGTTCACCTCCACAGTTGGGATGTGAGACAGCCCATCCTCTTCAAGGATGCAGTCCATTAGCACATTACATCTATCCCATTCAACTTTTTCATCAGCTTGCTGCTATATCACAGCTCTGCTAAACTCTCTCCTTATACAAACAAAAGCAGACTCTAGAATTTGAAAAATCCTCCTTGAAGCTAGGAACTGCTTTGCAAGAATTGGTGTCCTCTGGAGAAAGCCCTCTAAATGCAGGTATAATGGGGACTCATCATGAAGGAATGGTACAGAATGGAGGCTGTCTATCTCTGAAATCACAAAATGTCCAATAAAGCCACCCATCCCAACACCTATAAGGAAGCCTCCACATAAACTGAGCCACATAAACTGAGTTCTAGCTTTGTCCCCAACTTTATTCATGCACTGGATGCTTGTCTGAATTATGATACCACTCATTCAGTGCCTACAAATGAACATATTAAGATCTTTTATCCAGTGTACTCATCTATGGAACACAGCTTCAGTGAGTAAAAACACCTGCATATGGCAGATACATCTTGTAAAGCTGATAGTCTGAGGAAATTCAACAAGGATAATTTCTTTAGGGGATCCTTATGAGAGCAGTGAGCCTGAGGTCTCCCTTTCTATGAAAAAAGTAATCCAGTTCATGATACTGTCATGACTTTATGATGCTATTTAAATTTTAATTGGAAATACAACTCAGGTGACTGTTTTCTAATATATTTTTATATTTTTCTATGCCATAATAAGAACCTTAAAAACACAACTTGAGGAAAATAAACTCTGTTTAAAAACATACCCTCGTAGTATGCCTGGCAGAAGGTATATGTCCTACAACAAAAGATGAAGATGAAGACTCTCATAACAATTCTACTTCTGATGATGATCCTGTGTCAAATCTCTTCAGTCTTTGTTCACCAGAACCAGCTCCTAATCTGCTTGGTACTGTACATATACTATGCATATTAACCACATATATGCCTTCTGCATATAAATGGTAACAGAGAAAGCAGAGACAGCATTTCAAAGGTTCAGATGTTTTACTCAGAAATTGCAGCAGTGGAGTGACATGATTTTGGGTGTGCAGCCAGTCATAGCTTGAGGCAGCACATTACATGATGTAAAATGAGATGGTGAAGGACAGAAGAGAAGCAGGAGACTGATGGATGTGCTACAGTTGGGTTGAAAAAATATGGTTCTGGGCACACCATGCTGGGCTGTTGTCAAACATTCATAAGGGAGCTAAATACTCAGGGCTTGATCCCATAAATGATTCCATTACCCACACATTCAGAAAGTGAATGGGGAGCTAGTGCATCTGCTGTATGACAATAGCGGGAAGAGTTATATCTACTGTATGTCTAGAGAGCGAAAAAGTGTCCTGTGGAGCTCAGAGGAGATTCCTGATAGGCAGCACTGAACAGACATAGCAAGAGCAGCAGCACTGTAGGCATTCCCTGATAGCTCTTCTAAGGCACCTCCACTCTGAGCTACTGAAGAAAGGCTACTGCGTGACTCAGTTTCAGGACTGTTTAACTCCAGATTTGTCTATATTACAATCTAGAGGTGAGACTGCAGCTCCTGCAAAAATACCCATTAACTCTCAGAACTATCTAGATTAAGTGATTACAAAAGAACCTCTGTTGGCAGCACAGTCTATCACAGGGGATAACTAAAACCTTTTAAGTACTTGAAAATTATCAAAACCTGCACTATTAGTGCTCTAGTGAAATTTGTAGTATTAGACATAGCTTTACAAGTAGCAGTTACACCTCTGGATTTTGGTGTACACATGCCCACTGTAGGGCATCTACATTAATGTTTTAGTTCAGATCAGTAGCATACTTTTGAAGCAAATATCTGAATTGTTGCCACTTATGGTGTTTTAGTTGGAAGTACGGAACAGTCTTTGGAGCTCAGAAAACGGACTTTTTCAGATTAAAAAAAATTGGGAGATGTGCTTCAGAAGGTCACCTAACTTATTATACTAGTAAAAGGCCATTCAGCCACTAGAACAGACTAAAGTTGCTGGATATAAAAGAACTCTGCAATTTGTATGGCAGTATGTCATGTCCTCAACTCTGTTTTGCTTTAAACATCTGCTTCTGCTGGTTGAAATTGCTGCTGACATATACAAATACAGAGAATAGAGGACAGCATTCAGTTGCCATCAGGATTCTGCTCATTGACTAGCACTTATGACTTACCATTTTTCCCACATATTCCTCTCTGGGCTCATTCTCCAAGAAAAAAGTCCACAAATCCAAGTCCAAAAGTTATACAAATTGAGAACAGAAATATAAATAGCTCAAGAATTGGCACTCTGTTTGTGCTGTCTTCCCTCCTCCCAAGTTCTGCAATTAAAAGTTGAATTCTATCTTCTCAAAGTACAGTATAGTAAGAACACTACAGGACTGCAAGCAAAGACAGTACAGAAGCACTCAGATACCAAATACATGAATGCAATATAGTTACAATACCCAAGAGCAAACATTTGTAGAATCAAGACAAATAAAATGACATATCTTAGGTATATATAGGGATGCAATGGTGGTGACTGGGTCATTATGACACTACCTGCAGTGGTGAAATTTTTATTCTTTGAGAATGGATTATGTAGTTAAATACACAATTGGAAAGCTGGCTAGGATATTCCAACTTCAATATGTATTCGCTAAAACTCAGACTTGTTGAGGAATAGAAAGCAGCAGTATAAGTGAAGGAAGATATTAATATGTTAATAAAAAAAGGACGCATAAAAATTAGCAACTTCATTGGAGAATCTGGATTAAAGTTACAGATGAAATAGTAAAAAATATAATGGAAGTGGTCATAGGACTCTGGCGCAGGATCAAAAAAGAAATCTGCAAATGTTTGCACAGCTATCAGAGGCTTTTAAAGAGACTGTATCATTGATCATATGGGATTTCAATTACCCTGAAACTGAAATTACAGATAATGGCATAACATCTTAGGCAGGTTCATGTTTCTAAATGTGAAAAAAAATGTTTTCCTGTGCAGTCTGTTGAGCCATCAAACAGATCAGATGTTATTTTTGATTCAGTTCTGGAGAAATAATACAGCATGAGAAAGAGAATGTCGTGGGTTTGGGCCGGATCGGCCCAAGCAAGCCGAGCGACAGATGTTCCCTCTCTCCTGCCGAGCAGGAGAGAGAGAAGAAGAGAGACTAGTTTAGTAAGAACTAAACTACTTCAATGAAATATAAAGAATAAAATAACAAAAGAAAATAATGAAATATATACAAAACCGTATCAAGCTCCCAGGATGACAATCACGTCACCAGCAGGCACTGGGAAGTCCCAGACCGGACTCAGCGACGGAAGGGAACTGGATTTCAGGAACACATGGGTCAGGATCAAAGGCAGACGAACCGATGGAGTCCTCCTCGGACGCCGGCCATTGAAGAAGGAAAGCAAGAGTCCCAGCAAGAGCAAAAGCCCAAGCAAGTCAGAGAAGAAGGAGGTGAAGCCGTAAAACGGAAAACCGATAAAACCGTAACAACTGAAACAACGGAACCACGGAACAACGGAACAACAGATGTTAACCCTTTGATCCCTCAGCTTTTATACTGAGCATGATGCAGATGGGATGGAATACACTGTTTGGTCAGGTTTGGGTCACCTGTGCTGTCTGCTCCTCCCCACAGATGGGACCCCTCTATGCTTCTCTGCTTCCAGCCCCCCAACAGGGCAAATAACAAGGTGTCTGGCCTTGGTCGTTATTGCAATAAGTCTAAGCAAGGGCCTCTCTGCATACCGTGCCTTGGCATCAGCTATAAACATGGGTCTTATCGCTCTGAGAAAGAGCAGTTTTCTGCACAATATGCTGTTAATTTCAGCAGTTAGAAGAGGCCTAGTTACAAAGCAGAGTTACTGAACAAAATTGGTCCTGTTTTACCTCAAACCAGGACAGAGGACGTGCATAAGGGAATTTTAAAGTCATCTCACCTTAAATGTACATTCCTTTAGCAACTTTTGGTATTTGTCTGCATTATGATGAGGGTGTGCAGTCTTGGGAGATGTTAAGCATGTTCTCAGTCCTGCACCTTCATTCCAAGCCCTTTCTGTTTTGACTTAGAATAGTACGACTGATCTAGAGAACGAGATAGAGTCAGAATCTCCTATTTCAGGTGTCTCCTGGGAACTAACAAAATGCCCAAAGAAAACCTGAAGGGTCAAGTGGATACAGAAGTTTTCCATGGATCTTCTCAGCACTTTTGTTGGCTTGGGTAACATTCTACCCAGAGTACACTGTTGAGTAGCACCAGGCATTACAGTGCAATGTACTTTCTTACCAGTTTCACTATGTACGTATATATTACTAACTGCGATGAGCTCCCTTGATCTGTGACAGGGAATATAAAAATGAAATGAAGAGATGTTTGTGTGAAATACTTGAAGTAAAAGATCACTAGCTCAACCTTTGCTTTAATTATTTTTTAAATAAGAAGTTTAAAAAGAAATTGCTAAAACATAATTTCAGCAGTAAAATCTTGTAAAAGCTTGAACTACTACCTGATTTTTCACGGCCTGTGCAGCTTTTCCCCTTTTTGAAATTATTATCTGTTGAGGAACTTTCAACAGCTTTCACCTACTAAACCCATTAATAAATGGAACACCAGAAATTTGTTCTACTTCCATTGTAGCAAGAGCCTGACTGGCATTCTATCTAACTTTGCATATAACCCGTGATTCTCTTTTATTTTGGTGGGCTGTCTTTGACTGAAGAAAACTGCCACAGTCTCAACTACACCTCAGGATCCAGCCATAGCTGGGTGAGTTGGGCCAGCAGCCAAAAGGACTTGGAAAAGTGTCCTATATTTCAGTCCATTATCACTGGAAAAATAGAGAATTTTGTCATATATAACCATGGCTTGCAAAATGTATACTTCCAAAGGAAAGTCTGAAAGTTTAATATTGAAGAAAAATTTCCATTGTCCATAGTAATGAATAATTCTAATTTTGGCAGCCCTAAGACAACTGACAGAACTAGAATCTTCTGGTACACAGTTCCTTACTTATACAGAATAAAAGACAACCCTGCTGGATTTCTTGTGTAAAAAAAAAAAATAAAATTATAAGCTCATGAAAATGTAATGCAATATACAAGAGATCAGCACCAGCAATGGAAGACACGCAAGACAATCTCGGGTAAGTTCTCTAAATGTTGACTGAGTTTCTGAGCTGGATACCAGCTGGATTCCATAAAGAAGAGTGATATGCACGATCCAGCATGAAATTGCTTTTTGCTTGCGCTCACATAACAAAAATATATATGACAGATGTTTATTGTCTGTTTCCACTCATATTGTTCAGATGCCAGAATTACTACTGTACTATTTCAGCCTCATAAGTGTGTATTATTAACCAAAGTCCAACTGCTCTTTTGAAAATGAAGTGGGCCTCTGAGTGTTAAAACACACAAAATGCTAAACCATGTTCAGAGAGAAGACGACTTGACAGAACAGTATCTGCCTGATCTTCTGAATCAATATGAACCTTGCTTAGAAATAGATACTCAGGTGAGAAAAAGTTAAAACGTTAGACTATTTTTTAACAAAAGTCAACATTTTTCCAGAAAGCAATAAACCTTATGTAGCCAAAATAATCTATATGAATAAATAGCATCCCACATAACACAAAACATCAGGCAATGCAAAAGTGTCAAAAGGCACTTTTAAAAGAAATATCCAGTTTCTGTTTTAGAAGGATCCCCACCACATAGAACAGAAGCCCTTTGTGAGAGCTGACAAAAAGAAGTTAAATTCCAATGAAATGTTATTTAACCAGATTTGCTACTCTTATAGTTTAAGATAATTTGATCTGATGGATAGCCGCAATAAAATGAGTAAGATTTCCACTTATTCCTCTTTCTCCTCCCACATTCTGACTCATCTGCCTCACTGAGATACCAGTTCCCCTCATTGACCTAGCTTTTGTGCTTCCAGCATCCTTCTCTGCATCAATCAAATTCACTAAAATGGGCAGGAAACTGTCCATTATTTTTTCCTCTGCTGCTTTACTCCCTATGTAATGAATAAAGCCACATCACCAACTCACCAGTTGTGAGTTGTATCTGTCCAGGAATGGATTTCTGAACTCCAGAGCTGATATAAGGTTAACACTAGGTGCATGAAGTGAGGAATGGGGAGGGAAAGGGGGGAAAATAGAGCAGGGATGAAAATGCCCTTCCCTTTTCATGTCAATGAGATGTTACACTGGTGGAATTGGAGTTACTAACAGGTGGAATTATGGTGCTAGCTTAGGTTTAATCAAAAAGACCAGGAAAGCAAGAATATAGGTAACACTGCAAGCAGTACTTGGTGTTAGAAAAGGAAGATCCGATAGGCCCATGAAGCAAAAGAAGAAAAGAATTGATAGCATCTTTGCAACAGAGAGGGATGAGTAGACTATAATGGGTCGTAACACAAACACTTCTGCTGCTGCCCTGTTGTTTTAGTAAGCAGCAGTTACAGATTTTACTTCCTAGACTTTAGAAGCACTTTGTACATCTTCCTTGAAGACTGAGGTTTAGATTTGAGAAATGGGAGGTCTGAGAATCAATATATGTGAAAAATGTTCTCTCTAATAAAGAGCTGTCTATCCTTCACTGATTATCTGTGTAACTACATTCAGGATTTCACCCATCTAGTTGCTTTTCCTGTCTATTTGGATGGATTTCAAGAAAGAAAACCAACACTCTTAGAAGGAATAAAGCACATAGCAATACAACAGAATGGCACTTTCTTTAACTATAGCACCAACAACCATATTGAAAATATGCAAGTAGTAGTTAATTCTGTCTCATCTTTTATTACTATGCAAATAAGATACGCCAGAAATACATCTACACTCTTATTCCTGTGGACTGATTTGAAACAAACTCCATTTAATAAAAGAAAAAATAGGTTAAAGTAAAATTAACTTTTAAATTGAATACTGTTATTAAGCCAGTAACATAAAGTAAGAATACTGTGGTGTTCAGACCTTGTTCGAGTAAGCCAGTAACATAAAGTAAGAATACTGTGCTGTTCAGACCTTGTTCGAGAGCTTTGTATAATGCTGACACAGAACTGTCTGAAGAAATCTTTCATGTAGCATACTTTGTCTTTTGTTCTGCACATGGATGTACTTAAAAGTTTAGACACTTTAAATAAGGAATTAGACTATATTTGACATCATATTCCACTGAGGTTCCTCTAAATTATGAAAAGGAAGTCTTTTTCTGCAGTGATACAAACCTATGACTGATTGCTAAGATACTTCTCAGATATTAAATATGGTTCCTATATGGTTCCTTCAAGAGTCGTATTGATTTAGAGAAAACCTAGAGATTCGGAAAATATTAAGAATGAATCAATTTAAATTTCTTCAGGCCCTGTAACGTTTAAGCTAGCTAAATACTGCTTGAAGTTAAATGTGACCACTGAAATATGACAAATAGTGGCAGAGAGAGCTCTAGATGAATGTTACCATTCGATGTCAACTGTACTTCAAACACATCACAGTTTAATACAATTCTGTACTTAGGATCAGTAAGTCAAAGTTTGAAAATACTGTAGCACATGAAGAGAGTGACATGATACTGAAAGAAATGTCCCAAAATTTAAATTGCTGACAACTCAGAAGCTCGTAGAACTATGTAGCAAGTGACTGGATGCCTGCTCTGAAAATCTAGAGTTCATGAAACACCTTTTACTCCAATCTAGTATTCAAAACTATTAGCTTTATTTATATAATTTTTGGCTGTTCCTAATTAAAAAAAGAACCTCTGTCCTCTCTTTCTACTATGTAGAAATAACAGACTGCTAGGAGCAGCTCCTGGGTACATGGGTATGTGGTATCTGGGATTTAAATGTGGAAGTGCTGAATACCTTAAATGAAACACAGTAACATAGTGTGTCCTGATCAGCAACAATTCATAATTTTGGATGACTAATTTGAAATACCCTTAAGAGGGCTTGATTTCCAAAGGTAGGTGCTTAGTGTTTGCCAGTAAGAATCACAGCTCTGTCATGGTTTTTAGTATAAATAAGCACACATTGGAAAAACCAGTCATTTTCGAAAACTGAAGTCTTGAATGAACTGTAAAGATGCAGGCCTCAAAAACATACTGTTTAAAGTTTGTTGCTGTTCCTCCTAGCAAATGGCCACTCTGTAGACGCTTCATTTACCTAACACTACCTGGGGGGGATTCCTATCCCCTGACTTCAGCAATCACAATCACCCACCAGTACTTCCTCTACAGTCAGTGAGGAGCGATAGCTAAATTGAGAGGGCAATCCACCCTACAGATTCCGACTTTTCTTAGACTAGGACAGATTATTCTCTCTAGGCACCTTTCGGCTAACTGAACTAGACAAATAACTTCAGAGAGAGAAGTGATGGATGTGGAAAACCAGCATCTTTTTCATTAAGCCAACCAGTACAGATGGAAAAAAAGATTTCAGGCATACAAATCCTTCACATTAAGTAAATAATCAATTTCATCGTAAGTAAATAAAAGCCCCATAGAATAAAGGAAGATGAAGTTCAATAATTAACATATCTAATATATTTATTTGGTGGTCACATCTAATTTAAATTTAATTCAAGCAATGTTTCTTTAGTTGAATACCATTGATTAATGAGTATTAGAGAAAAGGCAGGGGGTTTGAGGTTTTTTAGCTTTGGGTTTGGGGTTTTGTTGCTTGTTTGGGTTTTTTGGGTTTTTTTCAGTATAAAAGTCCTGAAAAATCATAAATCACCTCATAGAAACACAATCTATTTCAGTCAGTTTTCAAAGGGTACATTAGCTTTCAATACTCCAGATTCATTACAAATCTCCACCCCCTTCACTGACAGTTAAAAGCTGCCTTGATCCCTTCAAGAAAGTGTCATCTCATGAATATCTGTGACTGTTTCACCTGAGTGTATCCAGCATCCATTTATGCTTGAAAAGACTTGCTTTATAAAACAAAGCTTTTTTAAAATCTTCTCCTTGAAGCTGGCATAGATGTAAAAAATATATTAAAAAATCAAGACGACGATAGACAGCCACCTGCTTCACTTTGTTGTTAATGCAGAGAAGAAATAAAAAAAAAAAACCCAACCCTTAAAAGAAAAGATCTCTCCAGCATGCATGACAAGGAGAAAAATTCAGTACTGCAGCTCCTCTGGCCCTTCTCCTACTGGCTAGGAAGAAAAGGCCAGTTCTAGCTGCCCCTTGGGGCTTCATGGCTTCAGGCAGGAATACGTGGAGGAGAGACTATGCTCTCTGGCTTCAACTCAGCCAGCTGCTCTTCACAGTTTTGCAGCCCCAGTTTCTACAGTAAAAAGATCTCCTCTACAAACCTGTTCCCAAGATGGTCCATTAGCATAAAATCCACCCCTTTAAAGGTTGTGTGGAAAGAACAGATATAGGTTGTATGTCTCAGAGTTACTGTAAAGGTGACTGAGGAATATTGCCCTAGATAGCTATTTAGTCACAAAATTAACTGCAATCTTTTGAAGGGAAATCAATTCACACCAAGCAAACTGTACTGCTAACTGCAGCATGGACCTACTCCACACAATTCTTTCCACTGTGATGGCGTTAACAGCTTCTTGGCCACCTTGGTAAGCAGGTAATACTACTGAGACAGTACTACTAATAGGACATAGTGTTGAGTGAACTTGAATGTCACAACAATACTAAACAAAAACCCCTTGATACTGACCTCTACTGGAAAAACGAGGAGGGGAGAAGGGGGAAGCAGGTGGAATAAGTGAGGTGCTTTCATATATCTTTAAATTACTGCTGAGTTTCTCATGTTTCCTGGTAATGCTTTCCTAGGATTTTGTATCTTCAGTAAGGCAATATGACTGCAGCATTAAAGATACATCAAGCACATGACTGGGATCTCTCTTGGCTCAGAAGAGAGAATAAAGGTGAGGAGAAACTTAACAAGCATCGATGGGCGGGTGCGTGGTCTGCAAAGGTTTTGAACTTCTGCAGATAAGCTTGGGTCTGTGGCTTGAAAAAAGGGAAAGTCCAACAAGTCTTGTGTTGGTGATCAGGAATTAACAGATACTGTTACCTGATTCTGCCTCACTACAAGACACTTCACTTTTTCCATACATGAAGAAAAAACATATGCTAAAACAATTGGTTTCATTAAAAACATTATAAAGAAAGACTACTTTATAAGAGTTCCAGATTGTAACAGGCTACAATAACTGTTACCATAAATACTGTTTGTTTTCATATATCAGAAGGGCTCTTAAAAGCCCAAGTGAAAACAAAGATGCCTTAGTTTCATAGGTGCACACGCAATAGTAGGACAAATAGATAAATGGATAGTGAAGGACACAATTTCTCTTGCTTAGTGACTTTACTGTCCATTGTCAAAACTGCAATAGCTTTTAGGTGTGTAGCAGTCAGCTTTGTAGATTTTAGCTCTTTATTTCCCCAGATGTATTTCTTTAATCTCCACCAGCTATCCCAGTGAATGCATTCTGAACAGAATTTTAAAAAATAAATATTTGTAAATCTTGATATAGAAGAATATAAGATTTGTTGTAAATATTTGTCTATGAAAATGTCTCTCATAGGTATAGTAGCATATTAACTGCCAAGACACTTGACAAATCAAGAGGTATATTTACAGTTAGGGTAACACATAAGAATAAGCAATAAACAAATCATAAGAATATGAGGCATATGTGGAGTATGACTGAAAGGGACTTGTTAGTGGATACCAAATGATTTAAAGGTTTTCAGCTGTAAGGCATAATGGAAGGCATAAGTTTATTGAGTGTGTGTGTGTCTCAGAAAACAAATTACTCCTGCAGGCAAGATTTCAGCAGTGTATGTAGCTTGCTATCTTTGGGCACGGTGCTCAGTATCACTTTCCTCTCCGCTCCCTTTGCTGCAAAATCAGCTACCCAAAACACTGAAAACCGGTGTTAACTGAGATTCCACCAGTTACTATCCCCATGAGTCTCTAATGCTACCTGTCCTTCAAAGAGGTAATAAAAATAAAGTAGATCAAAGTCCTTTATGTGTACCACAGGTCCCACTATCCACATCAGCATGCATCCAGAAGCAGATACCCAGGTGCCTCAGGCAGGATTTGTGAGACAAGTAGTGAACCAGCTAAACAACAGCCCCAGTGCTGGGGAATGCAAATAGACCAGACAGTTGTCCGTAGCGCTGTAGCACAATATTAGAGTAGTTTGCATCTGCCACTAGAGCAACCTTCTTGAACCAGTGCTACGTTTTCTGTTCTTCCTTTGCTTCCCAGAGACATTCACCGTCCTAATGCTATGCATTTTTAAAGGCCTGTGTGTCTTTCAGTCCTTTCCTCCTGTGTCCTGCTACGCACACTTTGGAAAATATGGAAAAGTGAAAGAATGTTCCTGCATTCCTCGATAAGAAGTGAAACAGTTAACATCACCGTTTGCTGTACTGACATGCAGCAGCTGAGTTAGCACTTTTGTGCTTTAAAATTATTTTCCATGGTCAGAAATGTGGGGGGGGAGTGGGAGGAAGGGGGCAGAAGAGATAGTTAAACGTAGGAAAGAACATCACCTATTTCTCAGACCAGTATCCTTGTCTTGCCTCCTTCTTCACTTGACAAAAAAATTTGACTGGCATAAAGTTTCAAAGATGGAAAACAAGGTCAGATTCTGATAGTATGTAACACAATTTTCTTAAGAAAATATACACAGTGAAGAGGAGCGAAAGATGAGAAAAAGACGAGCACCTACAGCTTCTGCTGCTCACGTTTTGTTGTCACATTCTGGCAGATTACAGATGTGCTTGTCCAAAACCCTGATCCATAATGCATTTATTCTACTTCAATCAGGTTGACAAAATACTCTAATGATGTATAAACTCACACCAATTCTCAAATGCTGAACAACAGGTTCAAGAGTTTTTTACAAAATCTTTCCTTCTACACTCTTTTTCATAACAAAATTTTTACATTTTCATGCAAGTTTCCATCCTCCTAGCCCCTACTTAGAGTGTCTTAAAATGTCAGTCTTCTGGGCCCAACAGCAGGAATCTTTCAGATCTCAGGAACTTCAGAATTCAATTACATTCACAAACACAGTAAGATGGACAGACATCACAGTCCACTATTATGTCACCTAACAAGGTCATCTGTATGATACGAGGTGTGAGGTAGTAGGAAGCATGTAGCCTCCTTGCAAATCTCAATCTTCTGTCTGTTTTTTACCTGTATTTGAGAAAACTACCCAACCAAATTCATAAATATCCACTTTTTTTTTTCTCTGCAGTAGAAAAAGCCAGAGGGTTTTTTTCCCCTCCCCACCATCCCACTCCCGTGTTCATTGTGATTAAGAAAGCAGCACTGGAGCTAGGTGTCATGACACACATAACCTTCTGCCAGATACCACAGCCTGATCAGATGAAAGTTTGTCAGATCACAGTTTGATGAAAAATAAAATCCTTGATTCAACAAAGTGTTGCCCTCATGGTGCATTAGAATCCCACCACGGAGGCCAAGTTCAGAAACCTGCTGTACACAGCTTTCCTCTGCAACTGACTCTGACTGGATTTCAGCGTCAATTTGTATGACCTGTTTTCTCCTGCTTTGCCACCATTTCACTTTTGCTCTTCCTCTTGGCCATTACTAGTATAGCATGACTCATTTTCCACTTTTCTTACATTGGCCTTTGTCCTTTACGTCTGGTCCCCACCATCCTCCTAATCTGCAATCAAAATACATGACCTCTGCTGCTTCTTATTCCTCATTCTGACAAGATGTAAGACTCCAGGTCCTTTATCTTCTTGTGCCCCAGCTGCCTCACCCAAATTAAAATGGCAAGGAGGACTTTTTATACGCCCCAAGTTTCAGCTAGCCATAATCTAACACACATTACTTTACCAAATATGTTTATACCAAAATACATACAGTGTCCAGGACACTGTACAGGTATCAATAACAAAGCAAAACCAAGCAAAATGTAAGGTAGATGGGTGAATAATTATAGTTTTCCTGAATATTATTGCTGTATGCATTTCATACACATAAGCTACAGGGCTATTAAATGAATAAAAAGGCATTTTCCAAAATTACTTCTACTACACAACTTACGTTTTTTCACTTGGAGACCAATTCAACTTCTAATTTCCCTGCACAGAGGTTTTGCTTGATGTAGCAGCAGAATTTTGAGCATTTGCCATTCTTTCTTTTCAGATGTCTACCACATCTCCATTACTTTCACCATATGTGAATCAAATCATCTTTCTTTTCCAATTTCTCTAAACATACTGAAAGCTTTGGCAGACTGTCATCCTCACTGTACCTTGAGGAAGGACGTTATTTAAAAAATTTTATTTGGTTTTGGATTTGTTCTTAGATATCATATTTAACAATTAATTTTATAAAACTCACTCTATTTTAGCAAAGTTTAACAATTTAATCAGTTAAGGTCTCAAAGAACATACCTGTATAATTCTTCCCTGACAATCCTCTAGGTGAAATCATACTACAAACAAACCCAGTAAGAAATAGTTCTCTTTCATGGTTTTAACTTAAGAACATAAGTATCACATTAATAAAATGCCACACTATAGCAAAGAAATCTCAATGAAAGAGCCATTATTATCTCAAGCCTACTTTGGACAGAAGTAGCAGATTATGGATCATCTCAAAATCAGAGTTTGGGAGTAGTAGTAGCTGTTAAGAACATGCTATTCCCTCCCCTCATAAGAATCTCAGTAAATGACGGAAACTGGTTTATATTGCAGACTTAAAGTTGGCAAGATTTAGTCTTACAAGTTACTAACTTCAGCATCCTACATAATTAAAAGTCAAATTAATACTTTGTTGTATTTTTCTGAGACACATGTTCTTTCAAATATTACTTTGACTTACTTGATTAAATATTTACTTAATTTATGCAATTACTTGATTTAATTCATTTAATAGAGGACAGGAACAAGATCTTGGCAGCCTAAGAAAAAAAATCTCCTCTTACAACATTGAAAACTGCAATGATTTATGATTCACACACACAAAAATCAGATCTGAATAACTGGAACCACTCTGAAATGACCTGAACCATGACTGCAGCCAGGAAAGACTCATAGCTCTAATAGCAAATTCAAAATGGCAGCTTTGAAAAAGCTTGATGCTGTAATTCCATTAAAGGATAGTACATAATGGTGTTCACATTTCAACACACTTTGCCACTCTCCCACTTCTTAAAATGTTCAACATAAGAAAGTAATAAATAGTTTCATAATTTGTTTTTCATTTTATCATTTCAATATTATATTATGATTGCCCATTGAATAGTTCTTCTTTTAAGATTTAAAGACATATTTTTAATGACAAAAACACTTAACTAAAATTGCTGCAGCAAACATACTCTGTAGGCATTGATAGCAATTCTGTTACTGGATACAAATGTGAATGTTTCCAAAGTTTAGAACCTGCCCTTTGGGCTTGGGGTGAGGCAGCGTTGTTGTTTCTTTTCTTCATAAGACATTGGCTCATTGTTTCCACCTATAATAGGGATATCAGGATCTGCCATACATTTGGCTTCAAAAAAACTAAGAAAAAATTTCAGCTCAATGCTTATATTAAAAAAATAAAAATTAAATCGTCACGGTCCTATGCAATTTTCCATGTAATTTCCTTCAAAAAGAAAGGATTTATCCTGGCAATGCACAGCTTTCAATACACTGCTTTTTTATACTGATTGTTAGCTGACACCATTGTTGAGATTTTCCAGCATCATTCTTTCAATTCTTGATTACTACATTATTTTTCATACTATCTTTTCTTCACATGCTACTGTAACGTATTTCGAGCAGAAAAGGAAAACTCATCACTTGCTTCCTCCTGTAAGCACAAGATCCTTAGCTGGCATAAATCAGTTGATTCCTGGTGAAATCTTGGCCCATAGAGAGTTTGGGATTTAGCTGAGATAAGAGAGTTGGGTTTTTTAAAAATATTTAAGTAATATTTTTCAACCTTGCAGTTTTAATTTACTTAGTAGATGTCACCCTAGTCATTTGGGGTTTCAGATTACTAATAAAGCTACTAATTACTGATGAAGGACACAGATACTCCAGTAGGTGCTGATTTAAAATCCAATTGAAAGATCTTTGTATAAATCACTTCAAAAGAAGCATTTAAAGATATGACTTTGGCAGCTTCCTAAAAAGAAAACTGATGGATCACCATTGAGAGCATTTGGTCTTATACTGATTACTCCTTGGACTGTTCAATTAGGCTTCTAATTAGGATTGATTTGTTTTGTCCTTAGCAATGAAAGCAAAAATGGTACCTGAGAAAAAGAAAAGGGTTGATTTTTTTTTTAATTAATGTGAACATACATGCCATCTGAAGCAAGCAAGAACTTGCTATATCCTACACTTCTTTCTGTTCACACACACATCTATACAGTAAGCTGTATCATCTCAAAATGTGCTGTGTCAGACTCACACTACATATATGCAACCAGCTGCATCTTAGCCAGAAACTCTTAATGTGATTCTGACTGACTGAACAGAAAGCACGAGGAGGACGCAATGCTTCCTCTCAGAGTGCCTGAAAGGACACCTCACACATTCATAGGGAAAAAGAGAAAAGAGATTACCAGGCCATTAAGTTTTCTCATAATTGACCCCCACAACACTGGAAACTATTCTCTTCTTTCTAAATGTTTTGTGTCCTGCTGCCTTCAGCTATCTCATAAGAGAGTTTACAATTCACATGCAAGAGGATTAAGATCTCACAGTAGCTCCTAAAGAAATTTGCATTCTTGTTCCTCACTTCTGCACATCTATTTTGAAGCAACTATTTCTGCCTCAAGCAAGTTACTTGCTCAGAAGAGGCAGACAGGCATTAGCCTGTAAGCTCTGTTACTTAACTGAGTGCAGGGCCGTTCACAGGACTTTGAACTTCCACAGTCTTTAGCCGCATTACAGAGTATTTAGTACTTACTGCAGTCAGGTGCCGCTCCACTCCCTCAAACTAGACATCATGATTGTCAGCAACATCTTTTTGTGACCTTGAACACCTTCCTCCAAGATTCACTCTTCTCAATAATTTTCCTTGGCCCTTCTGTAACAAGTTACCAATTTCTTCAGGCACTGGGGAAATGCAGAAGCTAAGTCCTGTCTCCAGCTCCCTGCACCACGGTTATCCTGATGCCTCACTGTCTTCGTTTGGTAATCCCACTATGTTAACATTAATATATCTTCTAGTTATCTGGAGGCTGTGAACCTAGTACCACCTCTTCATTTAAATGCTTCAGATCCAAGTCTCTGTAAACTTCACGTGACAGTAGATACTTTCATCACCTTAAGGTAGTCTTCCTGGATTTGCACTGACATCACAAAACTGGGCATACTACTTGTTGTTAACGTATAGCTACAACATTGCAGTGGCATAAACCCATATTAAACTGATTCTGAATGCATACAAATTTAAGCATTTACTAATAACCACGTTCATTCAGGTCCCTACCAATTTTGAAGTATACTCATATTCCTGTGGTGACAGAAATTACTGCCATCTTGTGATATCTTGGGAGCTGGTTACTTGACTTTGTACTGGCAGACATGGTCATTAGCTTAGGATGAGTATGCACCAACTGTGCAAAGTAGTCAACTGCAGTAAGTAGCTTTTGCTTTCTAGAGTATTTAAAAGCAATTCAGGGACTTATTCTTGTTAATGACAGTAATATTTGTATATTCAGGGTAGAAGTAGAGCCTACCTCCATCTATTTGATGTTATAATTGATGAGCCACAGTTTATGAACCAACCTCAACCTGACTTAAAATTCAAAATAAAAAAAATTTTCTCATTTTATATGCTAACTGAATCTCATTTACACCAGTTACAGACAGATTCAAATAATTTCAGGTAAACTTTGGAAATCTTTAATATCTCTCACTAGCAGCTGTAAACATTCTTCAAAAGGCTAATGTCTGTGTAACTGTACAGCATTAAGGGCTGGCCAAACCACTGTAATACCAGGCAAGGTTGATTTGTACTATTATTTCTGCTTTATGAACTATTTGGACTATGGAAAACTATCAGTTTTCCACATCCAAAGAAACAGCAGGTAAAGCATACAAATTTTAAAATTATTTCAACAGTCCCATTTCTTTATACAGTCTTTATACAGTTTACACAGTTTGGAATGAACTTGACAAATATTTCATAGGTGGCAGTCCATTATGTAGTGCATTATGAATCTGTGCTTCTTGGCGCCCACCAATTTGAGTAAAGTCATAGCAAAGGTCTCCAAGTTGTTGAACGTCTTTGGTATTCTACTTATCTGGACATCACTACCTATGATTTCTGTAGGAAATTGTAAAGTAACATGGCAAAACTTAGAGTAGAAGGACTTAAAAGTATTTTAAAACCAGTAGGCCCCAATATGAAAAGCTCCACAGTGACCTTTCTTAGAGCCAGATGTGCAAGCGAAAACCGTATGTGATTTTTCAAGAATTTAAGTAATCAAGCTTAGAGTAAAATTTTCCCCCCAAACCCACAAAGGATTTTGGGGTAAAAAAAGTGGTTTAGTGTGTTAAAAGACATTGCTTTAAAGGGAAGTGGAGTGTGTGCATGTATGACTGGTGTTCCTAAAATCACAGACTATGATACGGTTAAAGAATTGTTACTCATACAGTTCACTGCAGCTGCAGAACAACTAAAATCTAACAAACATGCTGGGATTCTCATGCATCCATTAAAAAAATGAGCACCACTGAAGTTCTTAAAATATTGCTTATACTAGAATTTGGATTCCAAGGTAGCGAGAGAGCACTAGGAAAAGTCTTTGTTACGTTGGGTCAAATTTCATCCAGGGTGAGACAAATAAAACATTAGGGCCATGAACAAAATCATTTCACTCAGAGCAATGACAGAATTGGAGCTTGAGCAGTTGGAGAATGCAACAGGATTCTCATTGCCTATTCTGCTAACCCCAGATTTTGCAATGGGGAGAAAAAGGCATCAGCAGTCACAAAGGGTGCGAGCGTCCTGTTGTGGTTTAAGGCAGCAGACAGCCAAACACCACGCAGCCGTTTGCTCACTTCGCCCTGCTCCCAGTGGGATGGGGGAGAGAATCAGGAAAAAAAAGTAAAATTAGTGGGTTGAGATAAAAATAGTTTAATAGGATGGTGAAGGAAGATAAAATAATACCAATAATAATGATAAAAGAATACATAAAACAAGTGACGCATAATGCAATTGTTCATCACCATTGCTGGCCAATGCCCAACCCGTTCCCAAGCAGCGATCACTAACTCCGTCCCCCTGGACAACCCCCAATATATACTGAGCATAATGTCTATGGCATGGAATATTCCTTAGGCCACCTTGTCCTGCCTACGCTCCCTCTCAGCTTCTATGGGAAGCTGAAAAAGTTCTTAATATAAACATTACTTAGCAATGACCGAAACAATATGTTATCAACATTATTCTCATGCTAAATCCAAAACACAACAGCTACTAGGAAGAAAATTAACTCTATCCCAGCTCAATTCAGGACATGCCCCGACTGGTATTCTGGCAAAGTGCTTCTCACTTGCTTTCATTTGGGTTGTGGATTAGTCTAAATTGATTCTGGTCTGATGTTTCTCATTACTGATTCATAGTTATTCTGGCTGCCTCCAATTACGGCTTGAAATCTTCTCCAGGGGATCCAAAACTCGTGTAAAGTGTTCACTCTACTAATGCACCCTATATCTGACATGCAGCTTTTCAAGGCCAGGGCAGACAGAGACCAGGCATTATTACAGGCTTTTCCCATTTCATAAATTTTCACTTCTAACAACATTCTTTGTTACTTACTCTAGGATTCTGTAAAGTCTCTGGATTAGAGTTCCTCATTATCAGAGTTGTGATCTCATCTGTCCATCACAGAGTCAGTCATTCTACATCACCCTACAAAACTCAGCACCCCTTACTTTATTGTACAATGAGAGACACCATGGAGTGCTATAGAAGCATAACTCCTCTGAAATGAACCTCAAAGGGCAATTTGTTTATAAACAAATTATATATTCTGATCCTTGGAACAGAGAGGTGTAAGAGTCCTGTACAAGTAGTTAATTGGTTTCCAGTACAGTCTTGTAACTGGCTGTCACTTTGAACAGCCTTTAGCAGATCAGATCACCTAGGTACAAAACATGCTAACAAACATAGAAAAAAAACTGAAACACCATTGCGAATGGGCTGTGTTTGAATTTCATTTTTAAAGCAAATTCCCCTTTGCTTAAAAAAAAATCAATGGTAAAATATAGCCCCAGAAAACATGATATATTTTATCCCTTATAGGAAAATAAAACCCACTATTACTCTACTCTTAGGGGAAAAAAGAAAAAAAAAAAGATGTTTTTACAATGAATATCTGGTGATCTTTTCTTTTTTATACCTGAAACTTGCTGAGAATTAAAATCTGTACCAATCCTTATTAATTGGTGCATCAGAGACCCAGTACAATGTTTGTCTCACTTTGAAAGAGAGGACAGCATGCACACCACCCTTCACTCGAGTGGTGCAAAGTGGGTCAGCATCATGATGACATTTTGTCTTCTGTCCAGTTACCTAAACTGTGCCAGAGTGGTAGGCTGGAGAAATGAGGAAGCGGAAGGTAAGTGGAAGGAGAAACGGAAAGGAGGAAGTCTGTTAAATTGCTATGAAAGTGGTGAAAGCCAGTTGCAGGCTTTTCTCTCTGCTTTTAAAGCAAAAGTTGCCTGAATCAATTCCTGCAAACAGAAGGGTCCTGCTGACCATTTACTGTGTACCATTTATACAACTGCCTGCTTACAAATGTGGTTGATAACTATTTGACGAATCTGCTTTAGAACAGCCTGGTCAAAGAGCTTACGCAACAGTCACAGTGCCAAGAGACTGTGATTCTGTTTTTTGCTTTACTGCTTATCTGCTAGTCAGCCACACACAAGTCATTTTAGTTCTTTGACCCTGACTGATTTCAAAAACAATGAATAAAATCTATTTTCAGGCTGCAGCCTTCTTCAACCAGGGACTACCTCCAATGTCACCATCCCCCAAAACTGGACTTACAATGATAAGAGCACATGTAAGTACTAAATACTGCTCAGTTCTGCAGTTACACTCCAGACCTGGCTTTTCTCCGTGTAGACAATCACTTTGGCTACCAAACTGCAAGTACCAGAGTTATAGTGGAAGGGTGGAAGGGCACCCTGACAAACAACCACAAGGACCAAATATCATCTGCGAAACTGTGTGACAAGCAAATGTTGAGATAACATAACTCTGATAGGGGTTTAGTTTCTGATAAAACGATAATCCAGATAAATGCAATGGCATTCTTTTTTCAAGATGCTATATACCAGTAAATATGTACATAGCTTGCAAAAGGATCATCGTGGGGTTTCTCGCTTTTCCTGGATTTTGTGGGACTCTTTAAAGCTATTTCTCTCTGTAAATGGCTTTCATTGTGTACGTCTACATGATCCTCTAGTGTAAATTGCTAACCACTCACTCTCATTATTAGTGTCTGAAAATTCCTTGGTGTTTTTTTCATAGTAGCACCAGAGTAGGAGGGAGGAAGTCTATTGGATTGAAGAGGGAGCAAAAAGAAGGGGAATTTCTCCATCTACTATACCACGGAAAGGACAGGAAAGTTTCCTTCTGCTTTTCAGCAGAAGTGTGGAAGCTGCCAGTTGCTCTTTTGCCCCTCTCTCCCAGCTGGCAAAGATGCATTGTTGTAATGAAACCCGGATGCTCCAGTCCCTGCAAGTAATGGGTCAGGGACGGTGAAAGAAAAGTTGCCTAGTTTGAATGAATGGATTTGTCTCTATGATTCACACAAGTCAATTGTTTCTGAGAAGAGCTAACTACATCCTGACCATGCCCCAAATGTCAGCAAACGTGACTACTAGAACATCACTTGTGCACACCACAGTTTCTTCTAAATCATCCTCCTATGAAAGACCATGCTTTAAAAAAGCAAAAACACCCCAAACCCCTTAAGATTCCAGAGCAATTACCTTAAAAGCATTTATGCTAAAGAAAGTGCTATTGATTGTTGCTCATCAGCCTTCAGCACATGTACAGTACAACAAAAGGAGAATTAAATTTAGCTGTCTAATTACAAGGGATGCACTGAATTACCAGAAAACAATGCAGCAGCTCATTTTGAGAGCAGATATTGCAGATAAATGGCATTTGGCAGCTTAAATTCAAACCGTACCTCTATCAATAAGAGTCTCTAAGTTTTTCAGACAGTTGCAACACGCTTTTTACATGTCATACAATGTATAATATAATATGCTACTGTTAAAAGCTTAAAACTAGGACACATAAATCCCTAATACCCTTAAGCATGACTAAATATTCCATGTTACTTAAAACTGAATCATATTTATTTCAAGCCTGGAATACTAAGATCAAAGATTTTTTAATGGAAAGGTAAATTCTTTCTGAATTGAAAAACAAATCCGTCCAAACTGAAAAAAGAATAGGATAGTCATTAAAATTCTAAACAATTACTTTCTCTGTTCATCTATCATTGATATTTGGAGGGAAATGAAAAAATGTATTTGCTGTTTCAAATGTGATGTACTCAGAAGCTATGTCCAAGTCTCTTAATCCAGTTGCATTAAAATTTGCTACCCCTAACACGTTTACAGACATGTTTCAAAAAGCTAAAGAAAAAATGGCTGTAGAAATAATTAAATATAATTTAAGGGAAAAAAACCCACTAACAAATGCCAGTATTAATCACAGAAGCACACAACCTGCATCTGCTAAATCACTCTTAAAAGCAAATAAGACTTGGAACATGTTGAGAATGAAGCCAATGCATCTGGCATACAAAGCTTGCCGTTGAGTAGGCAGAGAACCATGCATAAGGATCCGACTAAAATAATCGCTCCAGTAAATCCTACCTAGAGACAGAAAATTTACAGGATTTAGGAACAGAGAGGAAAGAAAGAGTAGCCAGCAAGAGCTTGATACAGTAGCCTTGTTTATACCATAAGCTGCCCATCCTGTGCCTCAGAAAGCTCTTACTTTAAAATCTCTAGTAAAATTTGATGACCACACCTGTATTGCTGAGATAATTGTAAAACACTTCCCAATGCAGAGTAAAACTGCAGAAAGAAAGCACTGACACGAATATAGCCAGAGGATATCAAAGATGGTGAGAAATTTAGAGGGGCACATTGAGAAGATTAAAAACATTCCTCAGGATATTTTATGCTTGGTTTTCAAATACAAGAGTCCACAAATGTGAGCACTTATTGTGAATCAACTGACACAGCCAAATGAATTTACCTTCCATCCTTCCACTCTAGTTTGGGATGGAAAGTCAGGCAGATGGCAGTACATTTTCTACTTGAAATATTAATGAGTTTAGCTTCCACTGGGAGTTTTGTTTAGGATGGCCAACAGGGATTTAAGAAGGGAAAGAAGTATTGTTGAGAGCTTCTCATTGCATTCATTTCAATTTGATACTGGGCTACCACCACTGACTTTGCTGGAGTTATTCTATTTTGTGCTAGTGTAAATGAGAGAGAACTCAGTTTCATATACTTTAAGAGCTATCAGTTTTTACATCTACTGTAATCAAACCAGCTTTTTTTGCAGTAGCTAGTTCTTTCCTATCTGTAGCACTTTTGCAGTTGACTAGTTTGATATCTGCTAGTGACAACTTTGAAAATGATATACAAAACACACAGGTGGGGACTTGACAGACTTACATTCACCGTTGTTGCAAGCAACAGCCAGAAACAAAAATCAAAGCAAGGAGTAGGAAACAGAGCTATCACACTCTAAAAAGTGTGTATAACTAGTTCCACAGAAATAAATAAAAATATGTGTTCCTCTATTAGCAATATTAGTCAAATGAAACAAAACCAGAGCTCAGCTATTAGAATTATTATTACATATTGCTCAATTTTTATTACAATATGGCTCAATCTGATGCAGGATTCATAGCAACCATGTCAGTTGGTTGCTATGAATATTATGGCCCACCATAATGACATTGTACACCACTATCTGCAACTGCTTGAGTTGTAAATATAAGATCAAAACTTGAAGAGAAGCTCAGAAATATTAGCTTAAGAAAGAACATATTTTAGACTATGTAGCCATGTCCTAAAGCATGCTGTGTAGCCAGCTGTATTCTGCACACATGCATTTGGAAGTAGCTTACTACCAACGACACATGGGAACATTGTTTATTATACGACCAGTTTAAATGCCTTGTTTACACAGACACTTACAAATCTCCTACAAACACTCCAGCAGTAACTTGCATCTCGCAACGGATGATCAATGAGCTGTCACAGTGGCCAAGCTTCTCCCTTTTATCAGGATATATTGAGTGGCATTCTAATGCTTCCACAGCTGATTTTTCCATGGTAGTAAACAAGCTTTACTACATTCAGATAGCATAGGGCTGATAAAAAGATAGCCAAAGAGAGATCAAAGATTACACAAAAGTAATCATATGCTGGTACAGCTACTTATATATATTCATGTTTCTAATCCATTGAATATTCTACATCTATTTACAGTGATCCTATATTATAACTGTAAGAACCCTTTACACATTATACAGCTTGATTCTATAGTAGATAAAGATTTTGGTCCCCAATTTCGCTACAGACATACGATTTGAGCGTTTATTTCTCCTTTCATATCAAAATTTTTACTTAAGCAACTTATTTTTTTAAGATTTCCCTAAAAATCACAGGAAACAATAACTGTGAGTCATAAAGTTGTGAAAATTGACAAGTTGTCAAATTTCTTTCATTTTGCTGGCATTTAAGTCCATAATTTGTTCTTTATTCACAATATTTTCCATATAGTTCCATCAGGGGGTCATGAAGAACCGACATTCACAGACTAGGTTTTGTGAGGAAAACCTGAAAGAACTAGCATGTCTAGCCTACAGAAAACAGGTTTAGAGAATATATGATAACTATCCTCAAATATATAAAAAACTGCTGCAAAAATAAATTGTTTTGCAGCTATGCAGTAGATATGACAAAAACCGAAGAGTGAAAACCTCTACACGAAAGACTCATATTGGACATTGGGAAAAAATTTCTAATGGTAGAGGTAAAGAAGCACTGTGCTCTATTTCCTGCAGAAAATGGTAAGACTAAAGAAGCAGTGCTCTGTATTTCCTGCAGAAACTCTAGAGTGTCTAGTTTCTCTTAGAAAAGATGATAAACTTCTGTATGGAATGACACCAATCCAGTCAGATTAAGTCAATGTTTTTGAGCTTTCCTAAATCAGTATGTCTGTAAGGTAATTCACAAACTATTTTTGACAAAATGGACACAGTATCTTTCATGAAAATGAAGCTCAGTTTCCAGATGTTTGTTACACATTCATTCATTATTCATCCTTGCTTCCCTACTTGCTTTTTTTTTATGTTTAATGAACGGGTAAGATTGTACTTTAAAAAAATTGAATAGTTACACTGAAATCCTATGGACAACCAGTGGCAGAGAATAGACTAAATGACCTTTTGATTTCTTCAAAAATTTTCAACTGGCTCTAATTATAACCTGTTTGCAGATTCATAAGCAGGAAAAAAAATCCCATTTTCATCAGCTAAATTATTCCCTGTGAATAATTCATTTAGCATAAGCATTAAACCATACTTTTTAAATTGGAAGAAAACATGTTTTAAAATACGTAGGGGACGAAAAGTTATCAAAAACATACATATATTTCTTGACAAGATAGATTCTAAAACAGAATCCTTGGATTTATTCAAGTTTCTACTGGGCCTTTGTGGACAGCAGCATCACTTACAGACAAAGAATTAATCTCTCTTAAAAAAATCAACAACTGTAAGTAATAGCTTTCTCCCTAGTTAGTATCAATCTTTATTAATCTCTAAGCTGTCCAAATTACATTAGAGAAGGTATTATGGCACCAGACAGCAAATGCTAACATGGGTACAAGTTACTCCTTGGGAGATCCCGACTGGACACAAGAGAAAAAATTTTCACTATGAGAACAATCAGCCCCTGCAATAATCTCCCCAGGGAAGCGGTGAATTCCCCAACGTTCGCACTTAAGATTCAGCTGGACAGGGTGCTGGGCCATCTTGGCTAGACCATGCTTTTGCCATAAAAGGTTGGACCAGATCATCCCTGAGGTCCCTTCCAACCCAGTCTTCTATGACCTAAGGCCTGTCTCATAATCCGGGTTTCTGCCCTTCACTGGAGTCTGGCTACCACTATCACCTTTGGTTGTGAGTAATGACACACAGTGAACAATGACTGACAGAGACACTTGTTCTCTGATCGGCTTCAGCTTTGAGGCAAAATTGATGATAAGGTTTTAGGTACCTTCCTGATCTCAACATGGAAAAAAAAATTAAATTAACAGCTTAATTCAGTTTTACTCATCAATCACACATCCTATTTTAATGGGATTTCTCTAATCACTCTCATTGTAGGAGGCACCAATGATGTGAAGACTATCTAAAAATGTATAACCTTCCTATGCAGTAGAAACGTTTGATAAATGACATCTCTAGTGTCTTTCTTTTAGGCTGGAAGTCATTCACCTTTCAGTTATCTTAGGTGTAAATGAAAACTACGAAAGGACTCTGGTCTAAAGTTAACCAACATGCAAGATCATACTGGTGTTTTTTTTAACCTCCAGTCATAATTAAAGCATTTTGATGGCTACACTTCAGTGCTAATTTATAATTAACTTCAGGTGCTTCTTTGATCTTGCTGATATATTTTTTTCCCATTTTCTTATCAAGAGTCTCCATGCAGTCTGTAATTATGCTTCTTAGTGTGACAGCAATTTTGACTAAGTAGATGCACTAATAAATGCTCTGGGAAAATAAAGCCAAAGTAAGCTCTTACCACTAAACTGGAGTATAATCTGAAATACTGCTGATTAAAAACGTAATATTATATAAGCTCATAATAGGTTTGCCATAAAAATAAAACAATGATTCTTGATTTTAAGGTAATGGATGACAGAAGTAGTAAAGCTTGTACCCTACCGACAATGCACACGTCAAGGCATTCAGAGCATTAATATCACAACACTACAGCAAGTGTCAGGTTATATACCCACCTAGGCTCTTCCTCTAAAAAGGAAAATATTTCAAACTTTTTCTGAATAATGAAATATTGAACCAAAAGATTTTTTAAAAGTATTAAAAGCTGTTATAACAATACAGTGACACAGCCTTACCTAAGCTAAGCAACAAATAAATACATAATGCAAGGGACAGAGCAGTATAACTCATTTCCTCAACTAAGGAGTGATCTGTAATTCTCAGAAGACAAACTCTAATCTCCTTTTTTCAATATATAAATAAAACATCCACCAGGGACAACATAATTGAGATTCTCATATTAAGCGCTTTCTATCTGAGAAACATGAAATGAAAATTGCAACAGAAGTGCTAGGGGCAGCTCTTTTGTAAACACATCAGTCTACAGGTACAAATTGGGACAGGTACAACTTCACTCACAAAACTGATGTTCCACTGATACGCTACTCCAAAATCCAAAAATGGCCACCATTATGCTGGTACAAAACACACTTCATACCATGTATTTCTTTCCCCAGGCAGAGAAAGTCTGACTGCTCTAGAGCACTTTTATGATAACCACACTAACCTGCAGCATGGATGAGTATGCATGTACAAATGCATCTGGTTGGCTGGAGAGGACAAAAATGGGGAGGTTAGTATTACTGTTAGTACAGTACAATCTTCTACTGCATCAAAGTTTTAAGAAAACTGAATTTGCAAATGTATTTTGCGATGTCATTTCACAAACTTATGTTTTTTAACTCATTGCTAAACATGTTAGCAGCACAGGCACATACTAATCCTGAGATACTGCACGATTACTTTTTCAGCTAACATGACCTCCCCACTCTAGAACCGCTTTCATTCAAGCCAACAATTGTGACAGCACTTGAAACATCCAGGAATCGACTTTCCGGGCTCTGACAAAAGGATAACCACAAGGTGCACATGTCGCTTACGTGTTTGTTTGGAACAGTATTGGTACCTACTCTGCCCTACCTCTCCTACCAGGTTCTGAGATGATGCACTGCAGAGACAGGACTACATAGCACCAGAGTTGCCTTCTGAAAGGAAGAAACAGATGTCTGCTGCAATAGCACTAGCTTCCTTCAGCTTCTGCCTCCTTCACAGCAAAAATGGAAGGCAACTAAACTAAAAACGAAGGAGTCAGAGCAAAATAGTTCAATTTTCAGTGCTAAATTATCAGCTGGAGCACCCCATTGATTGTGCCTTCCAAAAATAGTCACTGAATCATGGCCAGAAAGTGGTGCTATATTAAAATGAAACATCAATACACCTACTTTGCAAAAGAGTAATGCTTTTTGTGGAAATAAAAACTTTCCCTAAGACTAAAAGATGGAGTGTCCTGGTTTCAGGTAGAACAAACCCAATTTTCTGCTCAGTAATTTTACTCTTCAGCTAAGCCTCTTCTAACTAGTTGAACTCTCTGAAATTGAAGGCATATTTGTCGGATACTATCCGCTTCCAGAGTGATAAGGCCTGATTGTTTCTAATTTATGCCAAGGCATGATATCCAGAGAGGCTCTTGCTTATACTTATTTCTATCACACCCAAGGGCAGCCAACTATGGTATTTGCCCCATTGCTGGGTCGGAAGAGGAAAAGTGTAGAGGGGTCCCACCTACGGGAGGAGAAGACACAACCGGTGACCCAAAACTGACCAACAGGGTATTCCATCCCATCTGCCTCATGCTCAGGATAAAAGCCAAGGGATCAAAGGGTCGGCGCTCTTTCTTCAATGGCCGGTGTCTGAGGAAGACTGTCTGTTCATCTGCCTTTTATTCTGATCCCTGTGTTCTGGAATCCAGTTCTTGTCTGTTACTGAGTCCAGTCTGGGACTTTCCATGTGCCTGACGATGATGTGATCATCGTCCTGGGAGCTCAATATGGTTTTGTATATATTGTATATATGACATTATTTTCTTTTTATTATTTTATTAATATTTTCATTAAAGTAGTTGAGTTCCTTTTAAACTCGTAAGTCTTTTTCTCTCTTTTCCCCTCTTTCCTTAAGGGAGAGGTGGGGGACAGCATCTGTCATTTGTTTCAGTGGCCAGTCTAGCCCAAACCAAGAGATGGAGAAAAAAAAAAATCCAGAATGTGTGAAATTCACAAGTTGAAGCTAAGACTGATGGGTGACTAAACATGAAGCCACATATTTCATTTTATTAATTTTTTCCTTCTGCACAGCTAAGATAAAACCAAAGTAGCACAGAAATTTTCTAACATTACAGATACAGCAGTCTTCCCATCATACATCATCAGATGAAAGGCATGTTGTGCTCATTTTACTGCAGATCCATTCATTATTCTACCTGGCAGCAACCTGGATTTTTTAAAAATAAATATCCCTAGCANCCGATCTTATTTGCCCCATTGCTGGGTCGGAAGAGGAAAAGTGTAGAGGGGTCCCACCTACGGGAGGAGAAGACACAACCGGTGACCCAAAACTGACCAACAGGGTATTCCATCCCATCTGCCTCATGCTCAGGATAAAAGCCAAGGGATCAAAGGGTCGGCGCTCTTTCTTCAATGGCCGGTGTCTGAGGAAGACTGTCTGTTCATCTGCCTTTTATTCTGATCCCTGTGTTCTGGAATCCAGTTCTTGTCTGTTACTGAGTCCAGTCTGGGACTTTCCATGTGCCTGACGATGATGTGATCATCGTCCTGGGAGCTCAATATGGTTTTGTATATATTGTATATATGACATTATTTTCTTTTTATTATTTTATTAATATTTTCATTAAAGTAGTTGAGTTCCTTTTAAACTCGTAAGTCTTTTTCTCTCTTTTCCCCTCTTTCCTTAAGGGAGAGGTGGGGGACAGCATCTGTCATTTGTTTCAGTGGCCAGTCTAGCCCAAACCAAGAGATGGAGAAAAAAAAAAATCCAGAATGTGTGAAATTCACAAGTTGAAGCTAAGACTGATGGGTGACTAAACATGAAGCCACATATTTCATTTTATTAATTTTTTCCTTCTGCACAGCTAAGATAAAACCAAAGTAGCACAGAAATTTTCTAACATTACAGATACAGCAGTCTTCCCATCATACATCATCAGATGAAAGGCATGTTGTGCTCATTTTACTGCAGATCCATTCATTATTCTACCTGGCAGCAACCTGGATTTTTTAAAAATAAATATCCCTAGCACAGTCATATAGTCATACCACACAGCACAAACTGGAGATCTGCCAAGTGCAAATTGAGTGGTTTGAGGAACTTTTTTCCTGTGCAGACAGAAACAGCTGTCCATCACCATAAAATCTATGTGTGCTATTATATCCTCCTGCTTAAGAGCCAGAATTTTATTGTGTGTTTTTCAGATAAAAGGTTGTGCTGTCCACAATGGAGCTCCCGCTTCTGCAGAGCAGTATTCAATCACCCCTATAAGAACACTTGAAAGGACCTTGCCAAGGATATTTTGGGAGTGAGAATTTTTTTGTCTGTTTTAAAAAAATGCATTTGTCTCTTTCTAAAGTGGTCTCAGAACTCTGTTTTGTCCATTCAAAAATATCGCAATCCTTCTTGAATTATCAATGCCTGCATTTTGACATTATCATAAACAGATTTTATTAAATATTAAGAAAACCCACATGGTAAGCTATTTATGTCTTCTTGTTATTGGGTCTTGTCTTAGACATTGTAATTTCTTTATGCTTGTACAATAAAGATTCATTTATGTTTACAATGTTTATTTCCTTATGGTTATGACACACTTTTTCAAAATACAAGTGATACCTTAATGATACATGTTAATCCAGAAAGAGTTCCATTCAGATTGTCTGGAACTTCTCTCAGAAATGTATCAGTTATAGTATATCTTTATATATACAGAATTTTTTAAGAGACTGTCATACAATTATGTAAAATATCCACGTATATAAGTATAAATATCCAGTATATAAGACACAAATTAATTTATTACATATTGTTCACAAAATTAAAACCAAGTAGTCTTGCTTTCAATCCCTTTTTGGACCTTTGCCTTTGTGGAAGAAGTAGCCTTGGAAAAATGACACTTAACACTACTATTCTTCAGTTCAGCTTTCATATTTTTCATAGCAAATTTTGTCTATACCTGTTGCACTAGAGCAGATTGGTTTACATTCTCTGTTAGAAATTCACTGGGATCTTATGATACTCAAGTATCATGCAGACAGAATGTTTGAGGGGTTTTTACGATTCAAATTAGTACAAAAATATCTACCTAGATGGACAGCATCCCCCAAAAAACCCCACTATTAGCTCTACCAGAGTAGAGCTCTGAGCAGAACAATGTAGTCAGCTCTACCACACTGCTAGAGAATGAGCATTAATGGTAACTGAACTAGCTAGTTTAAAACTGTCTTACATGTCTCTAGACTTCTGCACAGCCAGTGTACTTGAGCTTTTCATGGAATTCTCGTCTGTGTCCCTAGTACAGTTCACTATTGTCATAATGCCAGATAAATGCTAGTATTTTTGATCCACCCATGTTCAAAAATCTGTATCCTGGGTTTTTTTATGTCATCTTCTTTCAAAACATTCCTGCTGCAGGGCAGAAGGAAATGGGAAGAAGAAAATGGGATTTCATCACTACTGAACTTGTTACTGATGACTGTATTTCCTATTCAAGTAGTTTTGCCCTATCCCAATAGCTAAGAGGAGGTGACCACGAAGATGGAAGCAGGTTTTACTGAGGTACACAGCAGGAAGCTGACATATAATGGTCATAACTTGACACATGGCAAAATATTCAGCTAGAGCATAGTCAAACACTGGAACACATTGCCTGAAGAACTTGCAGAACATCTGTCCTTGGGGGTTTTCAGATCCAGACTGGATAAAGCCCTGAGCAACCTGCTCTGAATTCATTCATTACCCTGCCTTGAAGAGGAGATGTTTTAGTTCTTAATTAAAACCAAACAAACAAATAAAGAAGAATATATGAATCAGTAACTGAAGCTAAGATAAATTCAAATGAGGTATCAGTCTCAAATGTGTAACAGTAAATGTGACACTTCCTTATGCTTTCTGTTAACTATTCAATGCTAAATTCTGTTAGGTGGTTTTTGTTTGTTTTGGATTTGCTTTTTATAAATGGCTTCTTTTTCATAGGCTTTTCATTAGTTATTTGAGCTGAAAAATGTATAGTCACTGTGTCACTGTCCATCACAAACATTTTTGTTGAAACCAATCATACGAATAAAACAATGTTTGAGCAGAATATGCAGAAAGTGCTGCAACACAGAAAAAAAACTCCACAGAACTAAACAGATTACCCAGAAGTAGAATGGCTCTTTGCCTGGGGGGAATTACAGAACAGTCCTTAAGGACAGAAAATTTCAGTTCCCAATCTATCAAAATAAATGCTTGTTTTCTTAAATGCATTCAGTACTACAAAGCACAAACCAAGAAGAACTAGAATGAAAATGAAATAACAATTTAAATAATTGAATAGGTTAGATTCAGCATGGTTATTATTAAATCGTATTATTCTGTAAGGATATGGTCACCTGAAAAAGTTATCACAAGCTATGCATAGGTATGAATGTACGGCACCTCAGCTCATTATTCATACGCATGCTGCTATTCTGTGGTAAGAAACGTCACATTAATCATGAAGTGAAGCCAAGCACATAGGTAGTTACCAGAAAATACTAGCACACTAGAAAATCCATACTTCACTTTACTCCTGAGGGATGTTTTATATGCTTATAACTTACTGCATGTTTTGGAAACAAAAACTCCTAATTAAAGCCAATTTCTTCTCAAAAATAGTTGTAGCTCTGGATGCATGAACACATTATCATAATGAACCTCTGCCTCCTCTGACGGAAGAGGTGCACAAACAACAGACTAGACAGCCAGTGACAAAAAGCAATGCATGTTCTTTGTATGTGCTGCACTAAGAAAACATGTAAATGCCACAGTGATCTCTCAATGCATTTCTGCAGCTAAATGCTTAAGGGAACAGATCAAACATTTTAGAGCAAATCTTACAGCACCATAAAGAGGAGAAATGCAGACTGAATTCTAGTAGCTAAATGAAGTGCCTCAATATAGACATATTCAAGTTCACATAAATGGAGACGGATACCTGATCTGCATGTGTAGATTTAGGCTGACATCATCAGGGACTCAGTATCTTTAAAGACATATTAACACACATTTAAATGAAGCTGTTTAGGAAAAAAGTAATTTGTCAGCAACAAGCATTAAGGTAACATGAGAATCAGAGAAAAAAACTGATACAGAGTGACTTTGTGCAGGAATAGCTATATGTAACTGCATCAAAATGTTGTTTGATGCACATTAAGGAAAGATCAACCCAAGGCCCTGAAACATAAAGACACATAAAGCAACTATTTGCCTTTTAATAAAAGTCACCACAAAAATCTAGTTATCTTCCTCCAAAAGTGGTATCATTGCTGAAGAAGAAATAATCCTGAGACAATAAAGCAAGGCTCAGGCTAGCTCTGAGGGCCTTCCACAAACCTGTGACAAAATTCTTACATCTTCACTTGTGCCTTTGCCTAAGTCTGCATCACCGGGCATCACTTTGGGCTACAACTTAGAAATATCTGAAAGCTAAAGCCAGAGAAAAAGCAGCAGTCTAACACGTGATTAGAATGTCTTACTGCCATGTACTCCTGGCTACTTCCTGAAGCCACCCTGCCTGCATGAGAGCTTCCAGCTTGCAACCTCTCTGTGAAAAGTCACTTCTCCGTTTTTGATCTACTGCCAAAATAGAAGTGCTGCAGAGTGACAGCATTAATGCACCATCAGTTTAAAACTGGGAGAAGGGAGGTAATACATTAATACACTAAACTATAGATTTCTTTCCATTACAGTAGACAGTGAATTCTTAGAAGCTGTACCTATGGACCATAGAGTTTCCTTTATTCAGCAGAACCATTTCAAATAACTCATTCTACAACTATGCAGGTAACAACTGAACACTTTGCACTCCTACGAAAACAAATCGACGACAGAAATAAGCGATAAGACATGAAATGCTACAAAACATACATATTTCTTTCTAAGGGGGGAGAGAAAAGCACAACCCTCCAGCATCCCTTATTTTCATCATCAACCTTTTTCCCAATGTCCATAAAATCCCTACTTAGCAACAAATCACTATGCATTCAAGAAGCAGTAAATACAATTGTTTCTGCAATTTTTCATCATCTTTGGGTAAGCAGGTCAGAACGGACTACCACTGTTCGAGAGGAAGATCTCTGTCTACAGGGAGACCATCTCCCTGCACAGCTACAGCAAAATATGATACTGCTACCTTTATTCTGCTTTAATGCTGCAAATAAAACTGAAATAGATCCCATGAATAAAAATACATTCAAACCACACCTCAAATTTCAGGTTAAAATAAAATATTTGTTCCAGAAATCGTATTTTCAGCAACTCTGTAGAGGACAATTCTACAACACTAACAGGAAAATCAGTTACTGCTCTAGTTCTTTGCTAAAAAAAAAAAGGTCCCTCTCACTATGACAGAATTCTCCAGAGATGGCTCAGCTTCACACCACCCTTCTCCTCAGAGACTACACAACCGCAGACCAGCAGCGCAGCAGGTTACATCCAGGACGCCACTATGTTACCTCATAAGACATTAACCTACCTCCACAGATGTAAGCAATCAGCATTTCTGTATTTCATATATGTAATTGCAAGAGTATTAATTAGAATACAATGACAAGTAACCTATCTACTGCATACATGCAATTATAGCCACACTGCATGCTGCAGAAGAGGAATGTAGGCTAATTAATAGTCTTTGCCATATAAAGAAATCTAAAAAAAGGGCAGTGGGTGGGTATAAAGTGTAACTTTTCTGACCTGAGGGCAGAAGGTGGCCCACAGTGTGCAGCAGTGTGTGGTGCTGGCCCTGAGGGCTCCGTGGGGCAACATGGCCGTCACCTCCAGGGACTCTTACACCTGCCTCTTCCAGTCATACCAAGGAAGTTTTTAAGAATATGGCTCTTCTGCAACAAATGTTTTTTGAACCACAGCCTAACTCCAGCTTCCAATAACTGAGGGCAGGGAGGAGGCAGTGGAGGATAGGAGGTGGCACACCATGGGATTGCTGAGGGAAGATTTATTAACGGGAAATCCTTCCTACCTACACCTGCAGAGCACAGAGCGTACAGACTCACCGCACCTCATGGCACACTGACGGCTGCCTTATTTACCCACCTGTGTCCAGGAACGGATTGTTCCTGTGGTGATTTCCCAAGTGCTGTCAATACCATCCCCTGCTTTACATACCAGCTTGGGCAGCATGCTTCCTTGCTTCTCCGATTAATAAAATCAGGCTTGAACCCGCTTCCCCGCGCTCCTCTGAGCTTTTGGAAAGGCTGAAGAGCCACAACACGACCAGCACTCACCTCTGGCGCCAGGGTGGAGCCGCCCAGGACCTTCTGCTGCCACCTGAGGCGAGGACATCCCTCGTTGGAACCTTCGGGAAGGAGCTGAGGCAGCCCAGGGGCCTGGTCCCCTCACAGCCGCGGCTCTGCTGGGCACTCCGGCACAGGCCATGATCAGCCCCGTGGGCGTAATAACGTAATTCTCTCTCTGTCTACGCCTACATCTTGTACAATAAGGTGTATGGGCTTAGTAGAGAAAGAGCCCTCGGGCCTCGTGTCCAGCACACCTCAGGGCGGCCGCCCTGTATGCCAGGCAGAGCCCCGCGTCTCCTCACAACAGCAGCAAGGATGGCTGCTGGCGGCAGCTCCTCGGCTCTCTGCGTCCCACGGCCAGACGCAGCTTAAATCCCGCTCTGTTTGTCTAAACTACAACAGACCATGACCAAAAAAAAAAAATAATTAAAATGTGCCTAGGTAACCTTTACAGCCAAACACTGCCTGTTTAGAAAATATTTTTTATAAAGTCAGTGATACTATTGCAGTAAGGGTTTAAGCAGTTATCAGTGGTTCAGTCTGGTGTTAGTAATCACCTCGCGAATCACGGGTTTTTATTCAGAATAACCACTGTGAAGCCTTATTTGCAAAGACATTTAAATTTGTAGTAACCCCTTTGTAAAAAGTAACTACAGAGGAAAATTTCTGTTTGTTGGTTCTACAGTTTCGGTTTTGTTGAGAAACCACAGTTTTATGTGCACAGACTGGCGGATTCAGAGCTGTATCTTCTGCCTGCTGGGGGGCTTTCAGCCATCCCTTGGTCATGAACCGGCCAAAATGTTTCCTGACCCCAAGAACGATTTCATTTCACCACGGCCTGGCAAGAACTACCCGCGCACCCCGTGGTTCTGCATTCCGGCTCTCCGGAGCCAGCTGACGGCGGAGCCGCGCTGAGCCTGTCCCCTGCCCCGCAGCACCGTGTCCCAGGGATCCTCTCTGTGCAGTCACCGACTTAGAGATTAAAGCGTTTCAATTTAGAGGTTTTCATTCTAATACTGTCAATTTGAGATTTTACTGAGCCTTTCAGCGAAAAGTTTTGATACTTGGATTTCTTTAGTTGTGGCTGAAAACAATGTTGGAATAGCATTTCCCTTAGGAAAGATTCTACTTTTCAGTCCTTTCTAGTTATTATTTTAATCATGACTCTTTAAAAAATCTTAAATGGCCTAGCTAAGCATCCAACTGGGAATTGTTAGAGAAAGTATGCTCTGACTAACTGTTTCTCCATTTCTCAAAAATCCATTTACAGGGTTGCAAAGGTATTTGCTTTTATATGCAGCCAGTGTTTCTTTCTGCTCCCACAGCAATTTTGCTCTATATCTGAACTAGCACTTTAGGAAAGAGAAAATGGAAATACATTCTTTTCTGCCCTTGGAATTAGTTTTTAAACTTGGAAACATTCTCAGTTATCTGTTTATAAACAAGAAATGGTACTTGGTTCTTTAAGACCTACTTTCATTTTACTGAGAATACCTCGTGTTACTTTCAACTTTAGCTTTACTAAGGAAAGGTCCCTGAAATGCTTTCCTACTCAAATGCACTACAGTTCAGATTCAACAAAATATTTAGCCTCCTACTCCTTTTGACATCAACACTAAGGTATAACCTACACAGAAACTTGGAGCCAAAGCACTTTCAATGAAGCTGGGCCCAGTTCAGCAAAACACTAAATAATGTATTTTTGGCTCACTGAGGACAATGGGAAATCAACCATAGACCTGAAGTACTATAGGTATGGATATACTTAACCACTCATAGCACGTAGCTAAGTACCTTTGCCTGTAAGCTGCACTGGCTTATTTGCCATTCCTATCCAAAACAGTCTGTCTCGGGAAACTGAAAAAAAAGTTGGTTGTTGTACCTACATAATTTATAGAGTTTGAGTACTTGCACTTCCAGTTCTGTTATGTGACTAGACCTCATAAAAATGGTGTCTTAATATATCTATGAATGTAATATCTGTAAAGAAATGCCATTTACAATGTAAGAAAAGAACTGCTAAAAACTCTCCTCTGTCCCAGTTATTCCAGATCAAAGCTATACGGTGAAAACCTGTTAAAAGAGAACCAGATAAAGAATAAACCTGTTAGGCGAATCAAACCAGCCAGGGGTAAAATGATAAAATACTGGAATAAGTATTAAAAAAAAAAACCATCCCTAAACCTCTCAGCTAGATGAATACATATTTTAATACTGCTTGATGAAGTGTGCTGTCTCTCATTTTTCTTCTATGACACAGTATGTATAAAGAAATTATTTTCTGGAATAAATCTCTTCACCAGTGTGTTCATTTTTCATTGGCATATGTATCTCAACGCTCCATTCTTTTGGTTTGAAGGAAGTTTGTTTTACTCACAAAAGTTTGGAGCTGGAACCTAGTGCTTTATTTACCCCCCCATATCATAGAAGCAGTTTCCCCATGATTTTTGGCTATTGGCCCCTAATCATGTTCCCGGAGACGAATGTACCAGTGATGGAAGAAAGCAGCCCTCTTTATCATCCTACCATTTTTTTGTTTGGTAACTTTTCAAGCTTTGGGAACTTCTATATGATCTCTGAGAGAAAGTATGCTGCCCAGGAAAATCTGCTATTAGAAATGCCTTTTTTCAGAGCCTAATTAGAAATATCCTTTTAGAAGCTGTATGTGACCATTATATCATTACCTAATTGTTACAAAATACCTGTAATAATTCTATAATGATATTTCAATAATAATAATAATAAATAATGACTTGCTAATTCCACTAATTTTTAATAATGTAATCATTTAAATTTTATTAGTATACTTTAATTTCCATAAAATATGTTGGTTCCTTATTGGATGTGAACAGATTTGCTTTACCAGTTGATGTCCTAGGCCATAGTCTTTCTTCACAATTAGGTCTTAAATTTGAATGAGCAAAGAAAGGAGGATTGTGATGCTCAAAGGCAATTATTTTTAATAAATAAGGAAAGAACAGTGGGTATTTGAAGCAGTTTTATGATTCAACACAATGCCAAACAGCTAAATTCTATCACATCCTGGTTCCGCCGTACATTACACCTGCTATACATATGCTGTTTTTCTGTGAGTGTATGTATGATGCATTCTATGAAATGTGTGTACAAGGTGACCTCATTGCCTTTTATGGTTCTGCATCCAGAACTGCATATTGACAGTAATTAGGTACGCACACATTACAAATTAGATCTTCTAAATTAACGAGATAAATGATTAGTAGGCAACTTAGAGACAGGGTAGCACTGAAAGATCTGACCCCTCTAATTTCAGTATATCCCCATTTACACTGGATGACTTGGAATGCCTGCTTCCTCAAACAAGTGAGATAGAATTGAATTATTCATTATTCAATATTCATTAATTAAGAATTCAGTTTATATATTGTTGGGATATCATCTTTACTCATCAGTACATTAAAAATGTCTATATAAATTCAATATAGTGCACATTTGCAAGTATTAGCATACAAAAAAATCACCACATTCTCCAGAGTTATCAACCTAATTTTGAGACAAGCTTATTGCTACCACTACTCCAGCTGACATCAGTGGCAGTGGTTTATTCTAGACTGAATGAAAACATGGGTTTTCTGTCCATATCTGCAGACAGAAATATACTCACATACAAACACACACACAAACACACATACAAACACAGCTTCAGGTAAAAACTGTTTGTGTCCTCCACTCTCCTCAAACATGAGCTATGTCGCAGAAGACAGGTTCTTGCCCTCTCCCAATGGAACAGAGGAAACTATTAGTTCTCTTGCTTCTTCTTTATCTCATCTTCCAAACACAAACTCACATGCAGGTTCATCCAGTTTACTCATTAATTTCAGTTAAAATTGTAGGTATTTTCACATGAGTCTTAGGAAAATCAAGCCCATAAAGACAATGTGTCATGCATACATTAATAATCTAAAGCACACATGTAATGCATACAAGTACTTTGCAAAAATAATGCAAAGAATGATCACTCACATGGTTGCTATTTGCAAGTCACCTACATTTTTCCATGTGAAGGTTTTTCTCTTATTATTAGTTATTCTTGTGTTCTTTTTGTCATCATAATAAACTGCCTCTACCAGGAAAACTTGATCATACTCTGTTTTCTAGCCCCAGTAGAAAAACAATTCACTTCTATGGGATGGAGATATGTTTGTTTTCAGGTCAAGCAATCAGTTCTACTTCTTAAACATCATCTCTTCCACCTTCATCCATCACTGCTAGCCTTACAGTAACTTTCCTTGCAATAGGGCAACCCCATCAGGCACTTTCACTATCACAGACCCATACCATGCTTAGCATAAATATTGCCAACCACAGACCTAGTTTTCTAATAACTTATTAGGTATGTCATGTTAGCTAATCTGCCATAAAATGTTTATCCCCCTGCAGGGATTAAAAGAATGACATGCTGCTGTTGTGAAAGTACGAACAAGAAAAGTGGTGATTTCCCTGACAGGCCCGGATGGCTTTTGCGAGTTCAGAAACATTAATGTATGGAAAACAGAGTTTCTATGCTCTACTTTGGCTAGAACACATCAGCCTATCACATCAAAAATATCCATGACTTTAGTCAGCAAACATAAGTACCTTATCCTCCTGCCTCTGATCTTAAGGCCATATTCCACCGGACTTCATCTGAGGAAAGACTGGACAGAAAGTTCAGTAAGCATAAAATTACTCAAAACCTCAGAATTCTGAGTCTCTGTGTGTTGTACTTCTTCTGCTACCATTAATAAATCCCTCTTGTCTGTGTTAGCTACATAAGCATATTTTAATCTAGAAAATTCACAGAACACTGTGGCATTTCCATTCCTTATGCTATTAATAAGGACAATAAAAGAACTGATGTATACAGGGCACATTCTTCTTCTGTCAGATTCTGGTTATTGGGGAAAGTAAGACTTTTTTTTAATGATATCAGTATATGTACTACTAGCTATTTTCACATTTTAGCTGTCAGAATGAGTGAAGCAGATACTTCTGAAGAAGGAATTAGAGGTCCATTCACTTAGCATTCCTGTTACATCATATCTTATTAGGAAGACTGGCAAAGGATAACAATTGTTAGAAACTGTTCTTATTTCAAACCTTATGCTGTTAAAAATACTTTAAGTTACTTTTCTGTTGCAAAAGACTTTCCAGTTACTAAGATTCTGTCAGAGAGAATAATGACATAGCTTCTGAGAAGCCTAAGTTTTTCTTTTCCATTCCTGTCACCACTGAACCCGAAAGGTAGCAGGTTATATAACATGAGAGGCTGACACCCTATATGCTTCCTCTATAAAACATAGTTCCATTCTGGATCGATTTTGTAAGCAAATAGCCCGATCAGGGTGATAAGCTGTTACCACATCACCCACTGTTCCAATAATTACTTGCAAGACAACATTTCTGCCCCCCACTGTTCACACCAATCCTCAGTAAGCCATTGAATGATTTGAACATCTACTGACTCTATTCCCCCAATTATAAAAAACTCACTCAGGATCTTTTAAAGAGTTGGGGCTTGTACCCACTTGTTAGGCCACCAATTCATCCCTCCTAACTTTAGCCATTTAACTGAAGTACCCAAGTTGAGGATGCAGCCCAAGCTAAGACTATCCTTCTGCAAGATTGATCGTAATGCTTACAAGCACCAAAAATGGCAAAAGAAAGCATATCTTTAAGTCTGTTCCACTGAGTAGTGTATACTTACAGCTCGCACTGAAACTAAATGTCTCAGGTAAGCCATGCAAATAATAATGCAGCTGGTTCTATCTCTTGAAAAAAAATTACTATTTTAATTTTGCAGTTCTTGTGATTAAAAGCCATGCTTGGATCTTCTTCCTTGCATGCAGCACAGATATGCAGAACGCTTGGGGAGAGTGCACACTTCTCTGCACACTGTGTTATTCCTGGAGGTAAAGAAATGTTTCTGCCTTAGGATATCCATGCAGAGCTCAGCCTGCTCTGTGCTTCTACTTGAGTGCCCTCATATTTCAGACTCATGGACAGTTCTGGACACTGCTCAGTTTGACTGAGCCCCTTTTTGATGCTCTCTGTAGGCCACAGGGAGCACAGTTCATGCATCACTGTTGTAAATTAATTATTTTAACAAACGAAGGATGGAATCATACCAAAAAATGTGCATGTACCTCTGAAATCACCTAAGCCACAAGACTCCTTCCTTAAACAAATAGGGTCAATGTTTCTGAGAAAGCCTGAGGCAAAACCTGCAAGACTGCTGGGGATACATCCCATTGGCTTCCTTATTCATCAAGTCAGTCGAGAAATAGTGGCAGCTCTGTAGCATTGGGAACACCCCATACAGTCACTTTTTCTTACCCTGCAGCTTCTGGTTCCATTGTCAGGGTTAGTGCCATCATTCTGTGTTTCTGTTTCCTTACTGTTCCCTCTTCTCTACCTACACCACTAATCAGCACATCCCAGACCAGAGCATTTATTTTTAAATCCTTTCAAACCTTACTCACCTTGTAACAAACACTCCTGCTCCGCTCACTGCATGGCCACACTGTTCTTTGTATGTATGTGGCCAGGCAAAGCGAGTGGATTACCTCAATCAGCAGACGCTCAGTTATACTAGATCTGGGAGATCGCATCTGGCCAGTCTATTTCTGCCAACCCCAGCATGTGTTATACATAACTACTGTCTTAAAGGCCACTCCACAATGTAGCTTCTGAAATTTAGTATTTTGCTTTTTCCAGATACAAGGCTTTCCTTAATAAAATGTACCCTTTCAAATGCACTTTCCTTTCAAACCAGATTCCTGCGTAACTTACCTCTGTAACAGCACTATTTGCTCTTTCTGCAAGCCAGGGAAATAAAGCAGAAAGGGTAAGAAAGCTGGTGGAACTAATAAAACAAGTAACAATAGTGTAGCACAATTTATCTCCTTTGATAGGAGAACATGTCAGGAGAGATTTAATTCTTGGGGAGTGGTGACCATTTCGCTTTTCATCCTAAGGCTTTTCTTACATTGCAAGAGATTTTTTATAAGATGAGAATGAATCTTTAGTCAAACTTTAACTACAGGGCACCAAAACAGGGAAATGGAGAAATAACATGACAACAGTGCCAGTTCTTTTTGCAAGGGACCTGTGGCATCTCATTGCAAATGAGATGTCAATCCTGTAATTAGCAGTATCGTCAGTATTAATTGTGTGTATGTTACTTTGCATCAATCACTGTCATTTCCATGTAGTCAGGATGTTTTATAGAATCTAATTTGTAAACAATATGCAAAAGTTTAACCCACTTTAAATTAAAATTGTCAAACAACTAGCATAACCTTCAGTGAATACAGATAACTGTGTGCAATTGTGTTTTGGCTCCTAAGTAGGAAAAGGGAATGTTTTAGCTATTTGTTTCTGTAAATAGACTTTTAAAATCTTAGTAAGTCCTACGGGAAAAAAAGCCCTAATGTGGCCATTAGTCCACATCCAAAACCGTTGTAACCAACCTGTAACTTACTTTCCTATCAACAGTAACACAAAACTGAAAAAGTAGGGGTACAAAGTTGACAGTCAAAGGCAATACTCATCCAGCAATTCATATTTTATGAAGCAATATCTACTCTTGATTTAAGATGTGTCCAGGGAAGCATAATCCATGGCTTCCCTGGCAAATGGGGGTCCCATTGTTAAAAAAATATTTAATGTCCTGATTCTCAAATTGTCAGTTTAAATCATCAGAACTTGCTTTATTTTCATCTGATAGATTTCAGAAAGCCCTCTGTAGGAAAATTATATTTCTCATATATTATATGAACATATAAATTATATTTCTCATCTAATGACTACTACAACCACCCTTTCGCCTTAAATTTGAGAGATTAAGTAGATTGAGCTCCTGGAACTCTTCCTCTTTAATACATTTTTTTCCTATGCTTTGATTATTCCACTGGCTCTTCTCACTGGTGATCAACAACCTTGCTGAACTGTGAACATTAGTCTTCCACCGGGAGACCCCTGAAAGTGCCAAATAAAACAAAACTTCTACTTAATATTCTCAGGATTGCATTAAAAGCTTTACTGCAAATTACATTATTTCTCTCCTACACCATAACTACTTCAGACTCAAAATTAATTGCTCATCCATTGCTTGTGAGCCACTTAGATCCTGTGCTTAATACAGGCAGTAGGTTCCTTAGGTATGTTCCTCACTGTTAGGTTCATAAACATTGAAGCACAACAACCACCAGAAAAATTTTTTTCATGTGGCTAAAAGAACGTCACAAAATTAAATGAATCACAAACTGTGACTCTGTCTTCAGTCTGTCTCCTCTGAAGAGCTCAGCCCAGACCACAAACTGTAACTCTTGCGTGGAGCTGCCAAAAATGCAAATTTCCAAACTGGCTACCAGCTTTTCTTTCACTTAAAACCAAACTTAATCTATAAAACATATACATTGTACAGCCCAGGCATGGTTAGCACAGTTTTCAGGTCGACTAACTATTTATAAGTCAAACTTTTTAATAATCTGTTACTTCTGTGACAGAAAATATCTATATATAAAAGTTGCCAGAAAGAGAGGGGAGGGGCATTTTTTCATATGTTATATCATTTTTCAATACCTTCTGCCCTTTTCTTACCCCCAGTTTGGGACTCACAAGGTCAGAAATGCTGTCTAGATATACTCACACCTTGTTGGCTTCAAAGACAGAAGGAAATGGTGCACCTCACTGGGCCTTTAAAGCCTGGGACTTTCATTTTAGCAGGATTACATGTTCTTTTGAAAATCTAACAGATATGTAAAGACTTAAAGCTGTACCATACCTCCTTAAAGTATAACACGAGCACAGTATTTGTGAACACCACTGCCATTATGGCTAATAGGAAGGTGTTCATATGAAGGAGACTACATATCCCAAGGAGTTCAGCGTTTTGAAGTTTTCAGCAGAGGTCTAAACTCTGAATTCTTTATGTGCAAATGCAATGTTCTCTTGATTAAATGATTGGTACTGGTACAAACTGATTAAATGATTGGTACAAATGAAATGAACGTAAATCTGAGATTAGGAAACAGATCAAGGCACATGCCATGAAGTTAGAATAAAGATGACCTGAATATGCTCACAAAAACAAAACTAAGATTTGAAGGGGGATGGCTACAGCCAAAGTATCCATCTCCCACTAAACTTGATGACTTTCTCTGTTAGCTGCATCTGGAACACCTATGTGTTTCACGTAGTGGTTCTGTGGTGTTTCTCCAAAGAGGCTGTTCTTTGCAGAGCAAACAATCTCCTCAATCATGCACATAGCTAGTGGGTGAAAATGGATAGGAAGAGCCTTCTACCAAAGAATACAAACTATCCACACTGACATCTTAAGTTACATCCACATATATTCTAGGACGAAAGGTACAGACAATAAAACTTAGTATGACATGAGTAAAAGGTTTACTTATCTTTCCAACTAACAGACAGAAACATATTAATTTTACTTATATCTTCTGTATTCTGATAGGTATATATATTTTTTACATTTTTTTTTCTGTTACCTATAAATAATGGATGATTTATCTATAAAACACTCTTTTAAGCTTTGGAATCTGTTAAAAATACAGATAGAATAATTAGAGGAGATGGTTGTACTGAGGAAGAAAATTTAAAAGGCTAACAAAGTCTTGATTTTTAGGGGACTTATGGAGAGCATTTATGCGAAGCAACAAGATTTATCAGGTGAGTAATTTACTGTGCATATTTTTTCCACTGGAGATCCTATGGCAAAACAAAAGGTCCCAAGGAGGGACCTGAGCCAATGTTGTTCTAGATTCTGGAGTCACCATTTAGGAAGATATTTAACCATGTGGTTGGCTTCCAGCATGATTAATCTTATTACTTTCAATGGAACTATTCACATGCTTCAATTAGGTTTCCTGAATCAAAGTATGTTTACACAAAGCAATAGGAAAAAACCAAAATCATTGCCTTCCAGAGCATCAATTGTCTACAAAACAAACTCGTTAAAGTAGTATTTTGCTGTTACAGCTTCTACAATTGGCTGGCCTCAAAAAGCAATACAGCAATCTCACCCCCGAGTTTAAAGCAATGTATCATCACTCCTTTTATTTTTTGCAAAACTTTTTTTATCCATTATGACTGTATTCCTTGCACATGCCCTACTTCTCACTTCGGCTTCTTTCACTTAGAGGATGGATCTCCACTGAGAATTAGCTTTCTCATGATTCAGATGCAGTAGGAAACATTTTACAGTGACACAGGACAGCCTTTTCAGAGAAGACAATATTTAATAATGGCTTAGAATATAGTACCTTAAGGTACCTAGGTCAGAATGGACAAGCAAAGAGTACAGTCATGGCAGTATCTGGAAGCATTAATTGTTCTTCTCCTGAAGAACAGTTTGTGATTTCTCCTCTCAGTGTGCTTGCCAGTCAACTGAGCTTTGCATTTCAGCCTGCTCTTGTAGAGTTTTCTTATGTTCCGCATCCCTTATAAGCAAATGTCCAGTCATGGTGTATCTGTTGTATCTCCAAGATAACACTGCTCATTTCAAGACAGTTCTTGAAAGTTCACTTAGATTTGCCTTTCTGACCAGTAGCTCAAGAGAGAAATTACTGCCTTTGTTCCTATTGGACACAATGCAAAAGTAGATGAGTAACACCATCGTGTACATTTTACATAAAAAAGAATGCAGGAATTGACTGCTTCCATTGAAGCTGTCATGTCCCCTTCAAGTAATTTCTGTTTCTTTGAAAATATAATAGTGAAATTCTGCCCTTCTGAAATTAGGGGCACTTTAAAGGAGTCAAGACTTTACACAGATTTGTTCCCTCCGCCCCCATAGAATCATGTCAGCCGTGCATATGTTACTGAGTTGAAAGTCTGGTACACGCTTGATTTTTGCTCTGGTACGCCAGGATCCACAAGCAGAACTGTGATGTCACCTCCAGATATCATCTCCATGCTTCCACCCCCTCTTCCAAAATTAGAAAAGCAGGTTTTGTTCTTTTGTGGGTTAGAACACATGCTGTTCCCATGAGTGACAAAAATACTGCCTCCAAACTGCTCATCTCAGAAAGCAGTATTAGAAATCCACTGGACCAAATTCTCCTTTGGGTTCAGATTAAATTCCACGAGATAGAAATAGTGACATTCTGCTCCAAGTGTGAAGACAACTTTCCAAGGAACTAGAGGACTCATCTAGAACATATTAAAGTGGACAAATAAGCTGTGAAAATGTGCTGTAAATTTGTAGCAACTACTTTATATGGATGCTGTGATATTAATAATCCAGTCTTGCATACACAGCTGAGCGATGTTCCGTGCTGCTTTGCAACGTTTCTGCTTCAACAACCTCGTCTGCATAAGCTAATGTTGTCATGGGAGCTAACAAAAAACTCCTTTCAAGCAGAGGTTTGTGATTAGCTTTTGTATCCAGTTGCACACACGAACACAATAACAGATGGAAGATTACTAAAGAGTAGAAGAGAATGAATTTTCCATGTCATTATCTTTCAGAGATGAGAAGTACAAAACAACACCTATTCTATTACACGTCTGGCACAATGGGCTTCTGTCTTTGGGCCAGATGTGATCTACTTTTTAAAGGAAAGTGGAAATCTAATTAGAACATACTGTGGAGAGACTGACCTTACACTCATCTGAGTTTTCATTAAAGTAGCTATATAAAGCACTTGATATGTTGCAAGCTGCAGCTGTCAGATTCAAGAGCTATTTCTGAAAGCCCTAAAGAGGAATTAATTGCAAGATAATGATTGCAGAACTATGGTTGGCGCGCGCAGCTTGCAGTTCCATTGCAAGAATAACCATTTAATTACCAACAGTTAAAAGGGGCTGTTTCTACAGACTCTGGGTCAAATTCTAGGAAGTGTTAAGTATCCACAATTCCCACTAATTTCAGAGGACCTTGACAGCATTTATCACCACCCAGGATTTCACCCAGTAATAGTAACTGGATTTTTTAAAGCAATACTGTCCTCTGAAGCTTCAGATATCCAGCCACACCTGTGCTAGAGCATCTGATAAGGTCATTTGCTTTTTTGATTTTTTTTTTTTTATTTGCTCTTAAAACATGTTTACTTTAAACAGTCTGCAGGTCGTTATTTACAAATGCACTATATTTTTGGACAATGACAGCAATACATCTCATCTGCTGCTTTTGCCATTCATTACGCAGAATGACTTGAGAGGATGTCACAAAAAAGAACTGAGTACAGAGTATTTGCCAGTTCATCTCCTCTCCCAATTAAATTCATAGCTTTAAGAATCCAGACCTTTTCCTTGATCTGACAGGTAGCAGAACAAAGCACTTGTGTTTTAGGTGTTGTCTGTCATGTTTTATCTGAGGAAGACATTTACATACTTCAACAATGCCAAGAACACAGGCTTCCAAATTTATATACAAAATGGTAGCTTTCATTAATCACCGATTAACTAGGCAGCAATCCAGAAGAGCAGCTTGCTCTAAGAGCTTGATACCAACTGAACATCCATCAATAGATTTCTAATGTATCTGAGAACATTTTGTACTTCCACTAAAAATTTCAGCAGCAGAAATGTCAAGAAGAGATTGCAAAAATGAATAATTATTTTTTATTACCAACAACAAATTAATATAATAATGGATCTCTACTTTATTCTCCACTTCTAAGCTAACTGATTGTTAATGCATGTTTTTATGTGGTGACATTACTCCAACGCCAAAACATGGCATTACTCTTAGCAAGGGGGTTCTGATACTTTGCTGAATAAAAACACTTTAGTGTAGAATAAATGCTAGCCATTGTTTTTTTGCAACATTGCAGTTCTGCAGATAGCTTTGTTAAAAGCTGGTGTCTCTTGAATACTGTGTTTCGAAATTAAGATGTATACTGTAAATGAATGCACAAACATGAGAAAAACATGCAACAAGAATGTATGTCTTTTGTTTTCCACTCAAGAAGGCTCCAAAGAGATGGAATAATCACCCTTGTCACTGTAAGTCCTTCAGCATCAAGTACAACAGCCCATAGTGGAGGCAGGCGAGCCTAACTGAGGAATAAAATATTGTCCGCATAGGTACAAGTGATCTAAAACTTTTGGCAGATGCACAGTGATATTCACCTCTTGAGCAGGTCTATGGCTTCATTCTTCTCCAAAGTCTCCTTCTTGGACAAACCGAGTCACTGACATTGAAAAAGGTTTATTGTGCTGTCTCTAACGCTGGCACTTCACTGCTGCCTATTGGTAGCTATGAGCACGAAGTGTTAACCAGAAGTTTGCCTTCAATCTCTTAGCTGGGTAAAAAAACGGCTGGAAGGCCAGGCCCAAAGAGTGGTGGCGAATGGAGTTAAATCCAGTTGGTGGCTGGTCACAAGTGGTGTTCCCCAGGACGCAGTATTGGGGCCAGTTCTGTTCAATATCTTTATCAATGATCTGGACGAGGGTATCGAGTGCACCCTCACTAAGTTTGCAGACAACACCAAGTTAGGTGGGAGTGTTGACCTGCTTGAGGGTAGGAAGGGTCTGCAGAGCCAGAGTTGTTTTTTAACAAACATTTGGAGCTTGTGCACGACTACAGGAATGGTTAGATATGAACTGCTAGTTAACTCTTCTCCAAGAAAAGACTTGGGTCAGGAAAGGGAAAAGACTAGAACCTTAACTTCATCTTCCCGTTTCACGGACTAATACATAAATGTCCTAATTTGTTGATGTTGCAGGCCAGGAATGAATGGGTCATGTAGGGAGCCAGGAATGGTTCTTCAGAGAATATGCAGTTTGTCTGGCAGACCTGCTGTATAGCACAGCTCATGCATCACATACATCCTGCTTGGTTCAAGCCTCACAGGACAATCCAGCCCATCAAATAGTGAGGAAAACCAACTTTTTTGTCCAGTGAGCAGCAAAAAATTATTCTAACTGCCAGCAAAATAAACCGGTAATTTTTTCAGCCCTACTGCACCTTCCTAACAAAACCACAGACAGCTCTGCAGGGGCAACTTTGTTCATCTTCAAAGCTTTTTAGAAACATTGAAAAATCTTCATATTCCTCCTGTGGGCAGGAAAGTATTAGTATCTGCCAATTAAAACCATTACGGAAATGGAGCCACAGAGAAACTGTAAGAGCACAGTTCAGATGTTCTGAGTAAGACTGCCCACGCATTCTTGAGCAATATAATGTTTTGCTTCATTCAAAGTTCTGCTTTTTCCTTTGCTTTGCTAAGAGCCAGTGCGTCTGGTATAAAGATTGGGTCCTTACTCTTCTTATCTTCCCAATGCAGTTGATGGTAACAAATAGGTGGGGAGATAAAACAAAAGGCTCTGAGCAGCATTTGGAGCTCTGTTTTGCCGTCTTTTAAAACTCACAGATAAAGGTTGCCTGGCTGAACATCAAAGAGAAACTCAGCATTGCCTTCTCTAGGAACACAGCGAATCCATCACAGCTCAAGAACAAAAGATAAAAGAAGAAATGGGGCATGCTCACCTCTGAAAATTATATCCACAAAGATGCCCCAACATACTGCTTCCTGCAATAAAGGACTTTATCCTATCCCTTCTCGCCTTCCACAGATATCATTCCAAATGCATTTTAATAATTTAAAGTGCATCAGGACTGAGGAACTACATGAGAATCCTTAAATATTTCCTGGCTGCAATATTTTTAAAGGTAAGAAATGAGTATAACTTGAGTGTAATTCACAGTTCTGAGAATCTATGGTCCATCATGCTAACCTGCTGTTCAGAAAAAGGCAGTTATTAAGACACGCGTGTGAAATCTTGCCTGCTAGTTGTAAGGGAAGGAGAACAGGGGGAAAAGAATAATTTTGCACTGTTCTATCTTCAATCACAGTCTTGCACAAACGGAAAAAATTTGCAAGTGGAAACCAGTTTTGCCTGCCTAAAGTACAACTTGTGCCTCACAGCAAGAAGAAAAGAGTAAGAGCTGAGATTCACCTCAGTCAGATCTTCCATCACAGGCACCGCTCCAGCAGGGGGTTGTGGAAAGGCATCCGAGAGTGCTGGAGGGTGTATCAAACCAATTGTGGCTCATTGTATTGCCCCAACAGACAGACGTGTGACCACTTTTTCATGGCTTTCCCTTCTTTTTAATAAGAAGTAGCTCTTCTAGTTGTCTAGACTATACACAGAACAGCTGTTTTCCCATTCGTGAAAGTGAGATCCTTCATGATCATGAGGGTTAGGTCCAGTCTTGCTTCCACATAGCATGATCAGAGATAATCACTGAAGGCAAACACCCAAAAAACCTTACCCTTAATCTAATAACAAATTTATTTTCCAAACACTTTTTTAAAATACCAACAAATAGGTTGAAAAGTGGTTTTCAGCCTCTACTCTGAGGATTCATGGACTACTTTTCATGTCTACAAGAAATACCACACACACACAAAAAAAAAGCTTACGCAAATAAGATTTAACTAATTAGGACCCAGATCATCAGTGAAAAATGTTTAGAGGTACGTGTACTGAAAAATTTTGAAATATTGTGTTAGGGTAGTTTTTTGTCAAATAATGCTATTAGATGTACAAATCACTGTATTAAAGATATATCAGGTCTCGCTTGCTGTGTCAACACAATTTTCCCTGCTGTATTTTAACACCCAAATGCATTCAGAACACAGAGCAGATCCAGGTATCACATACAGTTTTATACTTCACTGAAAAATTAATTGTATGATACTATAATGGAATCAAAGGAACAGAACAGCTGGAAGCTCCCACGTGTTCTTGAACATACAGCTGAGTTGGAAAGGATCTGTAAAGTTTCCTAAGTTGAGAAGAATGGTATTTTACCTAAGAGTGGGAGCCAGCACTTCCCTAAAGAGCTTTGCATCACATACCAACCAGCACTGACTGCACAGGATACACAATACCACCTAGTCAAAACTCTGGCATGAAGTACATCTCCGCCACCTAAAAGTCACTTTGGTGTGCCCTTATTTTCAGTATTGTTTTCCAGCCTCTACCATCATCATGATACAATGAAAAAAAAAGGTACACTCCATTCAATTTTACTGCCGGTGCGCTCTCTATGCTTTCCTTTATCATGATAACACAATGCTGGCTTGAAAGAAAGAATGAATATTCAATCATTATTCCAAAATGAGAATGGAAGAAGGTGGGCACTGTGGGGGTGTCTATCACAGGTTTCGTATATTCTCTTCCTTCTACATTTTGGGATATGTATACCTTGAACTTCATGTCAGTCACTTACTTCTGTTCATGGAGCTACTCCTCAGTGGATTCAAACTGAGGCAACTTACACCAATCAGGCCTCCTGCTCAGCTGCTGTGCATGTTCCAAGGACATCCTTACATCCTAATGTATTCCTGAAGAGTCTACCAAATCCAGAAATTACATACTGATAAACAGATTAGAACGACAATCTAAGGCTTTAAGAAAGTATTTCTTGCTTTCTTTTGTACAGCTAGATACACAGTCACCAGCCAGGTAGGACATAGTTCTAAGTTTGCTTTCTACTGTATTTAACTTAGCTCTTTGTAGTCTGGTCTTAAAATCAGTTAGAAAATACATGTATTTGAAACTGCACAGGCAGAACAATTCCATCAAGAATTCTTGAAGCAGGAAGTTTTATAGGGCGTTCTGCCCTGATGCATATCTGTCAGATTCTGAGAAATGGAAAACAATAAAGTGTAAAAACAGAAGAATTTAGCATAAACTGTAATCTATATTTTAAAATGGAGTTCACAGTAGCTCGTCTTCAGCCTTAATAGAAATGCTTGTATTCACTGTGCAAAGAATGCTACCTCAGATGAAATTTGTGGTATTGCCTAGTTCTTGCAGATAGTAGTCTACTAAACAGTGGCAACACTGCATTTATTTTTATGATTACTGTAATAATGATTATATTTTTACAGAGATGCAGCATGAAAAGACACAGTATTAGACTATTTTCTCAACATTTTTATTCAATTACTACACTAGCTAAGGTCTGTAGGCTTTCTGTCTCAAGTCACAAATTGTAAAATAACATTCTCCTGTCTGGTCTCCCCATTTTCCTTCCCTGCATGTTTATTTTAAGGTGAAGATACATTAAAGTATGTATATTATGTATCTCATAGGCCATTAGAATGATAAACTTTCAAACAACTGAAGCCAGGATAGTCCAACAAGCTGCAAGTCAAATTTATAACTTAGACTTCAGTGCTTATCAGCCTTGAGCAGAACTAGTCAGAACAAGGATTGGTCTGCAAGATTTACAGCATGATAGTAACTAGAAAAAACAGCATTAGTTGGTCATCCTCTACATTAGTTAACTGGTAAATAAACTTAATTGATTATTATTTATTTTATTGTACTAAGGTTACAATCAAGATGAACATTGCCCTGTAGAATATATGCAGTACGTTAACACCTAGAGAAGACAGTCCTCGCTCTCCTTAATTAGCACAATATAGGAAACAGAAGAGACTTACTGAAGCCAAACAGCAGATTAATGATTAAAAAGATTCCAAGACTCCTAAACTCCAATTCATCAGTGTGGCCCCCAGACTACAAGGTGCTCAAGGTATTTTTCTGTGACAATAAACTACCATCTCCAATTGCGGTACTAACATTAATCAGTAAAAACAAACAAACAAACAAACAAAAAAATCCCAACCACCTTCTAAAATAAACTCTGAAAATGCATTGGGGAAATCTAGTAACATTTATTTACATGCAGCCAAAGTAAATGCTTTATTTAATTCAATCTGCAGCAAGATTGTGTTGTCTTTTTCCGCATAATAGCTTGCACATCTACTATAACACTTACAAAGTGAAATGTGAATTGCCTATGTACATTTAGGCTAATCTGTTACTGAGAAATGTGTGCTCTGATTACCATGAATTCCATGTTATCCTTTGGATTGCCAAATGCATTTCTTCTCAAGGAACTGTTTTGTTTGATACTGTGCTTTTGGTTGGTTAACAGACATGTCCTCATCCTGTTTCTTTTGATAAGAGTGATAGATCACAATGTAATTAATGGATACATAGACAGTGAAATTTGCAGGCCTGTCCCAGGATTCCACAATGTAGAGATGCCAAAAGTTTTACCATACATTTACTTTGAATGCTACTGTAATCCTAAGAACACGCTTCACAGATCCTCTCTTTGAACCTCCCTGAATGGATAAACTGCTACAACTATCTTAAGAATAAAAATTATTTTTTAAAAAATTTTGAAATAGAACTGGTTTCCTTCCTTAAAATAGGGAACATCCCTCTGAAACCATCCCAATATACTTAATGCAAAGTGCTTGCCTCCTCCAGTCATTCTCATCTGAGTACCTGCCAGTATTCTGCAGTTTTGACAACCATGTATAGAAACAGAAGCATCTGCCAATCCTTTCTGAAACACCAGTTTAGTAATCTGTCATGAGGTACAATGATCTCTGAAATCTCAACATCTACCCTCAATTATCACACAGCAGTATCTAAGATAACATGGAGAAAGAGATATTCTTGTGTACCAGCTGCAATCACAGCAGGTTTTTATGGTGATAAAGCTAGTGAAAAATCCCTATAAGCAAATCCATACATGAGAAGGAAAAAGAGAAACAGAGGATGTGTGTGAGGAAGATTAGAGGAAGATTTGTAATAAAAAAGTAGATAAAATGGTTGCTGGAATAAATCTTGGAATGACAAGAGGAAGATAAAAAGCCAAATACAGAAAAAAGAAGCAGGGAGGTTATGATAGATGACTAGAGAAAGAGGCAGAGGCCGACAGATGTTTAAGGATTGGTCTGCAGATTGAGTATGTTACAGAAAGGAGGGGTTTTATAGCCATAAATAGACATTATCAACAGGTTTGGAGTTTACCTAGCTCCACTGATTAAACAAACAAGCAAACAAACAAACAGGCTTGTTCTCTTTCCTGGATGGAAGTAACCCTACTGGAAAAAAGAACCTTTATACCCTCTCCAGTGCAGGTGATGGAAAGTAAATCTCCTGAGGATGTACAAGACTTTACATGTAATATATCTGATACTATTAGAGCTAAGGAATCTTACATCCCTCAGAGAGATATCTAACTGTCCATTTTCCAGAACTGAAAAGGAATCAGTAGAAGTATTTTCACTAAATGTGAGTTTTATTGTGCATTTTCACCTATCATTGTCAGAATTCCTTCTTTTGAACAAGCAAGTGGTACAAAAAATAATCCTTATACAGTTTTCCAGGAACAAGAATATTAATTCACAACATATTTTTAGCCCTGAAGTAGCAGGGCATACAGTTGCAACAGCCCTATTGTACAGTTACCAAGTTTTGATGTGTTTCTTTGTGCTATTGGCACCTGGTTGTCCTGCTCCCCTCTTTGCCTTTCTCTCATCCTGTAATTACAATTTCATATTTAGTTTGACAAATCCATTACACAAAACTTCACTCAAAACAAGAAGACAGACCTCTACTATCTCCTACTAAATATCTAAACTAGCTCTGACCATACTTGAAACTTTGAAAAGAACATTAGAACTGAAACTTTCCTCACCATTTCATTTTAAAGATGTTGAATGTAGTCACTTCCCTCAGAAATATATTAACTCTACTGTAGTGTATTGTGTTTACTGTAGACTTTTAATTGATTCAATTTGATTTTTCATATTACTAAATTCCAAAATGCTGTAAACTACTGTCTTCATTAACAGGCTTATTGGACTAAATTCAAAAGCTTATCAGGATAATGTTTAGAAAATGGCTAATTGTTTGTGCTGTTTATCTTCCCCTGATCTTGGATTCTGCTACATTAAGACCTGTCTTATCAGCCATGGAGTGTTTCAGAGTAACCAGTAAGGGCCATAGGGGACTTAAGCATCACATAACGTGCATCCACATAACTGAGGGAGGTATCCAAAGAGCGAAGGATCAGAGTTCATTTTGCTGCAATCTATCACTATTCCAGTACAAAGCGTCCATGTTGCACCTTTACTAGCAGTGAGTTCAGACTGGACGCAGCATGAGAGCACACCATGCTGGAGAGCCAACTGCTGGAGAGCCCCACATCTCAAGTGCGTACTCCAGGTGGCAACCACATACACAATTTCCATCTCTGCTCTACCAGGAATGCAACCACATTGAGCACACCACTGACACAGCTGAATGCATATTCCAGTACCGACAGAACACAAAGTTGTACCAAAAAATATCCCTGCTTCACCCTGAGCTGGTAATGCAGATGTACATGTAGACTGCCCGTACTCTTAGATGTACATTTAGTCTGTGCAAACCCTTCTTCTAAAAACTATGGAATACATAGAATCATTACATTATTTGTTAGCTGCACATTGAAAACAGAGGTACTAAGTGGGATTACTCACAAATTCTCTCAAAAATTCTGCAGGAGTGTCTGGTTTCTTCAAAACAGAACACAAACACATTTCAGCTACGTGATCAAAATGTAAATAAATTATCACAGGTTTGTTGAGAAGAGGAGGTGGGACACTGTTTTTCCTTCCTTCTGACTAGCTTTTGGACCAACACATATAAATTTGGGATTCAGTAAGGAATTCTGGATGAGTCTAGTACAGTAGGAACGTTATCTATAGGGTACACGTCACTGATGTATATTAATCATATTCTTTCAGTCTGTGCTGACCCAGCTGACATTCTGAATCACTTTCAGAAAACAGAAAGGATATGTTTTCCCATATATATATATGTATGCACATACAAGCACCTATCAGATTTTCTTTACCTTCTACCAGAAGAAAAAAATTAAAAAAAACCAGGTTTTGTGTACAGGGTTACAAAAAGTTAGCCTACTAGTAGCAATTTCTTTAAGTGCCATATATATTTCCATTTGGGTATACAAATTAATTCACTGATGTCTCCAATTTTTTCCTCTGTCAGTTCACTTGCCCCAGAGTAGTAAGAGATATCCTTTGTATGTCAAAAGGCTTAAACTAGTATCTTCAGAAAGATGTTTATATCTTTCTGATATTAGGATAGGACCCAGAATTTCAGTAGAGCTAAGCTCCCCTTGAAGAAATAAAGTAAAAGCGGGCAGATTGCCACATAAATTCACTGCCAAAAGTCTGAGTAGCTTTTAAGAATGTCAGACGGTGAAAGATGGACTGGTTGGTATTTAGCCTTTGAAAATCTGACCCTTAAGCCATAATGTTGTTTGCTGTAATGTGGGGCTTTCCAAAGTGTTCCATATATGCCACTAGACTCTATGTGAGCTACATCAAAAGTTATATACTGCCTAAGTATGCAAAGTCTGCCTCAACAGTCTACTGCTTTCTTCTAAGACTGACCAGTAGCTAAGGCAAACCTGAAACCTGGGATCTCAGAAGAGGGTGGGTAAATCATTTTTCCCAGTCCCAACATTGAGGAGCTTAGGTTAGAGCACACAAAGTGCAGAAACTCTGGTGAAGCACGTTCCTAGAAAGTTCACTAGTCAGCAACTGAAAACACACTGGATTTTAATTTGTGACATGCCCAACAGAACTCTTAAATACACTAGTCTTCTACCTAATTAAAACCAAAAATTTCAGACGTATCACAGTGAATCCACATATCATTAGCCTCATCCACAATACGCACCAAGGCAACAACTGTTTCAAAGTTCATCAAAAGACAAACTAGTTTTTTCCTCAGGTTAGCTCTAAATGAGTTTTAAAAAATAGTATGCATTTCAAAATGCATGCATTTACCTCCTAGGTAAAATTATTCATAGGCTTGCTGTGTGTCCAGCCTGCGGTACCTGAAAAGGGCCAAGTTTCCAGATTGTGGGGTTAATACTGAGATCAATCACATTAATCAAAACTTTAAATGCCAGTTTGGGAATCCAGTCATGGGAAGCTTATATTACTTGATACCATCCCAGATGTGTAAGCAAAGATGCAGGAATCAGGATCATTATTTCTGTTACAGATATCTCTAGCTCTGCTTTTTTAATTGCTATCATAGCTCACAGTATACCAAATCAGAACTTCTTTAAAAAATATATGTTCTAGTAAGAAGTAGCAGCAAATACACATTTTTGCCACTGCAGGGAAAACAAGAAGGCAATGGATCATGAAAAAAATGGTCTGGAATTGATTTCAAGCAGTCATCTAGACCATCTCTCTGCCTGAAGTCAAGGTCAGCTATGCAGACGCCACTTCTGACATACCAGAATACTAGTATTGCATGCTACTACTTTAAACTCTTCAGCTGACAACAGATTGCTTTTATAATTTTAACCATTGACAGCTATCAAGGATATAGGCCTTGATTTGTACCATAAATATTTACCAAACTGCCTCTCGTTCAAAATAAACAACTACTGAAAGTGAAATCTCTTATCTCCACTAAAAATGTCATGCTGGATTTACAGGTCAAACTGTGCTTTTGGTCAAAATTAACTCCAGTAGAATTATTCTGGATACGTGATGGTTACTGAAGACTGGAATGTTCCTGCAGCTTGGGTTGTATTTACATTTAAAAATACAGTGGCATATGCACTAGTATGTGTAGCTTACAGCATGGGTTTCCCAACATGTTCTCATTCTATACACCATCCTGTCAAACAAAAAGCATGGAAAATGCACTTATACAGCCTCTGATCTATTCTGTAAACTGTAATAGCTGCATCAGAAAAGTGGTGAAAAGTATAGAAGTACTAAAGCACATTGCTGTTCTAAAAGCACGTGGATTTGTCTGGCTCTCAGTTTATAAACTCTTCTGCTTTATGATTTTGTCATTGTCACTGCACTACTAATGTAATAGTAAATGTAAAATTGTATTAATTATAATATTAATTCTGTGAGCACATTTGAAAGTAATATTCACCTCCCTTTTTCAGAGATCATTTAGCGACCACAAGTTACGAGCGTAACATTTCTGAATAATTGAGGTTTTAGTTTAAACATGGTGCAAGAAATAACATTTCTGGTTTTCGCTGCCTGAACAACAGGTTCTTGAGCAACGGGCCAGATGGTGCCAGCCTTGGTAGCAGTCTCTTTGCTCTGCTCAGCTGTCTTTCATTGCTAGACTGACAACACGAATTTATATGAGCAGCCAGTGATTACCAAACCACTTCCATGGGATTGTTTTGCATGCTGGAAGCATACCTGTTACAAACTAGTGGCCTTCCATGCTGTTTCAGGACACTGCCATGTAGACACAGACGCGTGATACAAGACAAATCTTAGCATGGAAAACAACCTTTCTGTATTAAAAAGGGACATGAGTACAAACATACTCAACATGTGTTACACTGTTCTGCTGTATTTTTATTACTTCCATATATGCATATTTATTTTAGTGAGAACATTTTTATTGTAAGAGTAATAAATATTTTTGCCTCACTAGAGAAGTCTTTTATTACTATGAACAACACAACTTATACTAATTGCTAAAACAAGAATAATAGAATATGGTGCTTGTCTTTCTGATACAATTATTTACAGATTATGTGAGGATGTTATGGGTTCACAGTTAGGAATGAACAATATAGCTCATAAAGGAAGAAACAGCATCCTTCAATAGACATTCTCCAGGTTGTGATAATGGAGATAAGTAGAGATGCAGAGAGAATGGAATAACTAACACACAAGCAAAATTAAGGAATGGAAGTTACCTGACACAATCTAGAATAAATTCCTGCTGTATGTATCAGAGGAACTGTAAGTTCTCTGTTGGGATATTCCTTCTCCCTGGCAATGAAGATTCTGAAGAGATCCCAGGTGTCCAGCACGTAAGAGCTGACAATAACAGCACACAGTGCCAGCTGCATTTCAAAACATATGGCGCATTTTTGTGCTGCCATTCTGAAAGTTTTATACCTTTGGGCAGGTTTAACTGTTGAGGAGCAGCTGGCACCTTTTAAAAGCCAATATTCTTTCAGATGAAATATCCTGGGTAAACCAACAAAATATGGAACCAAAATCTGGCTTCAAACTTGTAAATGCTGTGAAATACAATCACCTGAATGGGACCTACATCACAAAAATGAAGTGTGATCCATGCCACAAAAAGGCTCCTACATTGTTAGTGATGCTTCAGACTTGGTGCAAGAAATGTACCTTGTCATTCTGCAGGTTTCTGAACATCTTGTCTGTGAGAATTTAATCTACAGTGGAGCAATATAATGAAAGAAGCTTTTCTTTCCCATCAGAGCAGAGAAACAAGGTCATAGATGCTTTTTATTTCTGATCCATCTTGTAACCCATGATGTGCTCCAGTAACGGGTGAGTCTATGGTTACAATATTGTCGAGGAGTCAGCATGAAATCATCCTGGTGGAAAGAGATAATTTGCTGACCTATCGTTCTTTTCTTAATATGATTCACATTGCTGGCATTGCAAACTATCTTTGGGTAAGCAATATTTCTGCTTTTATGACAACTGTGCCAAAAAAGGTGGTGTTCAATTTTTTATTGATTAGAATACCTATATAGTTAGGCAAGAGTCATTAGAAGAGGCAGGATCTTTTCTTATACTGATTGGTAACTGCTAGAAAAAAGCAATCAGATTTTCAGGTACACACCCTTTCTTAGATTTGCATCCTCACTATCTGTCATTTCATCGTGCCACTTAGAACAGCACTTTGTCTCCTGGCTATCATTAAAAACAAGCTTGATATACAGTGGCATTTTTGCCTGGAGCCTTTTGATCAAACCAGGCTGTAAGCAATGCAAAGAAACAGGCTGCCCAGAGAGGTGGTGGAGTCTCCGACTCTGGAGACATTCCAAACCCGCCTGGACGCCATCCTGTGCAACCTGCTCTAGGTGAACCTGCTCTGGCAGGGGGGTTGGACCAGATGATCTCCAGAGGTCCCTTCCAACCCCAGTGATTGTGTGACTCTGTGAAACTAAAGAACACAGATCTGCTGCCTGTCCATACAAACTTTTATGTATGTGGGAAAACTGCACGGAAGACCAATCCTTAGTAAGCCTCTGTGAAGTCATATTGCTAAGTTCAATGAAGATTTTCCATCTAAAATATTATTAGAGAATAGCCTTTGGGCTTTAAGTGCATGCAGGGGCCTTTCACCTCACAAAACTCAGTATCATTGTGCCAAATGCTGCACAAGGAAAGAGGCAGACCCTATATGGAAAAGCTTATGATGCATATCTGTGGAACAGACAAATGGTAAGAGAATCATTGCACCCCTTTTGTGGAAGGACATTGAGTCACACACGGATTAAAAGACTTGCTCGAGACCATGTAAGAAATTTCTTCTCTGGTTGGGAATTTAACCTCAGGCATCTGTAGTCCTAAGCTTGTGCTTTAATCACCACGCCGTTCTGCTCCTATACATTAGCAGGCAAAGCTCAAGATCCAGTGGTGAAGTGCTTCAGGACTACTATTTATTTTTGGCATATTTTGACTCTTGCTTTTTGCTGTAGAATCTTGAAGGCTTGGTAACAGAGGTGATACTCTTTGTTTAGGATACATTTATGACTCTTGAGGTTAAACTCTTTCATCGTTACACAAACAATATTGTAACTGTATTTACCACTACACAGAAGCGAGTGCTCACTCCCCTTGTGGTAAATATAGTTCATTCAGTTTAAGCTACCCAATCCCCTTATCTAGTGTATATACTTGTGTAATTGTCCATATTTTATCATTTTCCCATTAGTTTGAGCTCTGAGCATTTTATTTATCTATATACTTTTATTTTCACATCTAGAAAAAAACCTAAAATGTTGACTAAAAATATGACCACTTATTACTTGCATCTTCCAAAAAAATAAAGCTATTAAAGCAATCTTGAGATATGCCCCTATATCCTTGCAGAAGATATTTAAATGTATTTTTAGATCAATTCAGTCAAATGCTTCTTACAATTCACTAATTAAAATAATCACTATCTCAACCAATGCAGAAAATTCAAATTATTCACAATCTAAAGATTTTATTGTTTAGCATAATCATCTTTGAGCTATTCCAGGAAATAGATGCCTACTGCATGCTTATGTATAATTTGACTCAAACCAGGTGTCCTGCTGAAGAAATGCATATAGGAAGCTGGCATAGAAAATACATTCCAACAAAGTAACAAACTAGATAACATCTGAGCAGTAAAAAAAAAAATGCTTGGAAAAACAAAGGGAGCTTCTAGCAAAGCCAAACACATGCAGGGGACGGCCCATTAGCCTCAATACTCATGCAGCAAGAAAGGATACAGGATAGAAAAGATTTTTATAAAGGTTTTTATATAATATATCTGGGCTAAACGCAGATGTGAAAAATTTGAGCCTCTGAAATAATTTACTGGTGGTAAAAAGCAACAGGTGAGGTTTAAGAGGAACTACATATTCCTGTATATATTCCTCTTACCTAAAGAGCAACCCAGAGATGTGCACGTTTAGCTGTTCCACTAGTCTTTAACCTTCAAATGCTCATTCACCTCTTAGGTTTTTGGTGGCACATTAGAAACTTTGTACACCAAGTTTATGTCCCACCTGAAGCATGCAGGTTGTCCCAGTGAAGCCAACAATCATCACTCAGCAATGTGTGTATGTACTATAATCAGGTGGAAAATGGCACTTACAGTCAGTCATTCTAGTTTCTACATACAAATAATGTTACAAGCCTGGATTTCTCAAAGATGCTTCAGCTGAATGTTATGCATTGCTTAGTACCAATGACTTTAATAAAGCTTAGAACCTGTCACTAAGGTTTATGACACTTTCAGAAGAGCAAATAGTTCAGAAATCATAGTCGTTAGCTTGCATACATCTCAGTTGTAAATATATTTGAGGAAATTATTTCCATAAGATTTAACAGAAAGATTATTTGACATTGATGCATTTTAATTAATATTACCATTTGCCATCTTGCACAAAACAGAACTGATACAGTATGATTTCTGTAAAATGAGGTTATCTCGATTCATTTTGAAACCACATAACTACTCCCGTGTATTAAGTAGATATATTTTAGTGTTAAGTATAACAAAAAGTAGTTACACCATAGTCTCACAGATAAACCTAATTATATGGAAAATTCATTCAGCTGAGTTCGCATCGCTTGACTTGATTCAGAATTAGAAAGAATTGGCTTTATGTTTAGTTTTCTAACTTGAACAAGAAATGCACACGGACATAATTTTTCTCTAAACCTCTGAATCAAAGTAGTCTCTAGAGCTTGAGACTGTTGCTGTTCAATACACACAGAATCTCAATGATCTCCATGAATCTTGGCGCAGGCATAAGGATCTCTGTGTGAAGAAACAATTGCAGAAATGAGGTTTTACTTCCCCATCCTGGCTTTTACTTATCTGGCTACATTTCTAATTGATTTGACACATTTTTGTATGGGTCCTAATTAAAATTATATGAAATATTGGAAGCCCTGAAATGACATACTTTCTCTGTCCTTTAGTATAATCCTGATATTGTAAGCATGAAAACTGGCATACATTTGATGTTTTACAGAGGATCTCTCAAGAAACTACACAAACTTGATGGATGGGACATGCTGTATTTTTCGCTCCTAACTTAAAGAGGTCAGCCTATGGATATTTTTCTCCTTCATAGATGCAACAACACAGGACAGATTATGGAGAAATCTACTCTCCCCCCCACTTCAGGAATCGAGACTGGTTATTTTATGAAAAGCACAACTGTTAAGAAATGCTCAAGCAAGCATCAGAAAAGAAGAGATGACAATTAGGGTATTTGCATCAATGTTTTGATCCCTCCAAAGTTTGGAGGCAACATGTATTATATCACAGCCTTGACAAAAAGAAAAGGCATTTTGGAGAACTGAACTTCTCAAAATTAGCGATTTTAGACTCTTTTATTAGGGAGGAAAGACTAGGGGGAATAAGCTCTATAATGAAGGCTATTATGCTACCCATTAAGATGGGATGTTTACAGGGATATGTTCACGTATGTTTACGATATGTTTACAGGGAAGAAACAAGAGATGACATATTCTCTGTACATTATAATGCTTTATAAAGCTATAATGCTTTAGAAAATGGGAGCAAATGTAGTGAACATGCCCAGGATACGTCATAAGAATTACTCCAAGTGACTACATTGCAAAAGAACAAAGGAAGGTTTGTTTGTGGAAATGAACTTTAGCAAATGATGCGCTTAAGGAAAACATGGTAAGCTTAGTTTTAATATATCTGAAGTTACACTTGTGAAAAAAACCATAATCTTTGATTAAAACTTTCAGAAGTATGCACAGGAATCCAGAAAATCCCACAGTAATTAATTATTGACTCACGCTACAAATGCGCTGTGCAGAATCTTGAAAGAGAACAGAAAGGCAACTTTGACTCCTGCCATCTCTCACGAGAACAACAGATACCATGGATGATATGAATTTCTGATGAAGCCAACATAGAGATAGGAATTCCAGGTAGTAGTAAAGAACAGCTCTGAAGATGAGAATGTGGTAACATGAAAAATATAATGAAATTGTTGGAATTTAAGTAGTGATATAGTCAGAAGAACCACAGAAGAGACTAATGCAAGAATGTCAAGAAAAAAGATGGGTACAGTTTAAGACTGACAAGGGAACTGAATGTGAGCATACAGTCAGGCTGGCATGGCCCATCTAAAACAGAATTAGCCATGATCTGTTGCAGGCATCAAGCTACACAAAACAACAGTACAAAGTAAACATACAAAATCCAGAATTTTCATGACTTGGTGGAAGAAAGGAAGGGTAACAGAAGGAAAAACACTGTAAAGCGTTACGTAAGGTACTAATATATGAAGGAAATTACACTGACTAAAAGGAAGACTGGTAAAGAATGATGGGAAAACTTCAGTTTCAAAAAATACATCCCTAGAAAGCTCAATCTAGTACTAGAACTTTCATAGGTTCCTTCAATGCTGAAATTGCTACAAGGCAGTAACAAATGGCTGGTTTTCAATTAATTACCTACAGAAAATGCAGCTTCAAAGAGATTCTAGAACAATCAGAAATAACAAAAGCATCCATTGTTGCCTGTGTTTCCACTGCATTATTAAAAGCAATAATAAGGAGAAATAATATGTAGTAATATTGAGTAGCAATAGGTAAAAAAATTTACAAATTATTTCTGGTGACCTACATGTCAGAAATCAGGCTCAATTAATGTAAACTACAGAGGCATCCTCTCCTTACAGCAGCTTTTAAAATCCTCACTGAATAAACAGGGTATGCAGTAAAGACAGAGGGAATCTCAGTCTGGACTACAGACATATTAGTCCAGTGCTGGAAAAAAGATGTTTTAAATTCATGATGATTCAAGGAAGGAAAGGAACATGTCAGAATACGCAGTTTTTCAGGAGAAAAAAACCCCACCCTAATATGTTGTGAAATAGTTCTTATATCACAGCAGGGTATTAAACATGATTATATATTAAGACAGCACAACTGCTTGTTTATCAAAATTGGTGTGCGAGAAAGTAAAAATTTGTCTCATTTAATACCAGTATGAAAATTATTAGGAGAGATTCCCTATCCTTGATACTCTTTAATATGACCATGGAAAAAGTAATGCCTTCACTATGTTATTTTCAGAATGAGGTGAATTCATGTAGATTGAGCCAATACTTGCTGATGAACTGCCTGCTTTAGGAGTCTGAAATTACTACGCAGGCTCCAGGAAAAGGGGAAGAGAAGTATGATTTAAGATCAAGAGTGTAACTGTTGGCACGACGAAGAGATATTAAAGAGGTTACTAATCAATCAAGAACTAAAAATATCAGCATGCTAGTTTAAACACCAAGAAGGAACAATTATTCATAACAGCTTGGAAAGGAAACTAAGGCAAAGGTTCAAACTGAGAAGGCAAATTATTTTCCTCTATACGCAGGATGCAAGGCATGGACACTTACTAAAATGGGAAGAAATGTAAGGACTTTTATAAATAGGGTGCAACGGAGATAGGTTGAAGACAAGTTCCAAGAGGACATGGCATAAAAATATACGAAGAACTAAGGTAGAAAATAACTACAATCCTGTTGACTTCATAGGCAAGACTTACAATCAGCGTAACAGAAGGCGGGTGTCCTTGGAATCCTGTGTGCCTGTTGCAAATGCTGCAAAACCCACCAACCAAACACAAACCGCTCTTGAAAGTAAGAGCTTGCAAACAGGAGTATCTGCTTCCTAGGTAGATTTATATTCTTCATGGGTTCAAAGGCAAGCCTCATAGACCAAAATTCATTGGACTTGTTACTCAGATTTTGCTTCATCTTGAGTATATAGATAATCACAGAATACCTAAGGATTAGACACTTTTTGCTTCATTAAACTTAAGCTGAATTTATGAGTTCAGCTGAAGATAATTCCTAATACCCTTACATTTTAACTATAAAGTTTAAGTGAGGGATTCATTTGACCAATCTTTCGACACCTACAATTTAGACATCTAGCTTAAGCTGGATGCTCCTGCTTAGGGAGGGAGATCTCCCTCTCTAGACAGTAGCGAGAAAAAAAAGGCACTTCCAGAGCAAGTCTAATGCCAGCTTTCTCTGGCATTATTATGGTTAGTTAAATATTCAATACACTAAGGCTACATAAAAGTAAAAACTAGCTTCTATATATAAGCACGTCTTGCTTATAGAACAGTGTGCCTATCCAGTCTTTCTTCCATTAGAACAGTATTCTATAGCTCAAGAAGAACTTCTTGGACTCAGTCACTTCCTAAGTTGGGTTATTGCATATTATTACAATACATTGGCTCAACACTGAAGTATCTGTCATTCTAACATGTTCCTATTTATCAGACAATGATTTTCAGCTCTTTGGCCACTTAAATAATAATACGTTCAATAACAAAGTATTGTCAGAAGTTCAGGTCCTTTTTTTTAAAGAAAACTTTAACCTTGGCATGAATCCAGCATCCTGTGACAGTATCTTACTACACTGAAAGCAGAACTGCAAATTCAGCTGCAAACAGACAGTTTCCCTTCCTGAGCACAAACTGACATTTTTCAGGTAAATCAAAAGCTAGTGCTAAAAATTTCCACAATCATTACTTTTTACATTCAAAAGCCAGCAACTTGTGTTGGCACCAAGGACAAAGCAACATCTTAAAATGTAAAACTAAAGGATGTTATTCAGCAAAAGATGCCATGTGAACTTTGGTTTAGTGGCTGAAGAGATGCTAATTACCTACAGCGAACATGCAGTGCTGTTGCAGTCATAGACAGTGATATGTCAAGAACAGTGAATCCAATTCATTTATGTTAAAATATGCAGCTATTTCTGTTACTTGTTCTCTTCCCACGCTTCCTTCCATCTGTTGGTTTCATTTATCTGCTCTGTCTAGTTGTTTAGACTGTATCTGTTGAAGACTGAAAACTCTTCCTTCTATGTCTAGTGAGTAACTATACAGGCCCCTGACCTGGATGGAGTTGAGACATCCAGCTAAAAAAATTAAAATACCACTTAAAGGGTTAAAGTCTCTTCCCCTTCTTGCAGCCTCCCTTTAGTTTCAGAACCAACTGGCACATGCAACCCTTGACACCTTCACTCTAGGGCACAGGCTACTTTAAAAAGAACTATCTTCTCTCAGTTCTAAAGGTATTCATATTAAAGCTTTAATCTTTTCAGAAATTAAAATAACTTGAATAGCAAATATCAAGAAGTTCTTAAACTCTGGATCAGACTAGCCAATATATTCATCAGATAGAGCTCATGTAACAAGCTGTGTAACTAGAAAGCCTATAGCATTTCTCAGGAATGTTCAATATGATACTTACCAAAATGGCCATGGAAATTTAAAAGGTTGTAAAACCAAGTCAGCATAGACATGGAAAAGAAAATGTATGGTCATCTGGTTTATTTAAGCACTCACAAAGATTTTAGATTGAGCAATAGACTCAATCTATTGACTGCTTCCATCAGTGCTACTAAATCCAATAAACAAATTTCACTCCATTATATCCAACAGGCTACATTTCTACAGTGTTTCCTGTAATATTAAATTATCAGTGTCCCTTCCTCATCTGAAAGATCTCAGCAAGAGTTGACTCACATTATCCATCACTAAGGTAGGCCAGAGAGTATATATTACCTTTGTAAAAATTGGGCTGTTGTTTTACTCTCTGAACACATACATGCTTCTAAATCGAACATACTTTCAATTTCCTAGAGCTGTGGGTTAACCAAAAAAAAAGCATTTTATTAAGCCACTGGTGGAAAAAAATTACTATTATTTTAATTCCACTCTTTCTGTTGATCAATAGAGTCTTGACTCTTGGAAATTAACAAAAGGGATAAACAACTGTATAAGCACATATGTCCAGAAGTACCTCTATTTTACTGGATTAGCTATTGTAAAGAAAAAAAATACAAACAAAACCAAATAGATCCAACATCAGGCATAACATAATTTATAGTGTCTGATGATGAATTGGTTAATTACTGCTCTAACTGAATTGTTTTTTTGCTTTAAATCACAAAGTGACTTTGATGATATAATACATCGTTTAGCAATATTAAATATCTCTCCAGAACAGAGCCTGTCTTCGATACTAGAACATAATGTGCTACCAATCAAGATAAATAAGACTGTTCTACTGTGAAGAGGAGGAGCAATTTCTGGAGTATTATCTATTGGGTACCCCTTGTGTTGGTTCTGTCATCCACATAAATTCTAGAAACATTTGACACTTCCATCAGTACCTGCTGAAGAATCAAAGGAAACTGAAAAGTAAAATAATACAGGCAAGGAGTGAAATGTACGCTGCTCTCATCCATCCTGTTCCAGCCTGTTAACATTTCCAATTTTCCTTTAATTCCAGGGTGACTGAAACAAAGATTAAAAATCAAGGAAGGAAGGAAATGTAATTTCTGCCTTCCAAAAACTTGCAATTTCTGAAATGCTGTTCATCAAAAAACAACTGACCCCTGCACCTGAAGTTTGTTTTCCATGAACTCGAACTTTTATGTTTCCTTTGGAAGTATTCAGAAGTGAAATCACAGATTACTCAGCTGATTTTGAAACAGAGGCGACACCAAAACAAAACACACTGACCTACTGGGCTCTGAATGTGAAGGCCATTTACTTTTTTTCTCACTGTTTTGTTGTAAAGAGCTAGAAAGCAGTTAGCTCTTGGGAAAACTTGTCCTTTGAACACTGTCCAGAGGGCAATGCCAACAGACCCATGGATGCAACAGGCTGAATTCATTCCTGACACAGCGCTGTTGGCTCTTGTTCTGGCTGAATGTGGTTTAGAGATTTTGTTATGAATTTTACCCAAGTAAAAATTAATAAAAAGGTCTCTACTCTGTTAGAGCACTGCCATCAAGATAGAGTGTACAGGTAGACCCTGAATTATGACACTGCAGAAAACAGTTTCAAATTTTATGAAAATCCACTGAAGTTACCAGACATCTGAACATTTACTCAGTTTCATTGTTTCTGCATGTTGTCAGAACTATACAGAAGTGCTAATTTTATAGATGTGCTAATTTTTGCAGTGAAATCAGTCTGCAAGCTGTCTTAAAGATTGGGGGGGGGGGGGGGGGGGGG